>SJYX01010725.1:482217-499882 GCA_006410675.1 Oreotragus oreotragus
GACAATATACAACCTTAATGTACTCCTTTTCCTATTTGGAACCAGTCTGTTGTTCCATGTCCAGTTCTAACTGTTGCTTCCTGACCTGCATATAGGTTTCTCAAGAGGTAGGTCAGGTGGTCTGGTATGCCCATCTCTTGAAGAATTTTCCACAGTTTATTGTGATCCACACAGTCAAAGGCTTTGGCATAGTCAATAAAACAGAAATAGATGTTTTCTGGAACTCTCTTGCTTTTTCGATGATCCAGCAGATGGTGGCAATTTGATCTCTGGTTCCTCTGCCTTTTCTAAAACCATTTGGAAGTTCACAGTTCATGTATTGCTGAAGCCTGGCTTGGAGAATTTTGAGCATTAATTTACTAGCATGTGAGATGAGTGCAATTGTGTGGTAGTTTGAGCATTCTTTGGCCTTTCTTTGGGACTGAAATGAAAACTGACCTTTTGAGTCCTGTGGCCACTGCTAAGTTTTCCAAATTTGCTGTCATATTGCATGCAGCACTTTCACAGCATCATCTTTCATGATTTGAAATAGCTCAACTGGAATTCCATCACTTCCACTAGCTCTGTTCGTAGTGATGCTAAGGCCCACTTGACTTCACATTCCAGGACGTCTGGCTCTAGGTGAGTTATCACACCATCACGATTATCTGGGTCATGAAGATCTTTTTTGTACAGTTCTTCTCTGTATTCTTGACATCTCTTCTTAGTATCTTCTGCTTCTGTTAGGTCCATACATTTCTGTCATTTATCGAACCCATCTTTGCATGAAATGTTCCCTTGGTATCTCTAATTTTCTTGAAGAGATATCCCCCAATTAAAAATAAATTAAAAAAATTCAAAATAGGCCATCCATCATGACTAGCCCTCACTAGAGATGGGTAAATCTCTAACTGCAGTAATTGTTCAGTCGCTCAGTTGTGTCCGACTTTCTTGATTTCATGGACGGCAGCATACCAGTCTTCTCTGTCCTTCATTATCTCCTGGAATTTGCCCAAACTCATGTCCATTGAGTTGATGATGCCATCCAACCACCTCATCCTCTGTCACCCTCTTCTCCTCCTGCCCTCAATCTTTCTCAGCATTAGGGTCTAAACCTAATAGCAGTACCTTCCACAAAGTACTAACTGACTGAAAGAAATTAAATCTCCAAATCAATAATATTTTTACTTTTCCTTGAGTCAGAGAAATCTAGAATTCTGTAAGAAATAATTGTCAGTTTTACCCTAGTTCCTCCTAGTGTTGATATAGAAAACAATGGCTTTTCTCTCCCACCATTCAGGAAACTTACCTCTAAATAAAAAAGGCAGTGGTACTATACTCTGGGGCTTTCCTCATGGTTCAGTGGTTAAAAAAAAAAAAACAAAACACCTCACCTATCAATGCAGGAGACTCAGGTTTGATCCCTGGGTTGGGAAGATCACCTGGAGAAGGAAATGGCAACCCACTCCAGTATTCTTGCCTGGGAAATCCCATAGACAGAGGAGCCTGGTGGGCTACAGTCCATGGGGTCACAAGAATCGGATACAACTTAGTGACTAAAAACCAACTGTACTTTTAGATGTAAGGAGCTCCAGATGTGAGTGTGTATTATATCATAGAATTGATCTTTAGAATATGATACGTATCTCTAAGAAAAATAATCACAAACATTATCCTAAGTTTTAGATAAAACATTAGATGCAAACATTAAATAGCTTATTTAAAGTCCATATAATCATTGGCAGAGTCAAGAATATACTTTAAATCTTCCAAAATATGAAACAAAATTGTACCTTTATTTGGTAAAATTTATTCGCATTAAATCCTGCAGCCTTCCCCAACCTACGCAGATTTTCTTGAACAACTGCCTTGGGATCTCTCCGTTTGGAACTACTGAAGAGATTGAATGAGCTAAGAGTTGGTATGTAAGATATCCCACCTGTTCTTGTAGTAAATCCATGTATGAAAGTATCTGTTGAGGATAAACAATGAAGATTAAAACCAGGCTGTACAAAAGACTATAAAGCCTTACAAACCCAGTCTCTCATTAAGACTTTCCCTAATAACCTCACCCTGAATTAGTTTATCCATCTTCCCATTTCTACAGCTCTTTATAGCTTCATCTGTTCTTACGACACAATGTTTTGAGTTTGTTTTACCTTCTCCGTGGGATTACTGCTCTTCAAAGGGTATCTTTTCCCCATTAGTTTTTGTTATCCCAATAGCATATAGCTCACAGTAAATATCCTTTTACTAATAAGTGAGATCAACTGTTTTAAATTTCACTCTTCTGTGAAGGCACTACAGAGTTAAGGTTTCAGAATTTCTAAGTAGGAAATGCTTAGGGTCATAAATCTCATTTAAAACCAAGGCTGGGGGATTTGTCTTAAAGCTGAATTTGCATAAAGCGAATTTATTTAGAGTGGCTTTGAAGGGACTATCCCTTCACACTCGTGACTCTATAAGGCCGTCCATGACACTCCCATGTTGTAACTGATGCTAAGGAACACAAAATCTCATACCAGTCTACAAAAGAAACAAGGAAAAGTGGAAAACAACCTGTAAGGAAAGACTAGCTTTTCATATTCAAGTAAAACAACTGATAGTGTTTAACATACCTGGGATCAAAGGAGATGTGATAATGGTTAATTCTCCCTTCAGTGCTGGCAAACTTCTCAAATATGTTTCTATTTCATTCTGGATTGCTTCTAGTTCTTGAGATGTGATTATGTTTACTTCAGTAGACTGTTTCAAAAGACCTCCCTTCAAAGTCATCTGTAGATCTTCAAACTCAAAATTGTAAACATCAGTAAAGAGTTGATCAATGAAAGCCTTCATTAATGTCTTCCGGTGCACAGACACAATTACCTTAATGCAACTCAAATTTTTTTCATCAACTTTTTGTTTAATTGTATACAAAGAGGCAGCCATGCTGGGATTGCTAACAATCTCAAATTCTCTCAAGAGAGCTGATAATCCATTGCCTGTTTCTAATTCACAATTATCATGGTCACAGCTGATGTTACTACAACACATTAGGCAAAAGAACTTGGCCTTGGCACTATGGTGATATCGGACCGCATTCAATGTCTTTAATAATGTCTGATGACAGTTTTTCTGAGAGTTCAGTTTCAAACCAAAGAGATCAATCAACACTGCTTCTGCCATCCTTCAATTCTGTACAAAGTTCTTCAAAGAAGTTTGTGTGTCCCCCAAAATTCACCTGTAAAGAAAAATTAGTGTAAGAATGCAAAATTATATCAATATAGTTATAGTTACAACAGAAACTTGTGGATGGGTAAAAAGAATTGCATTGGTTTAAAAATGTAACCAGAATAGTGAGCCTGGACTCCTCCCAGAAAAGCTAATCCACTATTTATCAGAAGAGAACCATGACAATGAAAACAAAACTAGCTCTTAATTCATTTTGTGAATGTACTTTACATCTTTCCAGTAGAACAACAGGTTTTGTTTTGTTTTCAGATAATATATTTTAAGCAGGGAATTACTTATTGACTTAGAGGAAGTCCTGTTTTTTAATTACAGGGTGTCAACGTATCATTGATATATCATTAATCCTGACATGACAGGCTTGTTAGGTCACATCCCTTCCTACAAAATACCTGGGCCTTCAGTTCAGTCACTCAGTCCTGTCCGACTCTTTGCAACCCCATGAATCGCAGCCCGCCAGGCCTTCCTGTCCATTACCAACTCCCAGAGTTCACCCAAACTCAAATGCGTCGAGTCGGTGATCCCATCAAGCCATCTCATCCTCTATCGTCCCCTTCTCCTCCTGCCCCCAATCCCTCCCAGCATCAGGATCTTTTCCAATGAGTCTTTGCATGAGGTGGCCAAAGTATTGGAGTTTCAGCTTTAGCATCAGTCCTTCCCATGAACACTCAGGATTCATCTCCTTTAGGATGGACTGGTTGGATCTCCTTGCAGTCCAAGGGACTCTCAAGAGTCTTCTCCAACACCACAGTTCAAAAGCATCAATTCTTCGGCGCTCAGCTTTCTTCACAGTCCAACTCTCACATCCATATATGACCACTGGAAAAACCATAGCCTTGACTAGAGGAACCTTTGTTGGCAAAGTAATATCTCTGCTTTTGAATATGCTATCTAAGTGGGTCATAACTTCCCTTCCAAGGAGTAAGTGTCTTTTAATTTCATGGCTGCAATCACCATCTGCAGTGATTTTGGAGCCCAAAAATNGTGATCCCATCAAGCCATCTCATCCTCTATCGTCCCCTTCTCCTCCTGCCCCCAATCCCTCCCAGCATCAGGATCTTTTCCAATGAGTCTTTGCATGAGGTGGCCAAAGTATTGGAGTTTCAGCTTTAGCATCAGTCCTTCCCATGAACACTCAGGACTCATCTCCTTTAGGATGGACTGGTTGGATCTCCTTGCAGTCCAAGGGACTCTCAAGAGTCTTCTCCAACACCACAGTTCAAAAGCATCAATTCTTCGGCGCTCAGCTTTCTTCACAGTCCAACTCTCACATCCATATATGACCACTGGAAAAACCATAGCCTTGACTAGAGGAACCTTTGTTGGCAAAGTAATATCTCTGCTTTTGAATATGCTATCTAAGTGGGTCATAACTTCCCTTCCAAGGAGTAAGTGTCTTTTAATTTCATGGCTGCAATCACCATCTGCAGTGATTTTGGAGCCCCAAAATATAAAGTTTGACGTTTCCACTGTTTCCCCATCTATTTCCCATGAACTGATGGGGCCAGATGCCATGATCTTAATACCTGGGCCTTAAGATCAATAAAATTAAATTGAGTTGCATTTAAAATTAATTTTTTTAAAATTTCTAATTTATTTTCAGAAAAATTGTATTTTTTTCCCCCCAGAAACAGACTCACAGGTATGAGCGGTTACCAGCAGGTTGAGGGAAGTCGGGGAGGGGCAAGACAGGGATAAGGGGATTAAGATACAAACTACTATTTATAAAACAAATAAGCTACACGGATATATTGTACACCACAGAGAATACAGCCAGTATTTGAGAATAACCTTAAATGGAGTATAATTTATAAAAATGCTGACTCACCATGTTGAACCCAAAATTAATACTGTAAATTAACTGTACTTCAATTAAAAAAAAAATCCGTTTTGAAGGTTAAGAGCAGAGATGACCGAGAGGTTTGCCTCCAGGATTCAGAGGTATGGCAACACCTCGCTACATTAGCACTTGGTCCCTTCCTAAGTCCAAGGATCACGCAAGCAACGGCCATTTGGATCACGTGAGTACCCCCCCCCGCCCCGCACGCCCGCTCTCCTCACTCCCCCACACTTTCTTACCCCAGCCCCTGCCCGCCCCTCCGGGCTGCCGCTCTGTCTCTGTTGACCCCCCCGGTGTCAGCCTCTGCCCCTCCTAACCCCTCACCCCGACTCCTGCCGCCCCCGCGGGCCTTTCTGACCGTCGGGCGCACACTCGAGGCTGTCCTCCGTCACTTTCGGTTGCACGCTCGGCTGCGAGCTCGAGCTCTGAGGCGTCTGCCGGCCCCGGTCCCGAGCGTGAACGAGACCCAGAGGCCGCGAGCGTGCGCCCCCGCAGTCCTCAGCCGGGTCCCCGCCGCCGTGAGGGCGGCGCCCGTCCCGCCTCAGCCGGGGCACCCGCCCGCATCCACCCGACGGCTGCGGAGGCCGGGCCGGGGAGCGGGGAGCGACCCGGGGGGCGGATGCGCCCGAGCGCCGGGAACCGTCAGCAGTTCCGGGTCCAGCCCGTACCTGCCGCGCGGCTCCTGGAAGAGGAACGGGAACCGAGCAGCGGCCGGGCCGAGCGGAGCTATAGGCAGGTCCGCGGGCGGGAGGCCGGGCAGGAGGCGGGGCGGGTGAGGGGCGGGCGGGCCGTGAGGGAGCCGGGCCGGCCTCCCGACGGGCGCGCGGCGGAGCGGCTGAGGGGCCGGCGTCCGCTTCCCTCCCCGGGCGCCGACGGCCTCTCCCGCGTCTGCGCTGGGCGCGCTCGGGACCCCCAGATTCACCCTCAGAGCCCTGGCCCGAGAACCTCCTTACGTTAGCACTTGGCGCTGTGTCTCGTCCGAGTTCACGTACTGCGCCTCCTGAGGCAGATTTTTTTTTTTCTTTCATCTCTACTGCTGGCTTTGTTTCCAGAAACAAGTTAGTTGGCCGAACCCTCCTTTGCCTTTTTTGCTGATCCCGCCTAACTTTCTGACTAGACTTCATAGCTCCTTCACGTGTGTGGATAAACCGATGTCCTTATAAAAATATGGGCCAAGCATAGAAAATTAGAAGCCACTGGCCTTAAGAGTTGTGATAAAAATGCAAATTAGCACCCCCCTTTCTCTCCTCAAAGAGCGTAACATTTATTTATTTTAAAATACTGAACAGCTCCTACTGTGTAGATGGCAGATGCTGTGGCCAAAGGGAAAATATCTCCAACCGTCAAAGCGTAGGAGACAAGGTGCTTCCTGTGGCACTGGTTATGATGGAAGGAGGGGTCCCTTTTTTCTGACAGTTGCTCACATGATAAGTTCTGAACAATGTTTCCTTGAAAGAATCTCAGCAATCTGGGAGTTCAGAAGAGCACTGGGAACTGAGACTGCTGCTATTCTGTTTAGAGAATGGAGTCCCCAATCCACCCACCAGTTAACCCACTCTTCAGTTCTGGCAGATTTTTTTTTCCCCAAAAACTATTTTCATTATTTTTCTGGACATTTATTAAGAACAGTGAGTGGTAAGTGTTGCAGGGGATCCGCTCTGCCCCAAGCTTGTTTTACATTGAATATCACTGTAAACAAAATGGAGGTCTTTAGTTACAGAGCTGGGTTAAAACATTTATGTCTGTTTTTATAGACGATGGTGGGCATTTATTTCCTGTCATGCAGCAGTAAACAAGTTAGAAAAGAAATATTTCAAAATAGAGAAGCCATCAGGGAAGAGAAAGTTTGTCATTATATTGTATTTACAAACCATTTCCTTTCACCATCTGGTCCTGGACTATGGCCTGATCTGACACTCATCTCATCCCCATTCCCCCACTCCAGTGGTTCTCAATCCTGGCTGCACATCAGAACTACAAGTAGAACTTTAAAAAGCAGAAATGCAGAGACCACCCCCACTCTACCACCTCCAGATACACATCTGAATCAGAAACTCAAGGAGTCAAGTCTCAGCCTGTCTTGCTTTGCTTTTTGTTTTGTTTTAATCTCTACAGATGATTCAGATGCATAATTAGATTTGAAAAAATGACGTCCCTATTACCAAACCGCTCAAACTAAAGGCTGTTCCTTGGAACACCATATGATATCATCCTTTAAATAAACTATTTCTTCTACTTAGAACATTATTCTCTATATATACTGTTTTTAAGCTCAAATATAACCTTCCTTGTAGCCCCATCCCCTCACCAAGCACAATCAACAACTTCTTGTAGCATTTTGTTTGTACAGGAGAAGCTCATTCATAGATGCAGTCTGGATCCATAACCAAGCAATACATTGAAAAAGTCAGTTAAAGATTAAATTGTATACTTCATAAATATGAACATGGTAGTATATAAATTATATCTAAATAAATCTGTTTCAAAGGAAAGTTAAACCAGTCATGAAAAAATATAAAAAGTATACCATAATACCTTAAAGTTTCTTTTTTTAACCTGAAACAGCTACATGCTTGTTTGCCAGTCTGTTGAGTGGCACAACCTTTTGCCACAGCCTTTCCTTTGTACATGGCCTCCAGATTAGAGTTCTGCGTCATATTGCTACCATAAAGTACTCTTCCCAACCATCAGCTAAGCTCTCTCAAAATTTCATTCTTTTAAGAGGAAAATGAGGCTTCCTAGGTGGCACTAGCGGTAGAGAGCCTACCTGCCAATGCAAGAGAGACATGGGTTCTATGAATCCTTGGGCTAGGAAGATCCCCTGGAGAAAGGAATGGCAACCCACTCCAGTATTCTTGCCAGGAGAATACCATGGACAGAGGAGTCTGGCGGGCTACAGTCCATGGGATCGAAAAGAGTTGAACACAACTGAAGCGACTTATCATGCACGCAACAGACACTTGTGAAGCTATCTGAGTGCAAATTACTTCTTTATAATCTTTTTATAGTTATGCATTCTAACAACTCACCTTAATTGGGTCTTGAAAAATATGTGTAGCTTTTAAAGAACAAACTTTTTTCCCACACTATTACATTGGTTTACTTAATAACTAAATTGTGAAAGCACAGTGACAAGTTCAACTGGCATAAACAGGTTTGAGAACAAACACAAGTGACATTGTCAGATGTACAGTTTTCACTGGTAGGAGCAGAAGTGGGCAGACTCATTGGAGAGTGGCTTTCTAACCCTTCAGCATTCAGCATGAACATTCAGCGTGATGTGGGTATTTGCAGCTTATGATTTAAAAGGAAATAGAATGAGTTCATTGGTGAAAGGTTAAGCGTAGGTAGACTTAGCAAACACACACTGTACCTCTAGAACATTTTCATTATTTGACTTTGCATCTACTTCACCCATAGAGACTTAAAAAGTCTTTGGGGGACAGAGATAGTGCCTGGCTGTTAAGGGGAACCACTGGGAAAATCACCAGGAATTGTTACGTCACCATGTAAATCATTATCTTGATAATTTTAAAACTGGTAACAGTTGTCTTTAAGCCATTTACACTAGAGTTTATGAGTCCTTCCAGAAATGGACATAAAACATGCAAATTTCCTTGTGAAAAACTTATGTTAGTTTCCATAACAAATGAGCAAACTGGATGGCTTAAAACAACAAAATGTGTTCTCTTGTAATTATGGAGGCAGAAATCTTTTAAAAAAATATTTATGTATTTTAATTGGAGGATAATTACTTTACAGTATTTTGATGGTTTTTGCCATACATCAGTATGAATCCATCATAGGACCTCTCCCTGCTGAAGCCCCCTCCCACCTCCCTCTCCACCCTATTCCTCCAGGTTATCACAGAGCACTGGCTTTTGGTGCCCTGCTTCACAAGTCAAACTTGCTCAGAGAAATCCCACCTTTGACTTAAAGCTATAAACAATGAATAATACATAAATATTCTCTACATTCTCTCTGAAAGAAAGTTAAGGAACAGTACCTGATCCTCTGGTTACTTTCTATTTTCAGCAACCTGAAACTTTAATCTCATTGCCTAGCCAGAGAAGAGAATAATCCCTAGTTTCAGCAGATTCTAAGACTCTGCCATATAATAGGTATGGTATTATGATAATTTTTTTAATTTTAATGATTCACTTAATTTATTCTTTTGGGATGACTCTGATGTTTTAGCTTCTCTTGAAAACATGCGGTAGAAATAGTCTTTTTTACCTGAATTGTGTATTTATTGATTCTTACTAATATGTGCAGTATGTTATATTTTTCCCATGATGCCTCTTTAGTTTTTTGTTGGAATTGAGCCATCCAGAACTGATTCCACCATGTTTTTTTAAGTCTCAGTTTCAGGAAAACTTTTATCTTTCCCCAGGTTAGTTTTTTAGCTTCCCCAGTCGAAATCAAATTGAGATATTAAATTTCCTCTCCCACTTGGAAAACAAAAAGGCAGTTTCATACCCATTTGAAAATTATCTACACAATTTTTCTCTCCTTGTTTTCTCATAAAATATTTCTTCTAAAAGAGGTGAGAGGAAATTATAAACTTAACTAAAACTACCTGGCAGGTCCACATAGCAGTTTTTTCCATTCTGGATGAAAAATGATGTTTATGTGATATGGGTGCACATGGATGGTTGCCTCTTAATTCTTTTAAGCCAGAAGCTCTCAAAACCCTGGGGCTGGGAGGGTGGGGGGAAGGATTTGACAGCCTTGCTTTATTTTGCTCATTAACTTAGAGGGAGGTACTGGATGATGAATTTCCAAAAGCTGGAAACATGGCCTTTTAAAAATCTCCTCCCAAGGGCCAATTATAGGCACTTGCCTCTTGAATTCAAATGAGATGATACACAAATGTTGTTTATTACAATGCCTAAGTACATATTAAATACCTAATGTTAATTTGGATCCTAATTCAAATTTCATGCTTCCTGCTTGGATGTATGACCTTTGGCAAATTTCTTAATTTCTCCAAATTTTAGTTTTCTTACTTTCAAAGTATAGGTAAAAATAATGTCTAGACTGTAGAACTGCTCTGAAGGATAAAACAGATAATCTATGTGAAAGTTGTTGCTTAGCCACTAAGTCACGTCCAGCTCTTTGCAACCCCATGGACTGTAGCCTGCCAGGCTCCTCCATCCATGGAATTTCCCAGGCAAGAAGACTGGAGCAGCTTGCCGTTTCCTTCTCCAAAGGATCTTCCCAACCAAGGAATCAAACCCATGTCTCCTGCATTTGCCAGTGGATTCTTTACCACTGAGCCACCAGGAATGATCCCACTATGTGGAAATACTTACAGGTAGTTAATAAATGTTGGCATGAAATTAAAAGACGCTTATTCCTTGGAAGAAAAGTTATGACTAACCTAGATAGCATGTTGAAAAGCAGACATTACTTTGCCAACAAAAGTCCATCTAGTCAAGACTATGGTTTTTCCAGTGGTCATGTATGGATGCGAGAGTTGGACTGTGAAGAAAGTTGAGTGCCGAAGAATTGATGCTTTTGAACTGTGGTGTTGGACAAGACTCTTGAGAGTCCCTTGGACTGCAAGGAGATCCAACCAGTCCATTCTGAAGGAGATCAGCCCTGGGATTTCTTTGGAAGGAATGATGCTAAAGCTGAAACTCCAGTACTTTGGCCACCTCATGTGAAGAGTTGACTCATTGGAAAAGACTGATTCTGGGAGGGATTGGGGGCAGGAGGAGAAGGGAACGACAGAGGATGAGATGGCTGGATGGCATCACGGACTCGATGGACATGAGTCTGAGTGAACTCCAGGAGTTGGTGATGGACAGGGAGGCCTGGCATGCTGCGATTCATGGGGTCGCAAAGAGTTGGACATGACTGAGCGACTGAACTGAACTGATAATATTTGAAGGCGAAAGGAGAAGAGGGAGGAAGAGGATGAGATGGTAAGATGGCATGTGACTCAATGGATGTGAATTTGAGCAAACTCTGGGAGATAGTGAAGATCAGGGAAGCCTGGTGTGCTGCAGTCCATGGGGTTTCAAAGAGTCAGACACAACTTAATGACTAAACAAGAGTAGTTATAATAGGACATAGTGGTTTATTATAGTATTTCCATTGCATGTTTTCTGTAAAGCTAGTTATTTAGTTGAAAATGTTTTTCCTAATTGATTTTTTACATGTAATATTTGTCTATTTATTATCAAATACTGTAAATATTATAAGGTTTTTATTTTTAAAATAAGTTACTTAATTTATATTTCCCACAATGTTTTGTATATATGTATGTACCCCATATGTAGCTTGAATGAAAGAATAACTGATATTGTCTAATCTCTAAACTCTTGTTTTCATTGATTTATGCAATTGTAAGGAATTATCAGTAGATGGCAGTAGTTTATTTTCATTTTTATTTTTTGTCCATTTTAGGGAGATCCGAAAAAAATGATTACTTTCTCAATTTTAAATTAGGTATCCTTTCATGAATAGCTTGTTTAAAGAAATATCACCCAACAGTTCTTCAGTGTGTGCTGCTTCAAGAGTAGAGATCCAGAAGTACCAATTACTTTACTTTTACTGTAAAAATCTAATTTTTTTAAATTTTGAGGGGGTTTCTTCATTAAATACTTTGTAGAGAATATGAAAATGAATAAGACACTGTATTTGCCTTCCTGGAGCTTATAGTATAATAAGGAAATATAGTATAAAATAATATAAATTCAGTAATAGGAATAGAAATAGTTGAGTGGCAGAAATTTGCTAAATACATTCATTATTTCACTTCATCCTCACAGTAATCTAATGAGGTGGCTGCTATTATTGATAAGGAATCTGAGTCTTAGTTGAAAATAATTTACCTAATAAACTAGCAGTTGCTCAACCTTGGTTCAAGATTAGCCCTCTCTTACCCCAAGACCTAGTAGTATCTACCTCATAGGGCTAAATGAGTTAATATTTATAAATTGAATATATATAGAGTTCCCATACATAGCACAGAATCAGCACTATATAATGTTCATTTTTTAAAAATCTAAAACATTTAGAACAGTGGGACAAAAAACTAAAGCACTATTTAGTTGTTTATAATCAATTGAGAGAACTCACTGAAAGTGAGTTCAACATAGGAAACACTAAGAATAATATCTTTAACTATGAAACCCATACAAAAAAGCTAGAGAGCTTGGATTCATTGGCATTGATCTGGGGGGCAGAAAAGACATAGAGTAATGGCATGAACAGAGTGAATAGACTCAGTATCAGGGAAGACTTCCTGGAGGAGGCAGATCAGAAGTGAGGTTTGAAGAAAGGAAGTAATGTGAATAAACAGGAAAGAATCATATTTTCTCAGAGGTGATTATGACACTGTTGAGTATTTCTCTCAGGACTTCTTTAGCTTGATAAGATATTTCTGGATAGATTTGAGTTTCCTGACTTATGAAGCGATTTAACTTTGTTGTTTTTATCAGATTGCAATCTTTTAAAATTTTGTTTTTTAAAAGCACTTGTAACTAGTATATAAGTACTCTGTGTCAATATTTAACCAATCTTTAGGAAAGATATTTTAGTGATTTTGCATATTTCCTTGTGGAAGCTTCCTTATATACATGCCTTACTGTTATGATAATATTTTACTTCTTCTGGCTGGCAAAGTTTATCATGATTTTAGTATGATTTGGAAAGATTCACAAGTTCTATAAAAAATCAACTAAGATTTTTTTAAAAAGATTTCATCTAAAAAGAAAAATCCATCTGTTCAAATGTTAAGCAGAAACATTACATTCCTTTTATTAATCATGCAGAATTGTGTGATTTCTTCTGTACAGGAGCGGACAGGCAAAATCAGATATGCTTTCTCCAAAAACTGGTAATGTCTTTAATTCTGCCAACTCAGCATTCATTCCTTGCAGTCATTCACTGGTAGAGGAAAGAACTCTTTCTTTTCATCTTTCAAGATAGAAAAATATCTCCCCCTTCATCTCATCAGTTTCTCCTAAGTATAGAGGAGGTTGGTGATTTTAAACCTGTGTAAGGCTTACTTTGGCTGGCACTGGACAGGAATGCCATATTCCCTGCATCCTGTACCCATGGCAGAAGTTGCTAATCCATCTTATTACTGTTTTTCACAGATTCTGGTTGTAGTTTTAGAATACACTTCACAATAGTACTGGAGGTACCAGCTACTGATCCATAATAATTATTTACTTAAGATATATGTCAGATACTGTGTGGAGTATGTTACATACATTCATTATTGTGTGATCAGTCATATCCAATTCATTGTGGCCCCATGGACCACAGTAGTCCACCAGGCTCCTCTGAGCAAGAAATTTTCCAAACAAGAATACTGGAATGAGTTGCCGTTTACTACTCCAAGGGATCTTCCTGACCCACTTCTGGGAACCCACATTCCCAGGTCTCTGGGAACCTCCATCTCTTGTGGTTCCTGCATTGGCAGGTGAATTCTTTACCACTAGCACCACCTGGAGAAGCCCACATTCATTATTACACTAGCCCTGTGAAGTTTTACAGACGAGGACATTGATGATCAAATAAATTAAGAAACTTCTCAGGGTCATAACAGCTAAAAAGCAGGACTAGCAAGATCCATAGAGAGTTCTACTTTCTTCCCCAGTCTCTCACTCAATCATTGTATTTTAATTCCTGGAACTGATGATGAATGCCATTGCCATCCCTGTGACACATCTGACAGTTAATTTACTTTCAGGATCACTAGTACACAACACACAAAAAAGAAAAGTGAAAGATTATCAGCACTGATTATTTTGTATGAGAAAAGGTGAACTGAAAAGGTGGAAAGAGACACAAGAATGTCAGAAAATGAAAGGAAGAGTCAAGGAGTTCCCAAAGAAGGTAATGAAGCACTTTTCATAAATATAGGGCTGAAAGATGAGCAGTAACAGAAAAAGTAGTTTCATAGGAAAATTGGGTTAAAATTAGTAGCAAATTAGAATAGAGGAAAACTGCCAGGAGGTAGCTTCTAGAGTGTTTAGAAAAGGCATAACAACCTGAAAATGCAGGCCTATAATGAAAATTCATCAACTGTAATTGAGAAATAGTTGTTATGGTAGCACTATAATTATAGTATATGTGCAGATGGTTTGGATAAAAAATTTTAGGACAATCAAAATATTTACAATGTTCCATAAAGGAAAAGGTGTAGTATTGCAGTAGGTGACTTTGAATTGTCTATTATCATGGCCTTTGATTTTAGTTTAGTTTATAGTCAGAAAGGGAAGAATATCAACCCTAAATTTAGTTTATTAATGAGAAAACATCACAATTTTCATGATTCGGGGTGATGAAACATTAGTTTCTTAGAATGTTTGCATTTAGATTTTTATTATGTACTTTACTCTTTTTGTCTAGCTCTGGCTAAACAAGACACATCTTCATTAACCGATGCTGTAGAACAAGTTGCAAAGCAACAACAATCACAAACTTCAGAAATAGAAAGAAACAGAAAAATTCTGTTCCATTTGCAGGTAACCTATTTCACAAAGTCTTGTAAATGAGTTTTTATGTTCTTCAAAACTATATTAAGTTAGTAAGAGGACTTTATTTTGGGGGGCTCCAAAATCACTGCAGATGGTGATTGCAGCCATAAAATTAAAAGATGCTTATATGGACGTGAGTTTGAGTGAACTCTGGGAATTGGTGATGGACAGGGAGGCCTAGCGTGCTGCAATTCACGGGGTTTTAGGCATTCATGCAACAACAGATATGATAATAATTACACTATGTGGTAGTATAGATTTCTTGTAAATATTTGCATTGCATGAAATTAAAAGACACTTGCTCCTTGGAAGAAAAGTGATGACCAATCTCGATAGCATATTCAAAAGCAGAGTCATTGCTTTGCTGACAAAGGTCTGTCCAGTCAAGGCTATGGTTTTTCCAGTGGTCAGGTATGGATGTGAGAACTGGACTGTGAAGAAAGCTGAGCACAGAAGAATTGATGCTTTTGAACTGTGGTGTTGGAGGAGACTGTTAAGAGTCCCTTGGACTGCAAGGAAATCCAACCAGTCCATCCTGAAGGAGATCAGTACTGGGTGTTCATTGGAAGGACTGATGTTGAAGCTGAAACTCCAGTTTGGCCACCTGATGCAAAGAACTGACTCATTGGAAAAGACCCTGATGTGGGGAAATATTGAAGGCAGGAGGAGAAGGGGATGACAGAGGATGAGATGTATCCAACCAGTCCATCCTAAAGGAGATCAGTCCTGGGTGTTCATTGGAAGGACTGATGTTGAAGCTGAAACTCCAGTTTGGCCACCTGATGCAAAGAACTGACTCATTGGAAAAGACCCTGATGTGGGGAAATATTGAAGGCAGGAGGAGAAGGGGATGACAGAGGATGAGATGGTTGGATGGCATCACTGACTCAATGGACATGAGTTTGAGCAAGCTCTAGGAGTTGGTGATGGACTGGGAGGCCTGGTGTGTTGCAGTCCATGGGGTCACAAACAGTCAGACATGACTGAGCGACTGAACTGAACTAAGTCACTTTAGGAAAAAATACATGTTGACAGTAGGATATAATATAAAAATAATAATGTCTTAGATTTCTATAAAGAATCACTTCATAAAACTTGTCAATCTTCAAGGAGTTTTAGAGATGTTATTTCATTTATATTGAGAACCTAATTTCTGTTAAGCATTTTGCTGAACATTGTCCTCACTCTTAAGCTACTCACCATCTGTTGAAAATGAAAGTGAAAGTGTTAGTCAGCCATATCGGACTCTTTGTGACCCCATGAACTTTAGCCCACCAGGCGCCTCTGTCCGTGGAATTCTCCAGGCAAGAATACTGGAGTCGGTTGCCATTCCCTTCTCCAGGGGGTCTTCCTGACCCAGGGATGGAACCTGGGTCTCCTGCATTGCAAGTGTTTTCTTTTACATCTGAGCCACCGGAGAAGTCCACACCATCTGTTGAAGAGGGAGACAACTAAACAAATAATTACATGCAGGGAAGTATGTCAACAATAGAGACATAAACACAGATTTACCATTGAAAAAGGAGTGATCAGTTGTTTTAAAGAACAGCTGGAGTTCACTAGAATGATTGGGTGTGTGGGACTGGTTTGAGGGTTAAAGGGAAATGAGGATGATATTCCAGGCAAAAACAAAAAACTCAGAAAATTCAGAGGCCTGAAATAGCATTGGTACATTCATAGAGCTATAAGTAGTTTGGTAGTGGAATAACATAGCGTGTATTTTGAGAAGCAATAAGAGATGTATAGCATGAAAAGAAGCTTAAATTTTATTTTAGAGTTGATGAGAGGGTTTTGATAGACTTTAAAAGAGTGAATGATTAAACTTATGTTTTAGAAAGATAATTCTAGATGCATGAGAGATACTTGTTATAATCCAACATCAATTTAAGATAAAAACTACCAGCAAATTAGGAATAGAAGAAAGTTCTAACCAACTAAAAGGGGTATCTACATAAATCCTGCAGGCAACATATGTAATAGTGGAAGACTGAATATTTTTCTCCTAAGATCAGGGATAAGGCAAGCATGTGTCTTCTTATCACTTCTGCTCATTCTGTGGTACCAATAATTCAAGCCACTCCTTCACAGAAAAAGAAATAAAAGGTATCCTGATTGGAAGGGAGGGAGTAAAACTTTTTATTCACATATAGCATGATTTTTTTGAGTAAATCCTAAGGAATCTATTATTTTAAAATCTATTAAGACTAATAAGAATCCACCTGCAATGTGGGAAACCTGGGTTCAATCCCTGTGTTGGGAAGATACCCTGGAGAAGGGAAAGGTTACCCACTGCAGTATTCTGGCCTGGAGAATTCCATGGATTGTATAGTCCATGGGGAGCTGTCCCACGTTGAAGGTCAGGAACTGCAGTGGTAAGGAGATACCCCTCGTCCAAGGTAAGGAGCAGCGGCTGTGCTTTGCTGGAACAGCTGTGAAGAGACAACCCACGCCCAAGGTAAGAGAAACCCAAGTAAGATGGTAGGTGTTGCAAGAGGGCATCAGAGGGCAGACACACTGAAACCATACTCACAGGAAACTAGTCAATCTAATCACACTAGACCATGGCCTTGTCTAACTCAATGAAACCAAGCTATGCCTGCAGGGCAACCCAAGGTGGGCGGGTCATGGTGGAGAGGTCTGACAGAATGTGGTCCACTGGAGAAGGGAATGGCAAGCCACTTCAGTATTCTTGCCTTGAGAACCCCATGAACAGTATGAAAAGGCAAAATAATAGGATATCAAAAGAGAATCTCCACAGGTCGTTAGGTGCCCAATATGCTACTGGAGATCAGTGGAGAAATAACTCCAGAAAGAATGAAGGGATGGAGCCAAAGCAAAAACAATACCCAGTTATGCATGTGACTGGTGATAGAAGCAAGATCCGATGCTGTAAAGAACAATATTGCATAGGAACCTGGAATGTCAGGTCCATGAATCAAGGCAAATTGGAAGTAGTCAAAAGAGATGGCAAGGGTGAACATCGACATTCTAGGAATCAGCGAACTAAAATGGACTGGAATGGGTGAATTTAACTCAGATGACCATTATATCTACTACTGCGGGCAGGAATCCCTCAGAAGAAATGGAGTAGCCATCATGGTCAACAAAAGAGTCC
>SJYX01010725.1:504567-517586 GCA_006410675.1 Oreotragus oreotragus
CTCATGCGAAGAGTTGACTCATTGGCAAAGACTCTGATGCTGGGAGGGATAGGGGGCAGGAGGAGAAGGGGACGACCGAGGATGAGATGGCTGGATGGCATCACGGACTCGATGGACTTGAGTCTGAGTGAACTCCGGGAGATGGTGATGAACAGGGAGGCCTGGTGTGCTGCAATTCTTGGGGTCGCAAAGAGTCGGACATGACTGAGCGACTGAACTGAACTGAACTGAACTGAACTGGGGTTGCAAAGAGTTGGACATTACTCAGCGACTTTCACTTTTTCTGGACTAAGAAGGGAGTTTAGAAAGGTTGCAAGATAAGATTAATTGTAAAAACCAGTTGTATTTCTACATTTTAAAAGAAACAATCAGAAATTCAATTTTAAAAAGCATTATTATTTACAGTGGCATCGAAATTATGAAATAGGGGTAAATTTAACAGAAGTATTATAGACTGAATGTTTGTATCACCCCCAAAATTCATATGCTGTAGCCTTAAAAACCCATGTGGTTGTGGTTGGAGATGAGGTCTTTGTCAGGTAATTAGGCTTAGATGATGTCATGACAGTGGGATCCTGGTGGTAGGGTTAGTGCCCTTAGAAGAAAAGATACCAGAGAGCTTGCTCTTTGTTATGTGATGACACAGTGAGAAGTTGGCCCTCTGCAAGCCAGGAAGAGTTCTCACCAGAACCTGACTATGCTAACACTCTGTCCAGCCTACAGAACTGTGAGAGAGAAATTTTTGTTGTTTTAGCCACTAAGTCTATGATATTTTGTTATGGCTGTGCTATAGCAAACTAAGATAAAGATATAAGACCTGTGTACTAAAAACTGCAACACACTGTTGAGATAAAGACCAAAATAGAGAGATATGCCATTTTCATGAATCATAAGATTCAGTATTGTTAACATGTCAGGTCTTTCTCTTCTATCTATTGTTTAAAAGCAGTTCTACTCAAAATTCCAGCAGGCTTTTTTAGAGAACTTGGCAGACTGATTCTAAAAGACCTATGGGAGGGAGAGGAAGAAGCATGGAAACAGAGACTAGTTAAGAGCTGGGCCATGCTACAAAGACTAGTCAGAAGTGAGTTGGGATTTTATTTTAGAGGACCAGGCATCAAGGTTTGCTGTTAAATAGGTTGTGGGGATAAGATAAAGGGAAGAATCAAGAATGGCTTCTAGAATTTTTAGTATCCTAGGTGGAAAGTTTATTGAAATCAGAAAGGCTGAAAGAGGAGCATATTGGGCTTGCAAATTAAAAGCTTTTTTCTGAATATGTATATTGAGATGGCTGTTAGATATCCAAATAGAATGTCAGGTGGGCATTTTAAATGTCAAAACTGGAGATAAAGATTGAAGTTCATCAGCATGTTGTATCTTTCAGTGTACTTCCCTCTCCTGTCTCTGTCGAGAAAAGGATAGGCTGAGTCTGCTTTCTTAGTGAAGTGCTTCCCTCCCATAATTACACATTAATTTAAAGAGGATGGCCATACTAGATAGAAGAAAAAGAATAAAAGCCTATAGTAGTACTGGTGGGGAAATCTACAGCATTTGATGAATAGTTAAATATAAAGAGGGCTTCCTTGATGGCTTAGACAGTGAAGAATCTGCCTGCAATGCAGGAGACTCAGGTTTGATGCCTGGGTCAGGAAGATCCCCTGGAAAAGGGAACAGCTACCCACTCCAGTATTCTGGCCTGGAGTATTCCATGGACAGAGGAGCCTAGTGGGCTACAGTTCACAGAGTCACAAAGAGTCAAACACGATTGAGCAACTAACGCTAAATATAAACAGAAGTGAGAAATTAAATATGGCTCCCAAAGGAATACCATTAACTAAGTTTGGGAATATAGAAGTGTGGTAATTTGCATTTTTGGTCCCAAATATTCATCCTTGTGTATATTTTACCCTTTACCGTTTATCATTATAATCACCTCCCATACTGGGTGGACATACTTTCTACCCCTCCACTGAGAAATTTGATCATGTGACCAGATGGTATGTCAGCAGATGTTATTCTAACAGAAGTTTGAGAAAGTTCTACATAATTGGGCTTCCATTCTTTGCATCTACTGTAATCATGAGAAGGACATGCCTGACCTGGCCCACTGGAGGATAAGATACACGTGAAGCAAAGCCAAGACACCCAGGTCAGCCCAGTTGAAGCCAACCTAAACCATTTTACAGACCGCCAATCTCCAGACATTTTAACAAATCCACCTGAAGTTAACAGAACCACCTAGTGGGTAGCAATACACACTAGTGTGTTACAGAGTTTTTGTGGTTCTGACAATTGGCAACTGATACGAGGGAGAATAGGATGGGCCACGGGAGGGGAGGTGTCATCTAATTTCTGGACAATGAATTTGAGATGCCCAGTGGTAGCTGGGCATAGGACTTAATAGCCACTTATATTCTGTGAATCATCAGTATATATGTATCTCAAGATCTAAGTATGTGTAAGATTATCCAAGGAGTATAGATAGAATGAGAGAAGAAAATTATGAGGACTGCCCCCTGAGGAAAACCTATATTTGAAGGAACCAATGAGACAGAGAAGGAATGCTCAGAGGTATCAGAAGCAGAGACGAGTGTTGAGTAGGTTCTAAAAAGCAGGTGCTGGTTAGAAATGCCAGATGTCCCAGAGAGGTAAGATATACGTGTGCTCTATCGTGTCTGACTCTTTGCAACCCTGTGGACTGTAGCCCACCAGGCTCGTCTGTCCATGGGATTGTCCAGACAAGATCGTGGAAGTGGGTTGCCATTTCCCTGTCCAGGAGATCTTCCTGACCCAGGAGTCGAATCCATGTTTCCTGAACCTCCTACATTGGCAGGCAGATTCTTTACCACTGCACCACATGGGAGGCAAAGATAAATATACCTTCATACTTATCTTACAAGTGAAGAAAGTGAGGCTTGAATAGGATAATTAAGTTTGCTTTTTGATCATGGGCTTTCCTGGTGGTTCAGAGAGTAAAGAACCTGCCTGAAATGCAGGAGACCTGGGTTTGATCCCTGGGTTGGGAAGATCCTGGGGAGGAGGGCATAGCAATGCACTCCAGTATTCTTGCCTGGAGAATCTCCATGGACAGGAGCCTGGTAGGCTACAGTCCATGGGGTCACAAAGAGTCTGACATGGCTGAGCAACTGAGTACAGCATGTATAATCACTCCAGCTAGTAAACCGCAGTAAGGGCACTAGAACTTCGATCTTTTGTTCTTTTAACTCAGAGTTTTATCATTTTTATCACAATTTTTTCTTTAGTTTGTACTTCTGATGCCCATAAATATATTGTTAAAATTATTGTAAAGTATTTTTATATATAAAATGTCAAGAAAATGATAAAATTTTAATACTTAGAATTAGATGAACATTAAAAAATAAGAAATATGTAACCCTGGGCTCCCTCTGATTATAAGATAATTTCATTACTTTATTACATGTCTCCTATTATGTATCAATTTTTCTATATTTGATAAAAAATATTTTTTATGTTAAGTGATTTTTCTATACACACTGTGGATCAAAACAATGGCTTTTCTTTCATGTTGAATGTCATGAATTAATAACAATAATGTTGAAATATCTTACAGAATGAACTTCATGAGCTTGAAACACAAATAGCATCTGTCTCTGCAGAAACTAAAGAAACAGAAAGGCAAATTTATCAGCAAGATGCTGCCATACAGAATACCAGACTTCAGTGTGGAGACCTGGAGAATCAAATCAAATCCTTACATGCGGAAAATGTGAAGCTTAAATCTGACATAGAAATAGCCCAAGAAAATTTTGAGGAACAAATGATAAAATATAATGAATACTATGCCAAGATAAAAGCACATAAAGATAGTTTGAGAGAGGTAGAGAACAAATGGTCATTTATGACTGAACTCCATGAGAAACGAGACCTTGTAAAAAAACTAAAGACAATGAAAGAGGAACTTAAGCTGGATCTCCAGAATCCAGACGGAAACCTGATGAGACAAGCACAGGTTTGAAAAATCACTTATTAAAACATTTTCTAGTATTCCTTTTTTTTTATGAGTACACTTACTCAGTGATAAATTATCATTAACTTGGTAGAATACCCATGAGTGCTCTAACTGGATTCACAGCTTTTAAAAACTTGTGTAAGTGCATGAGTTATGTAACAACTATGTCAAAAGTACAAATGCATAAAGGAAACATCCCCAAATCCTTTGTGGATTAGTGACAATATATGGTCCAACAAAATCAGATGAACAATTAATCCATTTGTTACAGAAAGTATGATTCACAAAAATGTTAACTAGCTTCCAGTCTAACGGATCCAGACCAATTAAAATCTATTTAGTGTGCTTAATGCTGTTACACAAACAATGTGAATTAATAATTGCACCCTAAACATCTTTCTCTTAATATTCTTTGAAGACTTTGGGAGATAAAAACTTAAAATATTTATTATTTCTCCCTAAGAATTAAAAAAATATCCTATATACCATTGCCAAACAGTTGCCGCTATGACTTCCGCATTCCTTTGTGTCTTATTTTCATTTGGTTTTTACTTCTGTATCTTCAAATCTAAGGTTTGCTTGTTTGAATAATGCTTTCTCGTTCCTTATACCTATAGAAGTAACATTCTAATCGTATTAATCAAAATTAAATGTGATGGTTAATCTTCTTAAATTATAGTAACACTGAAATCTTGGATTTATGTTGGCGATTCATTGTTTGACATGTATATTTTAAATTTTATAAACATACAGGAAGATATTACAAAACTGAAGGATGAAATTACAACTGTAGAAGAATCCATCAGTGAACAAACTTGTTTTCTTCAGGAAGAAATAAAGACACATGAAAAATTAAGAAAAGAAATAGAGGTAAGTCTTAAATATCTGCATTTCAATGTTTTATGGGATCATTTTTTAAACTTTTATTAATACTGTAGTCATAATTTGTGTAGTTTACTAGCTAGAGAACCAAAAAGAACTACGAAAAACAGTTGATACATCCAAACTATTAATAGATAAGTATAGATAACTCCCAAAATATTCAGATATTTGAATGTATTCAAGAAAAGCAAGTACACAGTCTTATTTCAGTCTGACATAGAGTTCTTCCCTGGTGGCTCAGAGGTTAAAGCATTTGCCTGCAAGGCGGGAGACCTGGGTTCAATCCCTGGGTCGGGAAGATCCCCTGGAGAAGGAAATGGCAATGTTCCTTATACCTATAGAAGTAACATTCTAATCGTATTAATCAAAATTAAATGTGATGGTTAATCTTCTTAAATTATAGTAACACTGAAATCTTGGATTTATGTTGGCGATTCATTGTTTGACATGTATATTTTAAATTTTATAAACATACAGGAAGATATTACAAAACTGAAGGATGAAATTACAACTGTAGAAGAATCCATCAGTGAACAAACTTGTTTTCTTCAGGAAGAAATAAAGACACATGAAAAATTAAGAAAAGAAATAGAGGTAAGTCTTAAATATCTGCATTTCAATGTTTTATGGGATCATTTTTTAAACTTTTATTAATACTGTAGTCATAATTTGTGTAGTTTACTAGCTAGAGAACCAAAAAGAACTACGAAAAACAGTTGATACATCCAAACTATTAATAGATAAGTATAGATAACTCCCAAAATATTCAGATATTTGAATGTATTCAAGAAAAGCAAGTACACAGTCTTATTTCAGTCTGACATAGAGTTCTTCCCTGGTGGCTCAGAGGTTAAAGCATTTGCCTGCAAGGCGGGAGACCTGGGTTCAATCCCTGGGTCGGGAAGATCCCCTGGAGAAGGAAATGGCAACCCACTCCAGTATTCTTGCCTGGAGAATCCCTTGGACAGAGGAGCCTGGTAGGTTACAGTCCATGGGGTCGTAAAGAGTCTTTCACTTTCACCTTAGAATTCTTCCAGGTCTCATTCCATCAGGTGGTGGTTTAGTCGCTAAGTCACGTTCAACTCTTGCAACCCCATGGACTGTAGCCCACCAGGCTCCTCTGTCCATTGAATTCCCCAGGCAAGAATACTGGAGTGGGTTGCCACTTCCTTCTCCACGTTCCAGCAGCTTTGTAGCCAATTAATATGGAGAGACAGCAGAGGCTATCCAGTCAAAAAGGACCACTCATAGACAGAAATTAAAGACTCTTCAAAGTAAAGACAATGGAAGTGTTGGCATTTTAAACCTCTGACTTCCTATCTGTAATTTTCAATAGTCCAATTAGAAAACAAACTGAATGATAGATTAAAAGTGAGACTAAATTTGAGATGCCACTGATAGACCTTATAGTCATTGTTTAGATGAGTGGAAAACAAAAAGGGAAAAGTGTATGTTGTTAAGGGCAAATAATTTTCACCCTTTAAAATTACTTTGGAAAATAAAAAAATGCATATTTTCAACTTGCTTGTGACTAATTTGACACAATGAAAAAGCAACAGGAATTTGAAGACAAAAGCCCTCACCTTTACAAAACATTCTCATTAAGAAACACCATGATTTTATCTTCTATTTTACTAGCAATGTAAATAAATGGATAATTTTACCCTTCTAAATATCAAGATTTATTATAAATCTATATATGTGGCATAGAAATAGAAAAAATGATTAATGAAGCAGAAAAAAGGAATCCAGAAATAATCCATCATAAATGGAACAAACGAAATGTTAGTCATGTGAAAAAATTACAACAATTTTGCAGTAAAATTAGATTCCTACCTCTGAACACATACATACATAGACTTCCATGAGGATTAAAGATAATGTAAGGGAGAAAATTACTTTGCATTTGCATTACAGAAGTATTTATTTTAAAAGACACAGACATATATCCAAACTGCATGATTAAATACTACTTTTGGCTATATCATAAATTTCTAGATTATTGAGATGCAGCTTAACAATAAAGAAAACCCTCTCGTTTTGAGAGGGTGTATTTGTAACATACATAAGTGACTAAGCGATAAGAAAATTTTAAACAAGCCATAGAACCTTGGGAATATGGTTTGAAAAGTCTTACCTTTTAAAACATAAATATATATAAAAAAAGATAAAACCCAATGGAAATGATGACCAACCTCATTAACCGTAAGGGATTGATAAATCAGACCCCAAAATAAGGCCTCAAATTTGGCCTGTCAATTATTAATATTACAGTTTGTAAGATGTGGACCACCTGAATTCTAAAATACTATTGGTATGAGTATAAACTGGTAAAAGCGTTTTGGAAAGAAATTTGAGATTCTTAATAATTCTTATTAAAGTAGAGCTGTCCTAAGAGTAGGCACATTATTTGTAAGGCTTTAGTTTGTTTCAGAGAAGGCACTGGCGACCCACTCCAGTACTTTTGCCTGGAAACTCCCATGGACGGTGGAGCCTGGTAGGCTGCAGTCCATGGGGTCACTAAGAGTTGGACACAAATGAGTGACTTCACTCTCACTTTTCACTTTAATGCCTTGGAGAAGGAAATGGCAACCCACTCCAGGGTTCTTGCTGGAGAATCCCAGGGACGGGGGAGCCTGGTGGGCTGCTGTCTGTGGGGTCGCAGAGTCGGACACGACTGACGTGACTTTGCAGCAGCAGCAGCAGCTTAATTTTGACAATTTATATATATACCTGTGTTACAATGACTGAACAAGATGTAAAACGTCTGCATCATGCCTAGAAAGATCTCTTGTCCCTTTTTCTCAGGCTACCACGGTTCTGACTTTTTAAACAGCTTTATTGAGATATAAATCACATAGCATATAATCCACTCATTTAAAGTGCATAATTAAATGGTTTTTAATATGAATGCAGGTACTGAACCCACATCTTGGGCGTCTCCTGCACTGCAGGCGGACTCTTTACTACTGAGCCACCAAGGAAGCCCTTGTAACCATCACCATCGTCAATTAAAAAAATTTTCATCACCTCAGAAGAAACCTGATACCCTTTAGCTACGCCCTTTGCATCTGTCTATTGTATTTATCTGTATTTGTGCTCCACCATATTCTTTCTTCCTTCCTGACGTTCTAAGATTGACTCCTTTATTGTTTTATTTCTCTTTCAAGCTTCTCGATTCATTCTTTTAGGAGAGGTCAGCTGGTGGCAGTCTTGGGATTTTTTTTTTTTTTTTTCATCTGAAAATGTCTTCATTCCCCTTTCATCTCTGAAAGATGTTTTTGCTGGATATAGATTTCTGGGTTAACTGTTCTTTTCATTTGAAAAATGCTGTGCCACTTCTTTCTGGTCTCCGTAATTTCTAATGGGAAATTCACTGTCATTTGAATTGAATTGTTTTCCTCTCAGACATTTGTTTCTTGCCGTTTTCAAGCTTTGCTGTCTTTGAGTGAAGTCGCTCAGTCGTGTCTGACTCTCAGTGACCCCATGGACTGTAGCCTACCAGGCTTCTCCATCCATGGGATTTTCCAGGCAAGAGTACTGGAGTNTCATTTGAATTGAATTGTTTTCCTCTCAGACATTTGTTTCTTGCCGTTTTCAAGCTTTGCTGTCTTTGAGTGAAGTCGCTCAGTCGTGTCTGACTCTCAGTGACCCCATGGACTGTAGCCTACCAGGCTTCTCCATCCATGGGATTTTCCAGGCAAGAGTACTGGAGTGGGTTTTTTCTGGAATTAATTTCTTTGGACTTATCTGATTTTGAAAATTCTTAACATCTCAGTTCTGTAGGCTTATGTCTTTTGCTAAATTTTGGAAATTTTCAGTTCTAATTTATTTGAAACTTTTGCAGGTCTGCCCTCTTTCTCCTATTCTTCCAGAACTCTCATGGCAGAAATTATAGGTTGTTTTTTGATAGAGTCCCACGGGTCCCTGAGGCTCTCTTCATTTCTTTTTTTCAGTCTTTTGTCTCTCTGTTGGTCATATTGCATACTCCTTAGTGTTCTGTCTTACATTCACTGATTCTGTCCTTTATCCCCTCCATTCTGCTATTGAACCAGCCCACTAAGTGTTTTTATTTCAGTTATTGTGTCTTTTCCATTTGGTTTTTTGTATCTTTTACTCCTTTTCTGAGACTTTTAATATTTTTATTTGTTTCAGGCACATTCCTTAATTATTCATCGAAACATTTTTATGATGATGGCTTTAAAATGCCCACTAGATAATTCTAACCTCTGCGTTTTCTTGGTGTTGGCACATGTTAATTGTTATTTCTTATTTAGTTTGAGAGCTTCCTGGTTCTTGCTTTGGTGAGTGATTTTCTGTTGAAATCTGGACATGTTGGATATTATGTTGTAAGGCTCTGTATCATTGTTACTTCCACGTAGTGGAAGTTCAGAGACTCCATGGACACTCGTGGAGGGAATAAGGATTTCCTGTTCCTGCTGGTCAGAAGTGGGAGTCCTGGCTGCCCGCTAGGTTTCTGCTGATAAGCCCCTGGCTGGGCGGGGCAGGAGCACCTCATTACTGCTCCCACACAGATGCTGCCTTGCTACTACTGAGGGATGATAGAAAACCTCGACTCTCCACTAGGCCTCCTCTGACACTCTCCCAGTGGGAAGGGGGAGAGTGCCTTGTTAGCCACTAGATGGAGCAGAAGTCTAGCCTCCCCAGAGGGGCTCCCCTCACACCAGAGGATGTGGTTGTTACTTTCCAGAGGAAATGAAGTGTCCTGTCTCCCCACTCAGCCTTCTCTGACACTAGCTCAGCAGGAAGACTGGGGCCCTGTTATAGCCCAGCAATGGTGAAAGTTTAGGCTTTCCGCTCAGTGTTTGCTGGTGTGGGTGGAGGTGGAGCCATTGTTTTTTTCGTGGTGTTTGACTTCAGCAGAGTAGCTACTACCTCAAATTTTCAGTCTTAGGCTGCCCTTCTCCTGGTCCTTTGATTAGAGGCAGGCTTTTCCTGGATTTGTTTTGTTTTGTTTTGTTGTTGTCTGCATCTGTTGGCATTTCAAGCTTGCTTTCTTTCTTCCTCTTATCTGTGATATATGAGGCCAAATGAAAACCCAGGGAGCTATTACCACGTCATTCCTTGAATCCTAAGGCTTCCAGTCAGTTTGCCTTCTTCTCTCCACCTTTCAGAACTTCTTATGTTAATATTATATCCAGTGTCTAGGGTTTTTAGTTGTACTTGGCATGAGGAGTAGTTATATGAAATACTTATACTTTATTTTGACAGAAGCAGAAGTGTACATGGGTATATTTAGTGGTAAAGGGTGATGTAAGTGACTACTAATGTTAGATTTAGATGGAATGTCACTGAGCTTGATATTCAGTTTTTAATGTTTTCATCATTATACTTATTATGCTGAAATTCAATAAACTCTTTTTAAGCTTTCATAATAGGTTTACTAAAGATTCTTTTAGACTTCTTAATCTTAGTTTTATTAACTCTAATGTATTAAAAATAGTCCTCAATTCTATTACTATATTATGGTTGAAAAATGAAATGAAAAAATGAAAATCTAAGAAATTAGAGATTATCTATAATAAACTATAACATTGAAGGACAAATGCCACAGCATTGCCTTGAGAACACTGCATTTTTTTTCCCAACAATTGCTCTTACTGCTTGATGAGAATTTATCATTCATACAAGTAAGCTCTTTCTCAAAACAACCAGTTTTTTGAGAGGATAAATTTAAACAGATTTTTATTACTTATTTATTTTTCGAGTCTTTTGTTTTTCTTCCCCTCCTAAGTTATAGCATTCTTTTGTTCTAATGTTTAACTCTTTCAAACATTTTGTGCTTTGCAATCTTCATATTAATGCTACTGTTCACATTTTTGATTAAGAAAAAATGAAAATGATTTTTGGATTTTACATTTTTTTTAAATAAATATGTTTGGTTGTTTTAGGCCATGTCTGAGTGAAAGAAATATTTCAAATACTCCCAAATGCATTTTTTCCCCTGTCTACTGTCAGTCTTTAAATACATTGTCGAAGAAAGGAACTAAAGAGAGAGGAAAAAGTTATGAGTCACTGACGAAAAAATTGGGAAGCAAAATAACAAAGCATACAAACACAAAGCTTCAAATACAAAGCATTAGGCAACGATCAGTAATTTTTAGTTCAAGGTTTAAAAACATGTTATTTGCCAAATCTAAGCATTTTCAGGAAGGAGAAACTAGAGCATTTAAGAAGTTTTTAGCAAATGATAAGTGCTAAAGTAACATTTTGTAGTAATAGGTATTATGTAAAGCACCTTAAGATTCATTGCTAGTTACTCTTGCCTAAATTTTGTTCAACTTGAGCTCCAGATTTAAAGTACAGGAAAAATTTAAGAGTGCTTTCAGAGCTACTAGGAAGCAGGAACAAAACACATTTAACTTGTTACAGTACAGCATACAACTTACACAATTAACTAATCCATTCACTTATTGAGGTCAGCCACAGAAATGACTATACAACTAGAAAGCCTGTCCTAGGTGAAAAACCCAAAGAAACAAAAGTAGAAAGGTAAACTAAAGGTAAGGTAAGAATGATTCAGATAGCTAGATAACATGGTAACAAAAATACAGGGAGAAATGTTCAGTATTATTAAATCTGTTGTTGTTGATTGCCTGGTATTTTTCAAGCACTTTTTAAAAGCTATCCCATTTAAATTCTCATGTGTGTGTGTGAAGTTGCAGTCGTGTCCAACTCTTTGCGACCCCGTGGACTGTAGCCTCCCAGGCTCCTCCCTCCATGGGATTCTCCAGGCAAGAGTACTGGAGTGGGTTGCCATTTCCTTCTCCAGGGGATCTTCCCGACCCAGGGATCGAACCTGGGTCTCCCACATTCCAGGCAGATGCTTTAACCTCTGAGCCACCAGGGAAGCCCAACATATTTTATAGAATTTCAGAAAATTTAAATAACTTGTATAATTTTATATAGCTAGTGATAAGAGACAGAATAGAATATGAGTCTATGTCTTTTGGACTCTACTCCCAATCTTTTTGTCTTCTGAGCAACCAGGGAAGCCCTGAAAGTCTCTCAGTTGTGCCCAACTCTTTGTGACCCCATGGACTGTAGCCCACCAGGCTTCTCTGTACATGGGATTACCCAGGCAAGAATACTGGAGTGGGCTCCCAGTCCCTTCTCCAGGGAATCTTCCCAACCTAGGGATTGAACCCGGGTCTCCTGCATTGCAGGCAGATTCTTGACATCTGAGCCACCAGGAAAGCCCAATCTTTTCTCAAAATGGTTCTACTGTCTCCATGGTTTTACCTTTTCCAGACTGTCATATAGTTAGAATCATATACTTTGTGGCCTTTTCAGATTGGCTTCTTTCACTTAGTAATTGCATTTAAGGTTCTTTGAGTCATTTCATGGCTTGAGAGCTCATTTTTTCTTTTATTTATTTATCTTTTTATTGCTAAATAATATTCCATTGTCTGGATATCAATTCAGTTCAGTTGCTCAGTCGTGTCCGACTCTTTGTGACCCCATGAACTGCAGAATGCTTCTCTGACCATCACCAACTCCTGGAGTTTGCTCAAACTCATGTCCATTGAGTTGGTGATGCCATCCAACCATCTCATCCTCTGTCATCCCCTTCTCCTCTTGCCTTCAATCTTCCCCAGCGTCAGAGTCTTTTCCAATGAGTTCGTTCTTCGCATCAGGTGGTCAAAGTATTAGAGTTTCAGCTTCAGCATCAGTCCTTCCAATGAATATTCAGCACTGATTTCCTTTAGGATTGACTGGTTTGATCTCCTTGCAGTCCAAGGGACTCTCAAGAGTCTTATCCAGTACCACAGTTTAAAAGCATCAATTCATTGAAATATGTATGCTATCATGTAAGAAAAGAATTGCCAGTCTATGTTTGATGCAGGATGCAGGATGCTTGGGGCTGGTGTATGGGGATGATCTGGAGGGATGATGTGGGGTGGGAGGTGGGAGGGGGGGTTCATGTTTGGGAGTTCATGTACACCCGTGGCAGATTCATGTCAATGTATGCCAAAACCAATAGAGTACTGTAAAGTAAAATAAAGTAAAATGGAAGCTCTAAATAAATAAATTAATTAATTTTAAAAAAGAAAAATAAAAGCATAAGTTCTTCAGCAGTCAACTTTCTTTATGGTCCAACTCTCACATCCATACATGACTACTG
>SJYX01010725.1:520010-535992 GCA_006410675.1 Oreotragus oreotragus
AGTTTTAAGCCAACTTTTTCACTCCTCTTTTACTTTCATCAAGAGGCTCTTTAGTTACTCTTTAGTTTCACCACCATAACGGTGGTGTCATCTGTGTATCTGAGGTTATTGATATTTCTCCTGGCAATCTTGATTCCAGCTTGTGCTTCATCCAGCCTGGCCTTTCTCATGATGTACTCTGCATATAAGTTAAATAAGCAGGGTGACAATAAACAGCCTTGACATACTCCTTTCCCAATTTGGAACTAGCCTGTCTGGATATACAACAGTTTATTTTTCACCTACTGAAGGGCATCTTGGTTGCTTTCAAGTTTGAGAAATTATGAACAAAGCTGGTATAAACATCTGTTTTTGTGTAAACATCAGTTTTCAACTTGCTTGAATGAATTGGTTTAGTTGATCAGTCGTATCTGGCTCTTTGTGACCCTATGGACTGTACTGCTAGGTTCATCTGTCCATGGGATTTTTCCAGGCAAGAATACTGGAGTGGGTTGCCATTTCCTTCTCCACAGGAACTTCCTGACCCAGGGATCAAATTGGTCTCCTGTATTGCCGGCAGTTTCCTACATTGCAGGCAGATTCTTTACCACTGAGCCACCAGGGAAGCACTTTGGGTAAATGCCAAAGATTATGATTGCTGGATCATGTGGGAGAATATGGTTAGTTTTGTAAGAAATTGCCAAATTGTCTCTGAAAGTGGCTGGGCCATTTTGCATTCCCAGTAGCAATGAAGGAGAGAGTTCCCATTGTTCCACATCCTCACTAGCGTTTGGTGTTGTTGGTGTTCTAGATTTTGGCCTTTCTAATAGATGTGTAGTGATATCTTGTTGTTTTGATTTTCATTTCCCTAATGACATTTCATGTTGGGGATATTTTTATATACTTATTTACCATTTGTTTGTCTTCTTTGATATGGTATTTGTTCAGGTTTCTGGCCTATTTTTTAATCTGGTTATTTTTGTCTTATTGTTGTGTTTTAAGAATTTGTTATGTATTCTGAATAGCAGTTATCGGATGCATCTTTTGGAAATATTTTATCCCAGTCTGTGTCTTGCTTTATTCTCTTGACTGTATCTTTTATAGAGCAGAAGGCTTAATGAGGTTCATCAATTATTTCTTTCATGAATTGTGCCTTCAGTGTTATATGTAAAAAGACATCACCAAACCCAAGGTCATCTAGGTTTCTCCTGTGTTATCTCCTAGGATTTCTATGGTTTTGCATTCTATACTTAAGCCTGTGATCCACTCTGAAGACAGAAAATAAGTAAGACATAAAAAAGGCAAAAGAGACTAATAGAACACAGATATTGAAATGGTAAACATAAATCCAAGCATACCATTAGTTATATCAAATGTAAATGGACTAAAAAAATCCAATTAAAAGGGAAAAATTTTCAGATTGGATTTTCAGATTGCATTGAAAAAACAGTTTGGTAACATAACTTTTTCACAAGAGATACATTTTGAATATAGACACATGATTTGAAAGATGGAAAAAGATAAACTATGAAGATATCAATCTTAAGAAAGCTGGTCATGACTATATTAATATCAAGTAGATTCTAAGGTATGGACTACCCCCAAAGTTGAAGAAAGCCAGTCAATTTGTCAGTAATGAATAATAATAATGAATGTAAATTTACCTAATCACAGTGCTTCAAAATACAGAAGTAGAAATAGACAAAATTAAAAGAAAAAAGACACAAATCTACAGTCATACTAGAGAGCTTAACTTTTCTGAGTAATTGATAGAACAATATAGAAAATCAATAAGCAGGCATATAGAAAATTTGAACAACTAATCTACCAACTAAACTTAATTACCACTTATAAAATACTCTACCTAGCAACTGTTGATTATACTTTATTTTCAAATGTACATGAAACTTTCACCAAGATAGACAATATACTGGATGACAAATTTCAAAGAACTTTATATTCTTTAATCACAGCAGAATTCAGTTAGAAGTCAGTAACAGTAGCAAAGCTAGAAAATATGTCAACATTTTGAAATTAAGCATCACGATTATAAATAATCTGTGAGTTAAAGAAGAAATCACAAGAATTATTAAAAAAAATTGAAATTGAATGATAATGAAAACAGCAATGCTGGGAGGGATTGGGGGCAGGAGGAGAAGGGGGAGACAGAGGATGAGATGGCTAGATGGCATCATTGACTAGATGAACGTGAGTCTGAGTGAACTCCAGAAGTTGGTAAAGGACAGGGAGGCCTGGCGTGCTGCGATTCATGGGATCACAAAGAGTCAGACATGACTGAGCGACTGAACTNGAGGGATTGGGGGCAGGAGGAGAAGGGGGAGACAGAGGATGAGATGGCTAGATGGCATCATTGACTAGATGAACGTGAGTCTGAGTGAACTCCAGAAGTTGGTAAAGGACAGGGAGGCCTGGCGTGCTGCGATTCATGGGATCACAAAGAGTCAGACATGACTGAGCGACTGAACTGAACTGAACAATTAAAGCAGCATTTAGAGGAAAACTTACAGCTTTAAATGTGTATTAGAAAGGAAAAAGGTTTAGAAACAATTATCTAAGCTTCTATCATAGAGGACTAGAAAAATAAGCCAATAGCAAATAGGGAGAAATGACATAATAAATAGTACAAATGAAAGAAATAGAAAATGGAAAAACAGAAAAATTGGCAAAGCCAAAAGTTGAAAAGACTGATAAAATTGATAAACCGTAGCAATACTGATCAGAAAATGGAGGATAGTGGGGATACTACTTTAGGTCCTATAGACTTAAAAGGGTGATAAAAGCCTCTTTTAAACAACTTCATGTCAATAAATTTGACAACTTAGATGAGATGGGCAAATTCCTTGAAAAATACACATATCATCATCAACACAGGAAGAAGTTACTTTTATGTTTAGCTCTATGATCTATTTCAAATTAGGCTATATAAATGGTATGAATTAGAAATCAATGAAATTGAGCTAATAATTAAAACCCTTCCCATAAGGAAAGCTTCAGATTGACATAACCTCACTGGTAAATTCTATCACATATTTAAGGAAGAAATAATATCTAGATTATGCAAATTCTTTCAGAAAATTGAGACGGAAACTCTTCAAAGCTTATTTTGGGAGGCCAGCCTAACCCTGACACACAAAATGAACAGGAACATTATCAGAAAAGTAACTACAGACCAGTGTTCCTCATGAACATAGATGCAGAATATTTTCACATTGACTGTAGCTGGTATATATAAAAAAGTTAATACCTCATGACCAGGCAAAGTTTATCTCAGGAATCAGAGTATGTTCAGCTTTCAAAACACAATGTAAAGAAGTGATGGAGCTAGTCATGAAAGTCTGAGGAATAGTTTTTCAGGCAAAGGAAAAAACAGGTGCCGAGGTCTTAAGATGAGAACATACCTGGACTCATTCTAGAAGTGAAGTATGTCTAGAGCGAAGGGAATGAAGAGGCAGTTCTTGTTACCTCTGTATTCTGTGGGCACCACCCCTGCTTCATTATTATTCTCATTTCTGCTGCAAGGGTAACAATAAGTAAGAATAGCAATGTATCCATTTCCTAGAGGCAAAAAAACGCTATATTTTCTACAAAACCAGTACATCCTTAGGTGTATAGTGGTATTCAAGTTTAAGTATTGACACTTACCAAAGTCAGAATTATACCAATAGAGGCTGAACAATTGGCTGGCCTCCAAGAAGGCTCCCAAATGTGACCTTCACCTTTACGAAGTCACTTCTTGGCCAAAACTGCCTTTTAGCCTTATGAGCTTAGAAACTTGACCTTGTAAGTATTCCAGGACTGGGGAGATATAAAGAAGTGTTACTAGAGTTCACAAATACCAACTATATAAAACTCAAATGCCAGCTTATTAATTTACAAGAATGCACAAAACTCTCAAGGAAATCAGAAAACTTTTATCAGTCATTAGTGTTTCTTCTCCTTGTAAGGAAACGACACTGGAAGCCAGATTTTCACAGAGCTGGTTACTAAGCATGGAAATCAAGTTCATCACTTGAGTTTGAGTGCTCTTGACCTCTGGCTCTGGACACTCAGGAGCCAGTCTCCATAACAGTGTTATTCTTATCAGAGAGTCACTGAGTGGGAACTGTCTTCACTTGCCTATTTTTATGCTGTGTTCTTTACATAATCCCTTCTGATAGATTATTCTTTCTTTAGTTTATATTATAACCCTCCATGCTCCTCTGCCCATGGAATTTTCCAGGCAAGAATATTGGAGTGAGGTGCCATTTCCTACTCCAGGAGATCTTCCCAACCCAGGGATCAAACCCGCATCCCTTAAGTCTCCTGCATTGGCAGGTGGATTCTTTACTGCTAGCACCACCTAGGAAGCCCAACTTGGTATATATCCCTTTGAATACATTTGATATATTAAAATCTTTTCTATACAGTTTCATTACCTAATATGATAATGTTTCTGTTTACTAATTTATTTATAATTCTTTTAAAGTCAGTTTCTGTTTTGCCAACATATCAGGAGGCCTAGTTCATCAGTTTGAATGAACTAGCTTAATTTGCAGAATTAAAAAAACTGAAAATTTAAAAAGATATATAAAGCTTTTAGTTATTTATGTGAAGTCTTAGTTGATGAGTTTTTATGTCAGTATTTTGGAATACCTATAGTGTCTCTGTCCTAGTTCCCCTGATTCTCTGCAGAACTGTGTTTCCATATAATTGATTTCTTTTGTAATCTTGTGTATTGTATTTTATACATTTAAAAACATTCTAAGAAGGAGTCCATGGTCCTTGCTGTACTATCAAAATGAGCCATGGCATGATAAGGGTAAAGAAGCTCTGAGCTCACTAAGGGAGGAACTCTGAGAGAGAGGGCCACTCTCCTGAGAGTCCCAGGAAGAGGGACCCCAGTAGAAAGGAAAGCTGAGTTACAGAGGGAAGGGGAGACAGCTTGGGGAAGAGTCTTAAGGCCCCAGAAACCTAGAGTCTTGTCTCCCTACAGCCATCTTAAGCTATAAGGTTTTTTGGCAAATTGGTTACTTTGATAAATGTGGCCTGGTGTTTTGACAAATTGATTCTTTTTTGTATTGACCTAGAATCACCTTCCTGATTGACTAGAGCTGTCTCTTAAACAGACATGAGAATGAAGGGGTGACTTTCGCAGTCCCATTATTCTATTAATATTATTCTATCAGTTCATTTAAAAAGAACATTTTACCACAACACCACTGTCACACTCAAAGGACGTACCACGTCATACCCACTAAGATGGCTTTGATTATGACCAGAAAGGCAGATAGTATAAAGTATTTTCAGTATGTGCAGAATTGGAACCCTCCTCCATGCTGGTGAGAGCGTAAACTTGTACAACCAGAGTAGAAAACAGCATGGCAGTTTCTCAAAACAGAATTATTAAACGATCCAACAGTTCTACTTCAGGGTATATGCCCCCCAAAATTGAAAACAGTCTCTCAAAGGAATATTCATACACCCACATTCATCGCAGCATTAGTCACAATAGCCAGAAATAGGAACAACCCAAATGTCCTTAGATGGATGAACGGATAAGCAAAATGTAGTATATGTACTGTGTCACGCATAAATACTGACCTACTGGCAGGAAAATGGCCTACATTATTTCCCAGATCTTTTATATCAGTTGGGTCTATGTTTTAGTGAACCACTTGATAACAGGAAAAAAAACCATTTCTCTTAACTGAAAACTACTTTGATAAGTAGAAGGCCCTTCATCACAAATGCTTGCCTTGGGTTCAAATCCCAAACACCATCATTTACCAGCTGTGAAACCTTGAGTGTGTTACTTAAACTCTTTTGTCTTCAGTTTATACAAAAATGAGAATAATAATCTTTATATCATAAGGAGTTATGAGGATTTAATCATATGTAAAAAGCTCTCATCACAGTATCTAACATGCAGTAAGAATTGAATAAAGAGTTATAATTACTGTTTATTTTTTCTTATCATTATTTATTAAGTAATTTTTAATTGAGTGCTTTCCTAATTAGCGTAGTCAAAATATCCTTTATGGCTGTTTACTATTTTTCTTTCTCAAGCCCTGTTGATATGTGCTCTTCTTTTAATAGGTACAACATAAAAGATATGGTGCAATTCTTAAGCGTTTGCACTGTCAGGTAAATAAGCTTCACTCAAATAGAAGACAATGGCAATGGAACATCCAACAGCTGGAAAAAACTGCTGCTGAGCTGAGAAAACGTATTGGAATGAAAGATTAGCATGGCTATAGGGTGTTGTAGAGCCTGGACTATGTCACAAAAATTATGGGATAGAAAGGTGAGAAAATCCTTTGGGTCTTAACAACAGCATCCACTATCAAGGGGTTGTCTTAAGGACAGATATATTTTCTCCTTTTTTGAATCAATCATCTGTTTGTTAAAGTTCCTTCCAACACTATAACTGATAGTAGAGAGACAGTAGGAAGACTCACAGAATAGTGAAAGACTCTGTATGAATATTTTGAGTGTATAAGATGTCCTGAACTCATCAATGCCTATTTATAAACATGTTGCCTTCACTATTATATGAAGCAAACATTTAGAAGAAAAGAAGCACTTGAATTTTCAATGATTTGAATTTTTAAGGTATTTTAAATGGTTGTCTGTTTAGACAACCTGCTTTTTTACCTTGGCTTCAAAGAAGTCCGTAAATATTGACATTTATTATAATGTTATGTATTCAAGGCTTTCTATATTTACTTAGTTTTCTCTTTTATCCAGAAGGTAACAATCATTTTTTCTTTGCTGTTGGATAAATGTATTTTAGAGCTTTGCAATGTATACAATCTTTTGTTCACTTTTCTGTCTATACATTCTTACTATTTTATAACTAAATTCAAGTTATAGCATCATGTAAGACAAACATACCAGCTCTTGAAAAATGAATGTTAGCCAATGTAGACTAGTATGTATTTTTTCTCATGTATGTCCACAGCAACAAATCAATACTTAATTTGTCACTTCTAGAGTAAAAGTGTTCCTTCTTCTGGCTCCACTGAGTCAAAGTTTTAGAAGCAGAAATAAATTATTAATTATTTAAGATACAATTTTAAAATATTCACTTTTAGGATTTAATGAGTTCAAAGCAATAACGTTAAAAAAGTATCTTAGGTTCATTTTGTCCTCACCTATCTATGTGCAAAGACTCAGTTAGATTATAGCTGATTTAAAACCTGATATTAATAATCTTATTATGCCTATTAGTTGAAGTCCTGTTAGGAATTTGCATGGCTAATCACGGCTAACACTTCAAGTGGCTTATGCTGTAACACAGTCAGCTTTGGTCCATGACTCAGAACTAGTTTTTTTTTTTTTTTTTCTTGCTACTTTTTTAGGACTAGGGTCAAGGTTAATAGATCACAGACATAACTTCAAAATGCAAGATTATTAAACTGATAGAAGATATATAGGAGAAAACCTAGATGACTGTCGGCATAGGGATGTCCTTCTTAGATACAACACCAAAGGCACAACTCGTGAAAGAAATAATTGAAGAGCTAGACGTCATTAAAATTAAAAATGTCTGCTCCATAATAGACACTGTCAAGAGAGTGATAAGACAAGTCATAGACTGAAAGAAAATATTTGCAAAAGACAAACCTGGTAAAGAACCATTATTTAAAATATAAAGTAAAAATTTTAAACTCAGCAATAAGAAAACAAATAACCAGATTAAAAAATGGGCCAGAGACCTTAACAGATGCCTCACCAGAGAAGATACACATATGGCAAATAAGCACATGAAAAGATGCTCCACATGAAATGTCATCATGGAAATGAGAAATAAATCAATGAGGTACTGCCATATACCTATTAGAATGGCCAAAATCTGGAACACCAACACCACCAAATGTTGATGAGAATGCGGAGCAACAGAGACCTTCCATTTATTGCTGCTAGGAAGGCAAGTCATTTTAGAAGACTGGCAGTTTCTTACAAAACTAATCATACTCTTAAGATATGGTACTGCAGTCACACTCTTTGGTGTTTATCCAAAGGAATATAGAAAACCAATGTCCACACCAAGTCACAGATGATTATGCAGCTTTTTTTTCATAATTGCCAAAACTTGGAAGCAGCCAAGATGACCTTCAGTAGGTGAATGAGTAAATAAGCTGTGGTACAGGCAAATAATGGAATATTATTCAGTGTTTAAGAAAGAAATATTATCAAGCCATGAAAAGATATGACAAAACATCAGTGTATATTACTAAGTGAAAGAAGCCAATCTGAAAAGTTTACCTAAGTTCAACTATATGACATTCTGGAAAAGGCAAAACTATGGAGACAGTAAAAAGATCAAGGGTTACCAGGGTCCCTAGGGGGCGAGGGGTTAGAGGAGAGATGATTAGGCAGAACACAAAGAATTTTGGGGGGGGCATTGAAAATATTTTCTATGATACTATAATGATGGATATATGTCATTATACATTTGTCCAAATGCATAGAATGTACAATACCAAGGGTGAATCCTAAGGTATACTGTGGCCTTTGGGTGATTTTGAGGCAGGTTTACCCTTGGTTTAAAAAAATGTGCCATTCTGGTGAGTAATGTTAATAAATGGGGGGGCTACACATGTGTGGGAACAGGAAGTATATGGGAAAGCTCTAACTCTCTCAATTTTGTTGTAAACCTACAACTGTTATAAAAATGTCTTTTTTTTTTTAATCACTTAGATCCATAGATAACAGTGCATGCAAGTTAGTAAAGCATTTTGCAAGGAAAGTGAAATTCTGCTTATGAAGGTTGTTTTGGAACCTTGTAAAGTTCACAAGTAAAGTGTTAGTCACTCAGTCGTGTTGCCCACAAGGCTCCTCTGTCCTTGGAGCTCTCCAGGCAAGAGCACTGGAGTGGGTAGCCGTTTCCTTCTGCAGGGGATCTTCCCAACCTAGGGATCAAACCCGAGGCTCCTGCATTGCAGAGAGATTGTTTACTGTGTGAGCCATGTAGGGTATTGCAGTTAACATGCAAAGTTCCTATATCATTTTCACTGAACTTGGAATCCTTTGTTCATCCATAAAAATAATTAAGGCCTCCATCAATACTGTGGAAATTTAGGACTATTTTTTGGTGGGGAGAGTCAGTAGATTAAGAAAAACTTGTGGTTTTTCAACTAAAAACTATCTGACTTATTAGTTGCTCATGTTTTCAGTACTATAAATATTTTATTTTTCAAAAATTAAGCTAATAATTAGTAAAGCTAATGGTCAGAAACTAAAAGTTATAATTTAAATCATAACCATAACAAATAATAATCATATAAATAATCATAACAAAACTTGTCATAAATAACCTATCCTGTATTTGTTTACTTAAATTTATAATGTATTTCTAAGGGAAGGATTTTTTCTTTTACTTTTCTGATAAATTTGGCAGGTAAGTAATGGGTCCTCTATATCACATTAGCTTACATATAGCACTTTCTCCTGAATGTTACTGAACTATGACCGAAACAAGGAAAAATAAACCTAAATAGATACTAATAGCAGAATAGATTTATTCAATACATAACTAAGAGTGGGATGCTTCAAACTGCTTTTTCTCCCCTGTAATGTTCTATTTAAATGATGACTGTGAGGTCTAGATCTTGAGAAACATAAAAATAGCATATGATTTAGTAATGACAGAGTTGCTGCTGACATAACCCAGTAAAGATAGACATGAAGTAATGAAACTTCAGTCTCTTAATTAATTAGATGATGTATTCCAAAAACAAAACCAGAGTTAATGTGATAAATAGTTTTAAAAAGCTCTCTGGCATAACAATCATGTAAGAATCAGAATAAACCTCTTAAATTACAGATATTTGCCAGTATTGCTCAGTCACGTAGCACAAGGTAATTTAGAGGCAGTGATAATGCACTGCCCATCTAAGATACATTTTCAAATTTCTCTTGTCCAAAACATTTACCTTAAGACATACCATCCACCTCATCTACTTGTTACTCTCTGTGACATTGTTTTATGTAGAATAGAAATTTGTAATCCCTGTGCTCATATCGGAGAAGTTTCCTCAAGGTGCTCTCAAGCCTTATTTCTTCTTGATTCCGTAGTGCCTCGTTGTGTGTGTGATACGGGAGAAATGTAACAATCCTGCAGAACCAAGTTGTTTTGTCTGCGGGGACTGCTGCTGCTGCCGCTGCTAAGTCACTTCAGTCGCGTCCGACTCTGTGCGACCCTGAGTGTCAACTAATTCACGCCCAGTCAGCCAGCCAGAGGTATCCCTGGGCTGGAAACATCTACAGCCCTCTCCTAGCCATCTTGCCACGAGGACGGTGTACAGCCACCGTCAGGTGTCTGTTGTTCCTTAGAGGGTTACTGCTTTGAGGACGCCTCCATCCGTTGGATGTGATATTGACTTGGCTGGGAAGTTAGAAAATGTTGCTATTTTATCTGTGGTTCATACAAGTTTATATAAAGCACTCAATTCTCAAAAGGGTCCTTTCTTTTTCTAATATTTCACCAATTTAGATTATTCATCCTCTATGCCTTTCAATCTCAATTAATCTGCCAGTGTAATTACTCATGCACAGTTTCCTAATAATTAGTCTAATCCTCTCACTTTTCTTTTTCTTTCCATCCAAAAATACCATTTCCACCTTCAGAGCTTTCCTTTCCTCACTCCCTGCACAGCTCCAGTTGCATCATCTTTAAGCTCCAATTCCCGTTTTTGTTGTAGCTCAAGGTTTAATTCACTGGCCTACATACAGATCCTGAACATTGAAGACAATCTTTTAATTTGCAACTGTCTTATGCAGGAGGCTCCATCTTTTCTTTGAAATGCGTCACAAAGATAAATTTTCTGCGAAACACTGTGAAGTAGACACAGGCAGTGCTCTGCCCAGATCCTCTCAGATCTTTTTTAAAAATCCTGTTGAGTACCGCTCTCCCAAGTGAGCCATAATTTTACCTCCACTAGCTCTCACCTAATACTGTCTGTGGGAGGTTTGCTACTCTCAAAAGGACTTTGCCCAATACAACAGCCTCACTTTCCATTCTTGCATCCCTTACCAGTTTCTCCTGGGAGAACTTCAGTAATAAGTTACTTGCTCAGAGTCTGCTTCTGGGGATCTCAAACTAAGTCACCTTGCAAAAATAATTACACACTGAAATCTCTATTTTCAAGAGATGAGTATTACTTTACTCCTGTTCCTCATTGCAGATCAGTTCTGCTTCCAGCTGCAGCAGCAACAGAAAATAATAACTTTTTTAAAAAGCAAGAAACTTAGCACCTTTGAAATTTAATCACTATTCCATTTAGTACAATTTTAATATATGTATTTAAGTTAAAAAGGCAAGCCAAAAGGCACAATCTTTACTCCAGATAGTACAACAGTAAAAATACTATGAGCCTTCAAGTACACTCTATCAGTTACTGTTTTGTACAGTCATCCTGTTTCTTTTTTCTTTCAAGGATCCTTCCTAATCTTATCCATTTCTTAAGATTAGCTGTTCTCCCTTTTAATCATTCATTATTTCACTACAGCTCAAAACACTACAGTAACAGCCTGCTGCAGATCAAGAGTAATTAGCTCAGAACATTACAAAGAAACATGGGTCTAGAAGACAGAACATTGTAAAGAGCCACAGTCATAGCACCTGTCATCATAGCTTCAGAAAGTTTACAGTCATTGTACAAGTATTTACTGCTAAGGGCATTTTAGAATGTCTTTGTGATTTGTTTTACTTTAGAAACACTGGAAAATGTAAAATTAGTAACAGTGACAAAAAACAATTATTACTGTTGAGAAAATGGTTTTAACCTAGGCTAAAGTAAATTTTAGACTTTTTGCTCTGGGCCTCCAAACACTTACAAACATTAATATTGCTAGCCCTCAAAACTTTAAGCTGATGTAAATAATTTAAAACTCTGCAAAACGTCAGATATTTATGGAAGTAGGGCCCAGTGGTATGAACAAAATTTGAACAATGGCTTTCATTTTGTAACATAATATTAAAAAAAAGCTGACTGGTATGAGTTAGAACCAGCTGATGATGACAAAGAAAAAATTTTATATTCTACCTTACGTATATATATATATATGTAAGGCTCAAATACAACATAAAACATCCATGATAGAAGCATAAACCAAGCCCTGTGGAAACACAAAATAAGGTGCAATTATTTACAGATGAGGGTGGGAGAGTTTAAAAGAAGAGGGGACGTTTGAGATGGACTGCAAAGGAGTTATTAAGTTCTCATGATTGTTTTCACTCATCACGCTCTGAAAGTTTCTATTTTATTCCTATTTTGCATTTCCATTAGCAAGCAAATATCTGGCCTGCAAAATAGATGCTCTGCTTTCCGCTGAATGAATTAGTGAATAAAATGATCGACCATTACTCTTGTGATCAATATCTCCCAATACCCCTATTTTCAGTCGCTCCCACCTCTAATCTTATTGTTAATAGTAGTGCTTGAGTTATCATCTTTGAGTAAAAACTGAGCATGAAACACTTCTTCTGAAAAAAAGAAAACTTTTCCAAAACACAAAATCCATTATAGGACTTAACAGTAAACACTTAAAAATCTGTCCCAACCTGTCTATTAATACACTTGTCAATTTTTGTTTTCTGCTCTGCTTAACAATGAACCCCGTATTCCAGTGAAAGCAAAATTCTAACTCTTCTGTAGGCACATATTTTCACATATTCCCTTTGCCTCAAGTTCTGTCACCTACGAGTCAATTCTAATACAGCCTCAGAACCAAGTTCAGCTACTATAAAGCTTGAACTGCATTTAAACACATGTACACCGATGGCTGATTCATGTGAATGTATGGCAAATCCACCAAAATATTGTAAAGTAATTAGCCTCCAATTAAAATAAATTTAAAAAGGAAAATAAAATGCCCCAGTTTGTCTGCAATGAACTTAGAAGTATTTCTCTACAATAGCTTAGAAGTACTAAGAAATCTACATCATGATTTCTGAGTAAAAATAGATATTGGTTTACAATTTAGAGAACTTATGTAGAGTTCCTTGTTTAAAATAGGTTAAAATAGCTTTAAGCTTTTAAATGTTGGGCTTAATTATGGAGAGTCCAGCATGGAATCATTTGATTGACATTCAGTTCAGTTCAGTTCAGTTCAGTCGCTTAGTCGTGTCTGACTCTTCGCGACCCCATGAATCACGGCACGCCAGGCCTCCCTGTCCATCACCAACTCCCGGAGTTCACTCAGACTCGCGTCCATCGAGTCAGTGATGCCATCCAGCCATCTCATCCTCTGTCATCCCCTTCTCCTCCTGCCCCCAATTCCTCCCAGTGTCAGAGTCTTTTCCAATGAGTCAACTTGTCGCATGAGGTGGCCAAAATACTGGAGTTTCAGCTTCAGCATCATTCCTTCCAAAGAAATCCCAGGATTGATCTCCTTCAGAATGGACTGGTTGGATCTTCTTGCAGTACAAGGGACTCTCAAGAGTCTTCTCCAATACCACAGTTCAAAAGCATCAATTCTTCGGTGCTTAGCCTTCTTCACAGTCCAACCCTTACATCCATACATGACTACTGGAAAAACCATAGCCTTGACTAGACGGACCTTAGTTGGCAAAATAATGTCTCTGCTTTTGAATATGCTATCTAGGTTGGTCATAACTTTCTGATTGACATTGAATGATTCCAAATAACAGATAATTCATTTATAATTTATAAAAGAACATGAAGATTACTTCCAAAATTTACTTTTATGATTTTAAGCCAAAATATGTGACTATTTATTAAGACCAAAACTTTTTTTTAAACAGTTTTCTAGAAAATGAAATGAAACTTTTAGATAACCCTAGTGAAGATAAACATGTTTAACAAGCCTTATGGCAGAAAGTGAAGAAGAACTAAAAAGCCTCTTGATGAAAGTGAAAGAGGAGCGTGAAAAAGTTGGCTTAAAGCTCAACATTCAGAAAACTAAGATCTGGTCCCATCACTTCATGGGAAATAGATTGCGAAACAGTGGAAACAGTGTCAGACATTTTTCTTTGGGCTCAAAAATCACTGCAGATGGTGACTGCAGCCATGAAATTAAAAGACGCTTCCTCCTTGGAAGAAAAGTTATGACCAACCTAGATAGCATATTCAAAAGCAGCGACATTACTTTGCCAACAAAGGTCCGTCTAGTCAAGGCTATGGTTTTTCCAGTGACCATGTATAGATGTGAGAGTTAGACTGTGAAGATAGCTGAGTGCTGAAGAATTGATGCTTTTGAACTGTGGTGTTGGAGAAGACTCTCGAGAGTCCCTTGGATTGCAAGGAGATCCAACCAGTCCATTCTAAAGGAGATTGGTCCTGGGTGTTCTTTAGAAGGAATGATGCTGAATCTGAAACTCCAGTACTTTGGCCACCTCATGCAAAGAGTTGACTCATTGGAAAAGACTCTGATGCTGGGAGGGATTAGGGGCAGGAAGAGAAGGAGATGACAGGGGATGAGATGGCTGGATGGCATCACAGACTCGATGGACGTGAGTTTGAGTGAATTTCAGGAGTTGGTGATGGATAGGGAGGCCTGGTGTGCTGCGATTCATGGGGTTGCGAAGAGTCGGACACGACTGAATGACTGAACTGAACTGAACTGAACTGAACAAGCCACAAGAAATATGCTTTTGTGTTCTTCAATTATAAACAGTTTGCACCATGCTTTTTAAAAGAGTTTTATGTATTGAAAAATTGTATAAAATACTCCATATTTCAAAGAAGAAATCTGTAAAAGTTTCATGAAAATAGAAACAAGGGGCCTGTATAGAAATAGAAAATCTTTCTTAAAAATGGAAACCATAACATTTCTCTGAATGGAATACCATATATTACTCATAAATATAATGCCTATTCAGGATGATCTGGGGCAATTTCACTTTGTTTTATTGTTTCTATATGAGTTATGCATAATTATGGAGTTTAACCATATTTCTAATATATTTTTTCAATGACACACTTTATAGCTTTCCTAATTACATCTGTAGCACAATCATTTTCAGAAAACCAGCTTTCCATGTCTATTATATTATTCTTTATATCAAAATAACCTCTCTTTTAATCATTTTCAAATATTCTTTCCTTTTTCCCCCTTGAATGGCAATCTTCCACAAGCTGATGGCATGGAAGTTTTGAGTGCTTTTCAGTTTGGGCATCAGAAGTATCCTTAACCATGCTTATTAGGCCTTCAAGAGTGCTAATTTTCTTGTAGAAAGGGGGTTTTGAGCTTTCATTAGGGTGTTTCCCTTTCATTTCAGCTATAGCTTAGTATAATTATGGCTGCTTTAACCAGGGCTGTTTGAGAACAGCACTGAGTAGCTGATAAAAAAGTGACCACGTTTAACTATGTTAAACATAGTTTAACATCCCATACACCAAAGGACAATGTGTATTCTGTGATATTAACTATTGTAATTGCTAATACATCACAATTCAGGCGAATCAATTCAAAGAAAACCAAAGCCCTTGAAATTGTAAGCATTCTTTGAATCTGAATAAAAATTGCAGCAGTATTTAATATGATGGACCCCGGAATGGAGTGAATAAAAAAAAAAGCCAAATATACCTTATTAAAAACAATGATAAAAAAGACCTTATTAATATGAATATTACTTAGTATAAATTTGCTGAATGAATTAAGAGGAAAAGTAGATTGTAAAAATTAGGAGATATATATTCTAATTATGTAGTTTTTAAAGTGGCTATGAATTTGGTTTCAAAGAGCTGGGAATATGTAGCGCATGTCTAGCCCAAGAATTGTTTTCTCTGAGCTAAATATTCCCAGTTCTTTTGTAGCAAACTCATGTGACTTTAGTTCGTGCTCCTCCACCATCTTAGTCACATCTCTCTGGGCGTACTCTGCCTTGACATTGTCCCATGAAAGATGTAAAACAGAAAATGACCCTTTTTTTTTTAAATTTATTTTACTTTACAGTACTGTATTGGTTTTGGCATACATTGACATGAATCCGTCATGAGTGTACATGAACTCCCAAACATGAACCCCCCCTCCC
>SJYX01010725.1:538674-573253 GCA_006410675.1 Oreotragus oreotragus
CAATTTGTTAATGTGGTGAATTACATTGATTGATTTGCGGATATTGAAGAATCCTTGCATCCCTGGGATAAAGCCTACTTGGTCATGGTGTATGATCTTTTTAATGTGTTGTTGGATTCTGATTGCTAGAATTTTGTTGAGGATTTTTGCATCTATGTTCATCAGTGATATTGGCCTGTAATTTTCTTTTTTTGTGGCATCTTTGTCAGGTTTTGGTATTAGGGTGATGGTGGCCTCATAGAATGAGTTTGGAAGTTTACCTTCCTCTGCAATTTTCTGGAAGAGTTTGAGTAGGATAGGTGTTAGCGCTTCTCTAAATTTTTGGTAGAATTCAGCTGTGAAGCCGTCTGGACCTGGGCTTTTGTTTGCTGGAAGATTTCTGATTACAGTTTCAATTTCTGTACTTATGATGGGTCTGTTAAGATTTTCTATTTCATCTTGGTTCAGTTTTGGAAAGTTGTACTTTTCTAAGAATTTGTCCATTTCTTCCATGTTGTCCAATTTGTTGGCATATAATTGCTGATAATAGTCTCTTATGATCCTTTGTATTTCTGTGTTATCTGTTGTGATCTCTCCATTTTCATTTCTAGCAAACTCATGTGACTTTAGTTCGTGCTCCTCCACCATCTTAGTCACATCCCTCTGGGCGTACTCTGCCCTGACATTGTCCCATGAAAGATGTAAAACAGAAAATGACCCTTAAGGTGTAGTCTGACCAGTCCTTGTAGAAGAGACCTATTTCATCCCATTCTTGGGGCTCAATTTTCTGCTAATGCAACTTAAGTTTACAGAGACTTTTATGGTAGCCATATATTATATTGATCACTTACGTTGAACTCATTCCCAAACCTGAGAGACAGCAATGCACACTCATTCCAATTTCTCAACATCTTACCAACTCATATTTTGTTTTTATAATTAGATATAAAGTGATGGATATAAAATGATAGATATAATTGATATCTCACTTTGGTTTTGAGATGTGCTTCCCCTAATGATTAGTAATGTAGAGCATCATTTCATTTGATTATTGGCCATTTGTATATCTTCTTTGGAGAAATGTGTACTCAAATCCTTTCTCCATTTTTAAGTGGGTTTTTATTTTTGTCATTTATATATTCTAGATAGTAATTGTTTATCATATATGTATTTACAAATATTTTCCCACTCCATGAATTTCCTTTCTGCTCTGTTGAGTACATCCTTTGATATGCAGAAAATTTTGATGAAAGCCTTTTATTTAGTTTTTCTTTTTGATTGTGCTTTTGTATCATGCCCCTAAAATTCTTGCCAAATCCAGTGTCATGAAGCTTTTCCTTTTTGTTTTTTTCTAAGAGTTTTATTGTTTGGATTCTTACATTTAGGTCTTTCATCTGTTTTGAGTTAATTTTGTGCATAATAGAAGATACGGGTCCAACATCATTCTTTTGTGTGTGGCTATCTGGATTTCTAGCTCTATGCGCTGAAAAGACTGTCCTCTCCCCATTGGATGGTCTTGGCACTCTTGTCAAAAATTGTTTGACCACACATGGGAGGGTTTATTTCTGGGCTCTGTATTTTATTTCATTGGTCAACACATCTATCTCAATGACAGAAGAATCTTTTATTTGTGATACAAGTAGCAAAGATTTATTCTAGTTTGTTGCTTGTCATTTTTTAAAAATTAATTTATTTTAACTGGAGGCTAACTACAATATTGTAGTGGTTTTTTGCCAAACATCGACACAAATCAGCCACGGGTACACATGTGTCCTCCATTCAGAACCCCCCTCCCACCTCCCTCCCCATCCCATCCCTCAGGGTCATCCCAGTGCAACAGCCCTGAGCTTGTCTTTTTACTTTGCTTATAGTATGTTTTTCCATGCAAGTATTATTTCATTTTTATGTAGTTAAATTTATCAATTTTTTATTACTTCTATATTTGGTGTCACAGGACAGTTTTCACTGTACCTAACTTATAAAGGAACATACCTATGTTTTATTCTAATACATGAATAACACTATAACATTTTCAGAGAAAAAGATTGACTCCTTTCCTCAAATGATAAAAAAAAAAAGTTGAGAAAAGACTACACAAAGACTGTTGTCCAAGTTAGAATGTAATCCTTTGTTCAATAATAATGATGACAACACCATCATGATGATGCCAGCTGACTATCTAATGGCCTCATATTCTGTACAAAGCCCTGTAGGAGATCTTTACATACAGTTAAGTATTGAAAATGAAAGTGAAGTCGCTCAGTCATGTCTGACTCTTTGCAACCCCATGGACTGTAGCCTACCAGGCTCCTCCCTCCATAGGATTTTCCAGGCAAGAGTACTGGAGTGGGTTGCCATTTCCTTCTCCAGGGGATCTTCCTGACCCAGGGATCAAACCCGGGTCTTCCGCATTCCAGGCAGATGCTTTAACCTCCAAGCCACCAGGGAAACCCACAGTTAAGTATAGGGACAGTAGAAAAATACAGTTGTTAAGAGCTTTAACTTTACAGTTATATAAACTTGAGTTCTGATATCTGTTTTACTAGATTTTACTAGTCCAAGTGGTGTGATTAGGGGCAAGTTTCTTACATTCATAAGTCTCAGTTTTAAAATCTGTAGAATGGGAATAATAATACTATTTGCTTCATGAAGTTGTTGTAGATTACATAAGATAATGCATATAAAGTCCTTAGTGATTAGAATGAAATATTCAGTACATACTAACTACTGTTAATATAATTAGTATTACTATTACTTAATAAAATTCTCAATTTATGAATGAAATTACTGAAGCAGTGGAAAGTTAGATGAAGTCATTTAACTAGTATGTGTCAGATTTTGGACTCAAATGTAACCTGTGATATGACTTTACTCCAGAGCTCCCATTCCTCACTACATCACTGCTGCTGCTGCTGCTGCTAAGTCGCTTCAGTCGTGTCCAACTCTGTGCGACCCCATAGATGGCAGCCCACCAGGCTCCAATGTCCCTGGAATTCTCCAGGCAAGAAAACTGGAGTGGGTTACCATTTCCTTCTCCAATGCATGAAAGTGAAAAGTGAAAGTGAAGTTGCTCAGTCATGTCCGACCCTCAGCGACCCCATGGACTGCAGCCTACCAGGCTCCTCCATCCATGGGATTTTCCAGGCAAGAGTAATGGAGTGGGGTGCCATTGCCTTCTCCCACTACATCACTAGGAATGTTAATTTTAGAGGACCTTAGTTATTAAGGGGCTTCCCTGGTAGCTCAGAGGTTAAAGCGTCTGCCTGCAGTGTGGGAGACCCAGGTTTAATCCCTGGGTTGGGAAGATCCCCTGGAGAAGGAAATGGCAACCCACTCCAGTATTCTTGCCTAGAGAATCCCATGGACGGAAGAGCCTGGTGGGCTGCAGTCCACGGGGTCACAAAGAGTCGGACAGGAATGAGTGACTTCACTTCACTTAGTTATTAAGAGAGATCTTTTCTGATTAGAAACAGTGGTGATCATAGAGGAAACAGTTTGCAAAACTGCATTGCATGACCCCATGACCTTTGCCTCTTTTTCCACAGTCAGATGGGAAGTGATCATAATTATAGAGCTGAGAATTTGAGACTGGGAAGGTGTCACTGGATTGAGCAGTTACAATCTTACAGTTGATCTTTGAGCCAGAAAACGGCATACAGGGTTAAGGAGTGTATTCCAGCAGCCGCAGGGCTCCCATGGTGGCTAAGATTAGAGGCTTTCTGGCACAGAGGAGCAGTTAGGAGAAGCCTTAGCAAGGAGGCAGAGGATGGATCATGTAGAACATTTATTCCCCATGACTCATATTTCCATAAAGGGAAGAGAATGTCCAATCTACTCTCCAGGAATGGAAAATTATGGTAGGAATGTTTTCAGCTAATCTCTAATCTTCCACTTGTCCCAGTAGATGAGTGACTTACCTTTTGCTGATTTGGAATCATGCTTAGCCCCTGATCCTTTTTCTTGTAAGCCAGACTGCGAAGCAAGTGCAGAGAGGGTGCATTCTAGTCTGCTATTACAAGAGAAAATCCAATTTAATAAAATTATTAGCCTAAATATCTAAAGATACATTTACCAATCAGCTTTATCAATAGTAAAGTCAACATTCTGAGGTCTGTCCAAATGTGAAGGGGGAAGAAAGGAGTGCATTGGGAGTTAACAGTAGGCAGCAACTGAAGCCAGTAGGCAGTCCATGGGTTCACGAAGAGTCAGACACCACTGAGCGACTTCCCTTTCACTTTTCACTTTCATGCATTGGAGAAGGAAGTGGCAACCCACTCCAGTGTTCTTGCCTAGAGAATCTCAGGGATGGAGGAGCCTGGTGGGCCGCCATCTATGGGGTCACACAGAGTCGGACATGACTGAAGTGACTTAGCAGCAGCAGCAGGTGGCTAGCTTCAGTAAGTTCTGGTAGCGGTGACACAGGCAGCATCTCGGCTTCCCAGCAGGCTCGGTGGTAAAGAATTCACCTGCAAAGCAGGAACCACAGGAGATGTGGATTCGATTCCTGGATTGATCAGGACAATCCTCTGGAGGAGAGCATGCAGCCCACTTCAGTATTGCCTGGAGCATCCCTTGCACAGAGGATCCTGGCAGGCTATGGTCCGTAGGGCTGCAAAGAGTCAGACATGACTGAGTGAGGTGACTGAACATGCCCACATGCAGGCAGCATCTAGTTCTGGTAGGAGCACCTGACCTAGAGATTCAAAACTAAATCTAAGGGGTGATAGTTGCTCCCTTGTCACTAGTTTTGTCATAGAATCTAAGCACAAGCTTACTACCCCTTAGGACTGGGATTTATGGCCCTAGGTATGAGGACCAGAGGGATGCCATACATCCAACTCAAAAAGTGGATAAATTGAGATAGCATATATTGACCATTCTATAGAAATGCAGGATGACTTACAGGGTACCTAAAAGGGTGACCAGGCTTGCAGGCCTCTTGAAAAGGGCAGCGCTGAAGATATAAGAGAGTGAAATCTGATTCATGGATGCTGATCCTGGAAATCAGGAGGGGACAGGTTCCAGGGCAGAAAGGAAGGGAGTAGCCTTGAGAAGAAAGAGCACTCCTGAATCGGGATGGAAAAAAAAAAAAACAAAAAAACAAAAAATAAAGGAACAGGACAATTGGAAGAAAATGGGAAATCAAAGGAGTTCTTGATTATTGGGCAGAGGATAAGGAAACAGCTGAGGGTGAGAGTGCAGAGTTAGCACATTAGAGGAAACGGGGAATTATGTGAGCTGCCAAAAAGCTAGAAAGAAAGGGATGGGCTCTAATCATCTAAATGGTGCTGATGAGGGTGAATCCATGGTTGCTGTAAATCCACAGTGAACCTACTAATTGCAGCTTGGCAGTGTTTTTATGCAGCAAAGTTCTCTGGTCCAGGGTCAGCAAGCATAGCGAAAGATGGGATGTAAATTGGATTAAATAAATTCAGTGTGTCAAACACTTTTTAATTTTCTTTAAAAATTATGGACTTTTACCAGAGGGAAGTCATTTTAAATGTCTGTTCTCTCCATTTGCTAGTATAGTGATAAATATAAAAGTTGTAAAAAAAAGAAGGTTGAACTCATACCTGGGAAATAGTTTGCGTGACTTGTTGGTTTATTTTAAAATTAAAGTTGACATCTCAGATTACAAGTGGGGTGCTAATATTTATGGGATACCTAAGAAATGCTCAATATTTGCTAGGCACCACACAAATATGTAACTTGATTTAATTAAGCATTCCAAGGTTCTGGATCATTTATTCAAGAATTGTACATCTACTAACTGCATCTCTCTGCAATGTAATATAAAGTACAATGCATAATCCTTTTTCTCTTTTATCTCATACCCAAGTGTGCCTTCCAGTAAGATATGAAATAGATGAATCAGTTCAGCAACACTGGAAGAGTAATTATAATGAACTACCAACGTATTTTACAAATTTTCAGAGGAATGAACAATATGAACTATCTTTGGGATGATGGATAGGATTTGGATGAAAAGGAAAGGAAAAAAAAATTGGATATTTCAAATTACAGCCATTGTGTGCTGGGATACCCATAGCACACAGGTCTAGTTACTATGGGGGAGAGAGTGAAAGAGCATATTTGAATCAGATATACTGACCTTGAGGCTGGGTAGGGTTGGGAGGGCTGCTTCATGGAGGGAGAAAAAAGGACCACATCTCTGAGCATCTGTCTACATCACTGGCTTCTCTGCTGGATCTAAGTCCCTAGGTTGTTTGGCTGTGGAGTCATTACTATGGTATGTGATCCACATAGTGTTCTGTGAATATTATGACTTACCATAAATCCAGCATAATGATTTCCAAAACATGAAGTTTATATATATCAGTGTTCTCTGTCATTATTAAGTAAGTCTGTCTCCTGCAAGCAGTCCTCAGCCAACCAACTCAGTAGTCTAAGTTAAATTCAGTTCCGTTCAGTTCAGTCACTCAGTCGGGTCCAACTCTCTGCAACCCCATGAATCACAGCACGCCAGGCCTCCCTGTCCATCACCAACTCCCGGAGTTCACTCAGACTCACGTCCATTGAGTCAGTGATGCCATCCAGCCATCTCATCCTCTGTCGTCCGCTTCTCCTCCTGCCCCCAATCCCTCCCAGCATCAGAGTCTTTTCCAATGAGTCAACTCTTCGCATGAGGTGGCCAAAGTACTGGAGTTTCAGCTTTAGCATCATTCCTTCCAAAGAACACCCAGGGTTGATCTTCTTCAGGATGGACTGGTTGGATCTCCTTGCAGTCCAAGAGACTCTCAAGAGTTTTCTCCAACACTACAGTTCAAAAGCATCGTTATTCAGTGCTCAGCTTTCTTCACAGTCCAACTCTCACATCCATACATGACCACAGGAAAAACCATAGCCTTGACTAGACGGACCTTAGTTGGCAAAGTAATGTCTCTGCTTTTGAATATGCTATCTAGGTTGGTCATAACTTTTCTTCCAAGGAGGAAGCGTCTTTTAATTTCATGGCTGCAGGCACCATCTGTAGTGATTTTGGAGCCCCAAAATATAACGTCTGACACTGTTTCCACTGTTTCCCCATCTATTTCCCATGAAGTGATGGGACCAGATGCCATGATCTTCGTTTTCTGAATGTTTAGCTTTAAGCCAACTTTTTCACTCTCCTCTTTCACTTTCATCAAGAGGCTTTTTAGTTCCTCTTCACTTTCGCCATAAGCGTGGTGTTATCTGCATATCTGGGTTTATTGATATTTCTCCCAGCAATCTTGATCCCAGCTTGTGCTTCCTCCAGCCCAGCATTTCTCATGATGTACTCTGCATAGAAGTTAAATAAGCAGGGTGATATACAGCCTTGACAGACTCCTTTTCCTACTTGGAACCAGTCTGTTATTCCATGTCCAGTTCTAACTGTTGCTTCCTGACCTGCATATGAGTTTCTCAAGAGGCAGGTCAGGTGGTCTGGTATTCCCATCTCTTTCAGAATTTTCCACAGTTTATTGTGATCCACACAGTCAAAGGTGTTGGCATAGTCAATAAAGCAGAAATAGATGTTTTTCTGGAACTCTCTTGCTTTTTCCATGATCCAGCGGATGTTGGCAATTTGATCTCTCGTTCCTCTGCCTTTTTCTAAAACCAGCTTGAACATCAGGGAGTTCACAGTTCACGTATTGCTGAAGCCTGGCTTGGAGAATTTTGAGCATTCCTTTACTAGCGTGTGAGATGAGTGTAATGGTGCGGTAGTTTGAGCATTTTTTGGCATTGCCTTTCTTTGGGATAAGTTAAACTGGAAACTAACAATTTTGGAACAAGCCACAAGGCCTTTAATCAACCTACACTTTTTTCTTTTTAAAGTCTCAAAATATACCAAATAAATACGAAGAGGTAGCAATTTAAATTTTCTGATTTCTCTCTTAAAGTAAAAAAATAAGCCCAGATATTTTTCTTCATTATAGCTCTAAAACCAGCTAGTAGGTTGATGCCATTTTATCCTATCTCTGGAAAGTAAATTGTTTATATGATATCACTTATATGTGGAATCTAAAAATAATACAAATAAACCTATTTACAAAACAGAACAGACTCACAGGTGTTAGAAAACAAACGGTTACCAAAGGAGTAAAAGATAGGGGAGGGATGAACTTGACGTGTAGGATTAATGGATAAACAACACTATGTATAACCTAGATAAACAACAAGGATTTATTGTATAGCACAGGGAACTACATTCAATATACTGTAAAAATCTATAATGGAAAGAGTCAGAAAAAAATCTGTGTAACTGAATTACTTTGCTATACATCTGAAACTAACACAATATTATAAATCAACTATACTTCCATTTTTAAAAGAAAGTAAATTTTTATTTTAACAAATGTTTGAAGAAAACTTGCTTGAATATATCCTATAACCCCCAAATCTATAGCAGATCATATATAACACCAGGCTGACTCTGAATCAGAAAGTCCCAGACAGTTGCATGAATTCTAAGATATCTCAGGAGTCAATTTAGTTACAGAACTCATAGCTGAGCAGGGAAGTTGAGTTCAGTCACTCAGTCATGTCCAACTCTTTGCAACCCCATGGACTGCAGCACAGCAGACCTCTCTGTCCATTTGGTTAAGAGTCTCAAATGAGTTTGAGCATAGGTAACTCAGCCACTACGGTAGGTTGGTAGAGAAGGAGACAGCAGGGGAAGAAGAGGGTGGAAGTTAGAAAGGGTCGTAGTCCCAGAGAAGGTTACTCAGTCAAGAAACGTAGCCCACCGGTTTCATAACCCCAATCAACTTCAGCATCAGTCCTTCCAATGAATATTCAGGACTGATCTCCTTTAGGATGGACTGGTTGGATCTCCTTGTAGTCCAAGAGACGCTCAAGAGTCTTCTCCAACACCACAGTTCAAAAGCATCAATTCTTCGGTGCTCAGCTTTCTTTATAGTCCAACTCTCACATTCATACATGACCATTGGAAAAACCATAACCTTGACTAGACAGACCTTTGTTGACAAAGTAATGTCTCTGCTTTTGAATATGCTCTCTAGGTTGGTCATAACTTTCCTTCCAAGGAGACAAGACTGTCTTTTGAAATCAAAATTAAGACAGTCTTGTCTTCAGGCAGGCATAAATGTAACTCTAATTTCCTGCTTACAATAAGACTTCTCTTCTCTCAGCTGAGTGCCAGGATTAAGAAGTGCAGGCTGCTTCTACTGCTGTCTTCTTCCAAACTCCAACTCGCAACACCACAACCTCCTCTCCACCCCCCAAGGTCGAGGAGGAGGACTGAGAGCAAAGAGCAAAAGCCTACGTACTTAGCTTTGCTGTTTGTCTTCTGTCAGATGTGTGTCTAGGTATGTGTGCTCATGATTTAAATCCCTCCCAGTCAGGGCCTCTAGTCTGCACCGTTCTCTCATAGAATACCTTCCGTATGGCCTCCTACCATCCCTGGCAGCTCCCAGCCTCTGTCGTGCACCCACAGCCTCCTCATGCTGGGATCCTTCCACTTCAATGGGCAGCCTCATGAGCTGGCTCAAACCTGGCACCTCTCTGATGTCCACTGGTTGTGATGTGCAAAGTCCAGGAATGATGAGACATTTGAGGGGCCAAGGAGGCTTCCAAGAGAAGCAGGAAATCAAGATTTCCTCCAGGCAAGAGTGATGGGAAGTCTGGAGCCAGAAATTAAGGTGCATTTTAGAAAGTAAATAGATATTTTTTGCACAGTTGTGTTTGTGGTTTGAGAGTCATACCTGCTAAATCAGTAAGTATCCTCTAGAATATTGTCCCTGGATTTATGTGTCACATGGCCCTGTGCTGTGCTTAGTTGCTCAGCTGTGTCTGACTGTTTGCGACCCCATGGACTCTGGCCCACCAGGCTCCTCTGTCCATGGGGATTCACCAGGCGAGAATACTGGAGTGTGTTGCCACGCCCTCCTCCATGGGATTTTCCCAACCCAGGGATCGAATCCAGATCTCCTGAATTGCAAGTGGATTCTTTACCATCTGAGCCACCAGGGAAGCCCAAAAACACTGGAGTGGGTAGCCTATCCCTTCTCCAGGGAGTCCTCCTGACTCAGGAATCAACCCGGGGTCTCCTGCACTGCAGGCGGATTCTCTACCAGCTGAGCTGCCAGGGAAGCAATGATCTACTAATGTAGGCCAGGTTTTTGCTCATTGAAACAAATTTTCTTGGAATGGTTGAAGAGGAGGTGAAGTCAACTGCCATTATCTTATAGGAGGCTGAAGGAATGATTTACTCTGTAATCAATGTGTAACCATGTAAATCATGGTATCCAGTGAGGAATGCCTTCTGGTTTCTCATTCAAAATTTTACAAACATTGCTAGTTTTCTTTAGTAGAACAATGTGAAGAAAGAGATTCCTTTCCCTCCTCTCTTCCCCTTCACCCTCCCTCTTTCTTCTTTTGTCAGTTGATCAATAGTAACCAAAAGCCACAAGTCACTGCTAATTGCTAATTGTCACAAAGCTGGCTTCTTTTCACTCTCTCCTTTCTAGATTTTAGCTTGTCCTTGTTGTGGCAGCAGGGGACCATCATGTTCTGACAATTTGCTATTCTATTCATCTTCTCTGTTAATGTCTAAGATAGCAAAAATATTCATTACCTGGGCATTTATCCAATGTTAATAACCGTTCTAAAAGGACATATTTCATACTTAAAAATATGTGATGCTACTGTGTCACTAGATTCCACTTTATTTCTACAAAGCTTTTAGATGCTGCTGGGTCACCTTTGACCTGCTCAGTTAACGAGTAAAACAGAACAAAGAAAATAAACCTGCATAATGGGTCTGCAGTTAAAAAAAAGGAGGCAGCGTGGCTGGGTGTCTGTCAAGTATCGCACACCTGTGTGTTCTGCTGCTTCTCAGCCTGGCTTTCTAACTTGTCAAGTCTTTTGATTTTTCAATTACACATCTCTGAATCTTTAGAAAGGTAACAAAACCCAAACCTAGAAAAATCTGTGAAAGTTCTTTAAAAAGAAACAGAAATGGCTGTTTTCAGCTCACAGAACAGAATATGTTTTTGGAAGGATGGCATGGTTTCATAACAATCTCAGTACCCTTCTAAGGCTCATCCCTCAATTGGCTGTGAATTCTTTCATAATTTTCCTTGGAGTTCCCATATACCCATAAATACCTATTCAACAAAATTGGCAGGTTAAAAATACTCTCATTCTAAAAATGTGTTCAAAAACACACTTTATAAACTAATTATGTATTTCAGATCAGCTAATATTTGCTGATAAGATAGATGGTTAGACATACAGACTTTATACCATCGTCATCTCCATTGGTTACTGACAGAAAGAGTAGGGATCTAATAATGTGGAATGCAGTTAAATAAAACAATTTCAAATGGATGGAGGAGGGCATTTTGTCCTAATGTGAATCATTCTATTTTAGTGAAACCGATTACACACATATGTTTATTAGCCATTCACATATCCCCTAGACACTGATGTGCCATGCAGAACATAGAGATGGGTTGAGAAGTATCCGGTGCTATTGTCCTCAAAGGTAATTAACAAATAAATCCTGGAAACGGTGCACTGAGTGGGCAGTAAACCAGCTTAGATACGATGGCTGGCAACTTCATCTACTGTGCAGCACATTTGAGTGGGAGTCGTGTTTCTAAACTCCATTCAAGGCAGTCCTTAAGGCAAACACATCTCTCAACCCTTTAATTTCTCCAGCACTAAAGAGAAATGCCTGGGAAGAGAGAACACTGGTGAAGATTTCCAAGGTTCAGAGCTTTCCATTTCACACCCATTTATAATTAATATATTAACTCGGTGGTTCTTAAACACATTTGGGAGAATGCCTAGCCTTAAAACCTTTAAAATATCTGAGGATTTTAGTTAGCTACATAAGCTGATGGAAATAAGGTAGAGTATAACACTTCAAATACATTGTATTTATACAATTATATTCAGATTTATACGGTCTATACCACGGTCTGCCTACTTTCTGTAATGTCAATATTTTCATATATTAGTTTTTAATAGTTACATCTTAAGTCAGGAATTTTGACTTAAATTTGATGAGAAAGACAAAATAGGAGCTTCCTAGCCGAGCATAAGAAAAGTCGTGTTCTCAATTCTCATATTAAAATCACGTGAGAGTGAAAATGTTAGTCGCTCAGTAGTGTCTGACTCTGCAACCCATGGACTAGAGCCCACCAGGCTCCCCTATTCTCCAGGCAAGAATACTGGAATGGGTTACCATTCCCTTCTCCAGGGGATCTGCCCGACCCATGGGTTGAACCCAGGTCTCCTACGTTGCAGGCAGATTCTTTACCATCAGAGCAACCAGGAAAGCTCCCTAAAAATCACCTGAGAGACTTTTTAAAATACTGACCCCTTGAGTCCACGCCAAACCAATGAAATCAGACTTTCTTAAGAGACCTGGGCACCAGCATTCTACAGAGTTATTCAAATGTTTCTGATATGTTGCCGAAGTTAAGATCCTCTGGAAAAGGATGGCCAACAACAAGTAAGAAGAGGAAGTGTTTCATGGCTATGGAAGTGTCTGGGGAAACAGCAAAAGTTGTGCTTAGAGCATAATGAAATTGCACTGGGAGGAGCTCTGCATGGAGAGACAAGCTGGAGAGCCCATTAGAGCTGGATGAAATCAAATAAGTAGACTTCTAAGGTCACCTTGTGAAGAAGGAATTAGTATGGAAGAGACTGAATCAAAATTTCATGACAGTGATGTTCAGAGGGTCTCAGCCTCAGACATAATTCCACTCTGTTGACTGTAACCTCCAATCTGCGGACTAGTCAGCAAGTCCTGCATTAAAGGAGCTTTTGAACACTTCAGAAATTGCTATTTGCATCTTAGCCCCTAGGACACGTAGGAAAGAAAAAGTTGCATTAAGTGAGCCACTATTTAATGAGATAGGAGATACTATGAGCGTGATATCAAAGATAATAAATATATGGTCCCTGCCTCTTAGGAGAATATTTCCAAGAATTGTAACACCAGTACTCATGCTCCACATTGCTGCAAATGTTCACTTTCAAGTCATCTTTCTTCAAGGCCTTCTTCGACACAACCGAAGTATTTTAAAACAGTGACTAGTTGTCATGGAGAGTGTCGAGCTGTCAGTGCTGTGGCTTTAGACAAGAAGAGATCACTGCGGACAGGGCTGACTAGGAGAAGGCTTCACAGAGGGGCTCGAACCCGAGCTGGGTGTGGTGGCTGAACTGGCTGTAGTTAACTGGCAGGAGGGCGTTGTCAGTCCTGGGGTTGCATTTCCCTGGTGTCACTGTTATCCTTAGGGAGAGTGAGAGAAGGTCTGATTTACTGACAGGTGGCCTCACTGCACCAGCATGTCCAGGAGAGGTGACACCACACACGAGCTGACTTCCACAAAAGGCCGGGTGACTGAACCCCTGTCCACACTGCCACAGCCTTCACACACTCTGTGAACCACACACACGCATCACCATCACATCTGAGAGACGACCAGGCCAAAGCATTTGACACCTGATCTGAAGAAGGAGTACCCATCTGAGGACATAGTTGGAAAAAGAATAAATGATCTATTGATATTCTGTTACAGTGTATGACAAAATAACATTTTATGTTTATAGGCCACCTGGTGAGCACTGAAGTTCATTAAAAGTTAATGTTCTGGGGGAGGTAAATTGCCATTAATGAGACTGATCAAGAATGGGATAAATGAAAGGCATCTGAGTGGCGGGAGTAAGAGGGGAGCAGCCCACAGGGAGGACAGGTGCCAAGAGGAAGGAGGGGACATTCAAAAACCAGCAGGAGATGGCCAGCAGATGCTTCCCGTCTGCTCCATAGTTCTCCTGAAGACTGCCTTTGTTGGGGTAGGCCTGGAGTCTTCCCAGAGCTGCACCTTACCAAGACTGGCTGTACAGTGCTGTGACCTGGGGAAACACCCAGTTAATCGAGATCACTGAGCTAGGGCCCAGGAATGGATAATTTTTTAAAATGCGTTTCAAGTAAATCTATGTTGTGGAAGACTTTTTTTTGGTATGTCTCCAGCAATTTTTTTTTATTGACATATACTTGATTTACAAGATTTCAGGTGTACAGCAAAGTGTTTCAGTTATGTATATATAGGTATATCCTTTTTCATTGTCAGTTATTACAACCTATTGAATATAGTTCCCTGTGCTATACAGTAGGTCTTTATTGTTTATCCATTATTTATAAGGAGAGCATATCTGTTAATCCCAAATTCCCAATTCATCCTCTCCCCTGCTTTCTTTGATAACTGTAAGGCTGTTTTTTCTGTCTGTGAGTCTTTCTGTTTTGTAGAGAAGTTCAATTTAATTTTTTTTAATTCCACATATAAGTGATATATGATATTTGTCTTTCTCCTGCTTACTTCACTTAGTCTCATAAACCCTAGGTCCATCCATGTTGCTGCTGCTGCTGCTATTGCTGCTAAGTCACTTCAGTCATGTCCGACTCTGTGTGACCCCATAGACGGCAGCCCACCAGGCTCCCCCATCCCTGGGATTCTCCAGGCAAGAATACTGGAGTGGGTTGCCATTTCCTTNTATTGCTGCTAAGTCACTTCAGTCGTGTCCGACTCTGTGTGACCCCATAGACGGCAGCCCACCAGGCTCCCCCATCCCTGGGATTCTCCAGGCAAGAATACTGGAGTGGGTTGCCATTTCCTTCTCCAATGCATAAAAGAGAAAAGTGAAAGTGAAGTCGCTCAGTCTGTCCGACTGTTAGCGACCCCATGGACTGCAGCCCACCAGGCTACTCCGTCCATTGGATTTTCCAGGCAAGAGTACTGGGGTGAGGTGCCATTGCCTTCCCCGCCATGTTGCTGCAGATGGCATAATTTCATTCTTTTTTATGGGTGAATGATGCACAGCTTTTAAAATGCCACAGATGGTGCTAATGTGCAGACACACAGTGTTCCAGAAGAGCCCAATCGGGAAAGGCTTAGATGGATGGTTTGAGGCCTACCCACCTGCAGTGTGGTCTTAGGCACCACAGAGGCTACAGAGTCAAGAATCCCAAGGTGCTGGACTGTGGTCCTCAAACCTCAACATGCATAAGAACATCTTGTTAAATGAAAATGTCTGGGTGCCAGAAACAGAGGATTATGATTAAGCACATCTTAGGTTCAGACCGGGAACCTCAGTCTTTTGCAAGCTCCCCAGGTAATTCCTATGTGGGTGATTCGAGGACCTCAGTTTGCGAAACACTGTGCAGGATGTTGCCAGGAGGTGGATCACGAACCACCTTGCACACTGATGGGTATGGAAGCCAGGTGACCCAGTGCCTTGAGTCCTTCTGGGAAGAGATGGAAGAGATAGGACAACACTTCCAGCCATTTTTTCTCCACCATATGGGCAGCATAGAACCAGCATCGTGCACACCACATAGGCCCTGGTCTCCTTCCTAGGATAAGTTATTTTATTCCTCCTCTTCTCTGTAGAGAAGGTAATATGTTAGCCTCTAAGGTGGACCAGACTGAGGTTGGAGAGTTGTCAGCTGAGCAGAGGAGATGGATTATCTCAACCTATGGAGGTTTCACCCAACTTTTACCTGATGATGCTTCCATGTAGGGTAATTTAACTTTCTTTCTAGAAAGATCTTTTTAAACATCACAGTGCCTTGTGTGCCCAGCCACTCAGTCATATCTGACTCTTCATGACCCCATGGACTGTGGCCCATCAGGCTCCCCTGTCCATGGGATTTCCCAGGCAAGAATACTGGAGTAGGTTGCCATTTCCTCCTCCAGGGGATCTTCCCAACCCAGGGATCAAAGCCGTATCTCTTGCATTTCCCACATTGGCAGGTGGATTCTTTACCACTGTACCACCTGGGAATCCCTATGATCAAAATAGATTTCTGTTTTTATTGACTATCTGTTAATACCATTAGTAAAGTGACCTAGAATGTACTCATAAAGAAACAAACAGCCACTTTAAAATATCTTTAAATCTTCATGACAGGTAACACATTTTTTCTTATTTTATTGTTTTATTTATCTTGTGTATGTATATTGAATATACATGTACTAGAGTGGGATGCCATTGCCTTCTCTGATACATGTACAAAGCCGTTAGAAAAACTTCTAACAAAGAGAAAATTAAAGCCCAGTAGATGGCACTGTCTGCTACTTTTTACAAGTAATTCAGCAAGGAAACATTTCCCTTGCCCCCAAATCTGTTTGTTTTTACAATAATATAAATCCAACCTCCGTTTTAAAAAAGCGTTCCTTACAAGAAGCCCAATCATTATGTCCTCTTCTGGACCTACACTGAGTAACTCTGTCACAATTGATTAAATAGAAAAGTACTTAAGGATTATTAATCTTGTTTGAGCGTAGAATGCATTTAGCTTGTCCCTTTTCCTTCAGCGCTGCTAAGACAGCTGTATTTCTCCTCCGCCACCCACCCCCATCCACTCTACAGATGCTCCCTCTTCAAAAAAGATGTAGGCTCAAAATCAATTTTAGGCCAGAACTGCACTTGTGCTAAAATGAAATGATGTTTGTATTGGGATTATACCTAGCTGTTCTCAAACATCATTTTTTTTAAATGCTATAATACATTTATGAATAAACCTCTCGTTGTGTCTCTTGATGAGAGAAACAAGGTGTAATCCTCGTGAGTAGGTCACTGAGATCAGATGCAGCACTGGTGTGAGCTCTGGGGGTTCCAGCCCCAGCTCTAATCACAGGGCCCTGGGTCCAGTATTTAACTTGTCTGAGCATCATTTTTACCGTGTGTGTAATTGCAATAGCAATGCCTATTCCATAAGGATACTATGAAAATGAAACCAGATAGTATAAGCATCCAGTACAGTGCAGCATCCACAACAGATAATCAAGTAGCGCTATCTGTTGTTTATGCTGTTATATCAAATTTAATCTCCCAGAATCAGTCAAGCTTGACACAAAACTTTTTAAAAACTTCAGAAAAATAAATTCCATAATTTCTATCAGCAGTATATTTAGTTGTAACCCTCCCCCAACCTACAGGATGCTAATTTACTGTGTTTTCTCATCATTAGCATCAAGCCTATATTTTTAAGCTTCTTGGGCTTTAGAGGCAGGCACACAGAGGCAATTCAGCAAGCATCATTTACTGTTGAAGGTTAAAGCAGCTGTACCCTGTAATCTCCTACTCAGCTGCCAATACTAATTTAATACAGAGAGGTGAACACATGGCTGAAACGTTTAGTGTAGTATCTATTTTTTCCCATCCTGGTTTAAGATTATGAAAATTATATATTGTCTACAAAAGCTAGTATTTCTAGTTAGTGATAGTTTCCCAACATCAGAGCACTAAATACATCAAAGTGCCAAGGTATTCTCCTGCGAATTAAAATTTGATGTCTGTCGGTATTCAATTTGATTAAAATTCAGAAGCCAAGCAGAAAAATATAAACAAATTGAAACTGGAATGTTCAGAGGAAAGAAAAATACCAACTAGTAAAGAGATAAGAGGGGGATCACCTTAGAAATATTTTGAATTTTATATATCTATGTGTATTTGCTCTACTTGGTTGTCAGTTGGTTGGCAACATGCTGGGGGTTCTAATGTATTCAGAATTTCAGTTGTTATTTCGGCCATCTATTACAGTATCCCCAAATGCAGTCTATTCTTGGTGAATAATAAGAGTCTCTCTCTTTATAGAAATAAATAGTTTATTAAATCTGCTGTTAGTCTTTATACCTGGTGACACAACTGTTTAGAAGTGCAGAAAATGGCAAAGTATCTCCTTCACAAACCATATTTACTAAAAGCAAGGTTGATTCCTCACGGTTGGTCCAATGTTAAATAAGACTTTGGACATGGGGAGAGGGGAGGAGAGGTGAGATGTATGGAGAGAGTAACATGGAAACTTACATTACCATATGTAAAATAGATCGCCAATGGGCATTTTCTGTATGGCTTAGGGAACTCAAACAGGGGCTCTGTATCCACTTAAGAGGGGTGGGATGGGGAGGGAGATGGGAGGGAGGTTCTAAAGAGAGGAGATATATGTACTACCTATGGCTGATTCATGTTGCAGTTTGACAGAAAACAAAAAGACTCTGTAAAGCAATTATCCTTCAATTTAAAAATTAATTAATTAAAAAAATTTTTTGTCCAGGTTAAAGCCAAGGCAGGTATATACCAAGATGTCAGAAGTTCACTACTGATACTCATATGTCTTTTCAATGCAGTTGTTTTTTGGATGCCAAGATTATTTTTTAAAAAGAGAGAATCCTACTCTGCTTGTGTGTATTTTTTTGTGTTATATCTATATAAACCTTGGTGGTTCTGAAATTTGAGAAACCATATGATATACTGAAAAGAGCACAGGCCTTGGAGAAAGACAGATCTGGATTCATAGATAGATACTAGCATTTATTTGTTTTTTTTTACCTTGAGAACTTATTTAACCTTTCTGAAGCAGAACTTTGTTATCTATAAAAAATGAGGATAATAATACATGCCCCATAGGAAGTGATTGCAGTATTTTATCACAGTGCCTGAAACATAGGAGTTGCTCAATATTTGCTTAAAAATTAACTCAGAGCATAGGTGGACCCTTAAACAACTGGATATATGAAAACGTGGATTTGCAACTACAAAAAATTAGCTTGTTGATAATTATTTTTAACCATAATTTTAAAAGTAAATAACAATAGAATTACCTTAAAAAGCATCTATTAGTTCATTTAAAATTTAACAAAAATGACACTGTAAAAAATGTTATTAAGTACAGTGCAATTATGGAATAACAGGACACCAAAAGGAAGACATTGTTGTTTCTAAGTCATTCATTTGTTGACTCCTATTAATGGAAATTAGCTTCCCTACTTGAAGAGTAGAGAAACACCCAACAAGTATTTGTCTATAGTTTACTTTAAATAGGACTGGTTGATATTTAGATGTTTAGGTTTGTTAACTTAGATATTTTCTGTGTGTGTGTGTATTGTTTTGTGATATTCAGAGATATTTGTTAATATGTGCCTAGTTAGGATGTGAAAAGGTTAAGCAAAATGAACATAAAGAAGACTTAAGGATCAAGAGATAGGGAGTTTGGACCCACTCTCCTCTGTGTGTCTCTCAGATCTCTCATTTGATATAAAAAGTTGAAAAAGTACTTAAAATCTCAGATGGTTTTATTGAAGGGATATTAAAATTGAACTACCACATGTTGATATTGGCACTCATGAATCCAGGGTTGTATATTCTACATTTTCTCAAAATGTTGTTAGAACATTTTATCATAAGGTCTTCATTTTAAATAAGATTTTCTTCCAAGAGAAATAGTTTGATGGATGTTTTGTCAGTTTACTAGAAATTTAAAAACTGAGCTGAGGACGCAGAGTTAGTTGAATTCACCAATATGTCTAACAAAGGCTGTGTGGGTGAGAAAGTGTTGGTAGTCTCTTGGATTGTAATCAGAATTGATTATGATTAGGAGAAATAAGACTAAGTTCAACCACTGACTTCCTTGAACCATTTTGAAAAGATAATTAGGCAAAATGCTACTAAAATACTAAAATGCTCCTGCAAAATGAAAGCATACATAGAAAGGGGGTGGAGGATGTCGATTTTGTCCCTACACTAGTGCACATTCAAACACTTGCCTTGTCATTTGATTCTGGTACCATCAAGGGTTGATGATCATGGTAGCAACTAATAGATGAGCAAGCAGATCCTTCAGCTCAATCTCATCTAGGTGAGAAGATTCCTCACTGTTTCTGGAACATCTAAGAAAAGCGTTGCTGAGAAATGGACAGCCATTCTCATAGCCTTCCCTTCCTTACTCTCTACAGTCCCCAGCTCCCTTATTGCACAACCCAGCTTGCATGCCCATCACTTTCCAAAGCTCAGTCTAAGCACGCCAGTGTCTCAGAACTCTTGTATGCCACTAGCACAAACAGAGGACCCTCATAGCAGATACTCAGTCACATGTATCCTGGTATCGGTGTCTGACTTCTGGACAACACAGAAGATTCTGGCAGTAACAAGTCACACATTTTCTTAATGAAATGAGAAGTTAAACTTTTAAGGGCTCTTCTGATGTATTTTATAGGTTATAGTTGAGTCTATCAGAGTGATGGCTGTATGACTGGGCTACTGAACAGGGGCATCAACTTGTTGAGAGAACGATATGATTGGAAAGTGGGATTGACAACTGGCCTCACAAGTTGTCCTAAATGAAACAGAAAATTAGAAATATATCATGGCTTTCTGTGGGCTGAGCAACAGCTTAGATGGCAGAGATAAAGGTCTCACTATAGATTCAATAATTATTTCTTGAATCTTGCCGACAGGACATCCATAGTATTAATTAATTAATCAAACAACTCTTTACTGAGCACTTGCTGTGGGCCCCAGTCAGAGTTCAGTGCTGAGTTTCAAAGGAAAGAGGGTAGATATGCTTCCTGATGTGTTCACAGACAGCCCCGATGATGGCTGTGAAGTTCCTGGGGTATCAGTTAAGAAGCGTGTGGGCAGAGGTTCTGCTCTGGCTGTGCTGCTGACTTGCCGAGGAACCTGAGAGAGGGCACTTAACCTTTTAGTCTCACTCTCTGCTTTCATACGTGGAGGCTAACAGTCAAACTGCCCCATCCGCTTCCTCGCAGCGTCGGTATGATGGACAAACCAGGCAATCGATAGGAGAATGCTTTGAAAATTGTAAAGTGCTCATTTTATTTTCACCTGGCAATAGACAGAAATAAGAATTTCCACCTATTCACCTCACATGCATGCTGCTGCTTTGTGGCATTTATCGAACAACAATGCTCGCTCCCTGATTTACAGACAGAATTAGAGTTCCTGCCCTGTGATTTTAAACTAGGCAGACTTGCGTGACAAAATGATGAGAAAACATTCAAGGTAGACAGTATTGTGTGATGATCATTAACGTATTTATAAAAGGCCTGTGAATTTCTTAGATGGCAAGTGCTATGGGCATTTTTTCATAGCCCTTAGGATATTTGTTTCTTGTGAAAAAATAATCCACATAATGCAAAATAAAAAGCTAGCTACAGGAGGACTGAAAAGAAATTGAGTAAAAAGAAGAGAAAAAGTCAGACAAACATCATATGATACCACATATGCTGCTGCTGCTGCTAAGTCGCTTCAGTCGTGTCCGACTCTGTGCGACCCCAGAGACGGCAGCCCATTGGGCTCCGCCATCCCTGGGATTCTCCAGGCAAGAACACTGGAGTGGGTTGCCATTTCCTTCTCCAATGCATGAAAGTGAAAAGTGAAAGTGAAGTTGCTCAGTCGTGTCCGACTCAGCGACCCCATGGACTGCAGCCTACTAGGCTCCTCCGTCCATGGGAGTTTCCAGGCAAGAGTACTGGAGTGGGATGCCATTGCCTTCTCCGAAACTATGAAACAAATGAACTTATTTACAGAACAAAAGTAGACTCATAGAGTAAAAAAAAAAACCAAAAAAACACACACACAAAACTTAGTTACCAAAGTGGGAAGAGTAAGTAGGAGGAGGGATAAATTAGGAACTTGGGATTAACAGATACATACTACAATATATAAAATAGATAAACAACGAGGACCTACTGTACAGCACAAGGAACAATTTTCAATATCTTGTAATGACCTAAAATGGAAAAGAATGTGAAAAAGATATACATATTCATATACAACTGCATCACCTTGCTGTACACCTGAAATTTTGTAAATTAACTATATGTCAATTAGAAAAAAAGATTATATGTTGATTAAAAAAGAAGAAAGGAATAAATAACATGGGGCAGTTGACCCCAACAAGATGCTCTACGCTCTATACTACATTGAGCCCTCAGTGGGGGAAACGTTGATGTTGGTATGAGATGAACATCAAGGAGATTCTTTATTTCGCTCTAGAAACTATACTAAGTAGTTCAACTCATAGTTGACCGTGATCCTACAGTTAGCTTTGAGAATATTAATATTTTTAAGTAGTAACAATTGTAATACTACCCCCCCCCAGGTATTTTAGTATCTATATTGATGCCTTAGGTTTTACACATACTTTACATGAACAGTTAAATTTAATCTTCATAATAACTTCATGAGATGGGCATCACCATTCTCCCTAATTTACAGATGAAAAAGCTGGGCAGGAATTGTTAAAATAATTTACTGAAGTAAGAGGGTAAGAGAGAGACCTGTGGCTTGAGCCCAGATTTTCTGACTCTTAGATGTGTTCTCCATCTTCATGTCACATAAAAATAAGTCAACATTCTAAAATAAGTTGCTGTTAAAATGTGCTGGAAAAAGAAAGAAACCTGGTAAATAAATTTAAAAGGAAACTCAAAGCATGGCTTGAACTTGGAAGCCTTGTACCTTTTACACTCATCTTATTCCATCTGTAGCATTTACAGGTCCATTCCATTGGTTTCCAGAGTAATGCAGTTATTAGTAGAATTTCATGAAATGGTTGTTTGGGGGCAAACTCTGCCTTCTTAAGGAATGTCACTGTGAAGATTTAATTGTGGATTGTGGTTCTGCATAGTTTTATGACATTTTCTTTTATAACATGGTTAGAATTCTCCAAAAAAAAAGCAAAAGAGCCCTGATGTGAGATTCACCAAAAAAGTTTAAAGCATAAAGCATTTAGTTTATTTTCATTAGTTACAGGTAGTCATATGTAACATGAAATCTAAAAAGAGAGTGAAAATAGCTTTAGAGAAACATAACCCAAATATAAAGTCATAATTGACATCTCTTTTCTAGAGAATGAAATAAGATTCTAGTTAAATGTCTAATTAATGAGAAGACTGTATCAGTAAAACACATACACAATCACATAATTATGCATGGTTGTAGCAAAATTTTAATGATTTCCTGGAAATTCTAATAGTCTTCTAGTCCAAGAACGGATTACAGCATAGCCCCTTTGCCAAAGCTGGGGTAAAAGACAACCACCACTACAATAACTCCTGGGGTAGTGCTATAGTTAAGGCTCAGATAACAGAATACCACAGACTTGGTGACTTAAACAAAAACATTTATTTGCACAGTTCTGAAGGCTGGGAGGTCCAAGATCAAGGCGTTGGTAGATCCAGGGTCTTGTGAAGACTCCCTTCAAGGCTTGCAGAGGGCTATCTTCTTGTCGTAGCCTCACATGGCAAAGAACAAGTTCTTTTGTCTCTTCTTGTAAGGGCACTAATCCCATTCATGAGGGCTCCATCCTCATGACCTAATTACCTCCCAAAGGCCCCATCTCCTCCACTACAATAACTCCTGGGGTAGTGCTATAGTTAAGGCTCAGATAACAGAATACCACAGACTTGGTGACTTAAACAAAAACATTTATTTGCACAGTTCTGAAGGCTGGGAGGTCCAAGATCAAGGCGTTGGTAGATCCAGGGTCTTGTGAAGACTCCCTTCAAGGCTTGCAGAGGGCTATCTTCTTGTCGTAGCCTCACATGGCAAAGAACAAGTTCTTTTGTCTCTTCTTGTAAGGGCACTAATCCCATTCATGAGGGCTCCATCCTCATGACCTAATTACCTCCCAAAGGCCCCATCTCCTAATACCAGTACTATCACTTTGGGGATTAGTCTTCCACATATGAATTTGGGGGGGGACACAAACATTCAGTCCACAGCAGGTAGTTTAGATCTCTCTCTCTCTCCCACAAACACACAATAAAAACAAAATTTTAACTAAAGATCTTTTATCACAATAAAAACAAAATCTTGTTTCTTCTCTCCCAGACTGTTGTCTCCATTTCAGAAATCTGAAATAAAGATTGTCTTACTAAAACACATGCTGAAGGCCAATTTCCTTTTAATTTTTCCTTCTATAATTGTCATGTAATAAAACTATCAAAACATATCATCCTACTCTGAATTTTCTGTTCTATAGTATCAGAGAATCATATGACTAGAAGAGTACTTGGTTGATTATCAGTGTCTGCCTTTGGGAAGTACTGTGTATAAATACTTTCATTTAGACCTATTTATTAAGAGTTTCAGAGACGACAATCCCATCATCTTTCTTAACTGAATTAGAATGCAATCACTTTCTTTGTATCAAAACTCTTCTTTATACTGATTAAATCCCTTACCACAGATTAAGAAATATACAGACTGAATATTTGCATTTGAAAATTTGACTCTTGGACTATCTTAAATATAGAAAAGAACTTAATTTACTTCCAAAAACTTGTGATTTTTATGATGTGAAAATCACTGAATGTTTCAGGCTAGATCACACATGTTGTGACTCTTAATGAAATTTTCACGGTCTGGGCCTTGGTCCACAGTTTTACAGTTTCAATAAATTGAGGAGTGGTCTGGCCCCGAGCAAATGATTCATGCTAGCTGAAATCACAAGAAACTTGTTTACAAGGGTGAACACGTAGTATGATATGAGGGGTACGGAGTTGAACATGGAGGAGGCAGGACAGATGTATGCCTTTTCTGTTGGACTTTTTTTTTGTTGTATTTTAAGATATCAATATGTTATGTATGCTGAATATAGCTTGGAGATGGGAAATAAATAAAGAGACTATTTGTAGTGAAAAACTGATGTCCTTAAGTCTGTGTAATGGAGTTCTGTTTTGAGCAGAGAAGAATCTACAGTCAGTCACACTGAAATGTTAAAGAAGAAATGGGTGACACCTTGAAAGAATGTAGAGAAAGCAGACATGTGAACTCAGAGGTCTGTTTGGTATAGAGGAGGGTGTATTAGCCAGAGTTCTCCAGAGAGGTGTGTGTGTATGTGTGTGCTTAGTTGCTCAGTCATGTCCGACTCTTTGCAACTCCGTGGACTGTATCCCGCCAGGCTCCTCTGTCCATGTAGATCTCCAGGCAAAATGCTGGAGTGGGTTGCCATGCCTTCCTCCAGGGGATCTTCGGGATTGAACATACACACACACACACACATTTACACACACATATGCACATGTAGGTATATATGTGTGTGTGTGTATATATATATATATATCTGAATCACTTTGCTGTACACTTGAAACTCATACATTGTAAATCAGTTGATTATACTCCAATTTTTTAAAAAGTTCATTTTACTGATCTTGAAAAAAATAAAACCTGAAAAACTCACCCATATTCACTCAGAGAGTGACAGAACTGATTTAAATCTAGCCCAATCTGATCTTAAATCCTATATATTTTTACTGTTCTATGCTCTTTATATTACTATTAAATATTATATTTATACTACTGATTTTAATTTGTGAAGATTAAAGGATATACAACATACTATATTTTAGCATAATTCCATAAAATATTTAATAATTAAATTTAAGAATATTTTGGTACTTAACTTTTCTTAATTATTCTGGTCAAATATGGCCTTATTATATTAGTTGAAATAAAGGCTGACTTCTGAGAATTGGGGTCAAAAGAAATAAAAGTGGAGCACATTCACCCCTTCACGCTTTAATGAAGCCAAGTCCCACACACGAGACGCATCCCATGGCTACCCAGCTCTCATGGACTTGGTTTTATTTTGGTACTTAACTTTTCTTAATTATTCTGGTCAAATATGGCCTTATTATATTAGTTGAAATAAAGGCTGTTCTGAGAATTGGGGTCAAAAGAAATAAAAGTGGAGCACATTCACCCCTTCACGCTTTAACGAAGCCAATTCCCACACACGAGACGCATCCCATGGCTACCCAGCTCTCATGGACTTGGTTCCAGAGCAGCAGCCGCGTCCTGTCTCCAGGTTTCAGACTTGCTGTTCCTTCTCTCACCTCACCTTTCAGTCAGTGCTGTACACATGGTACCTTTTCCTGCCTAAGACAACTTCTTAGCTCAAGGTGGACTTATAGACATAAACTTGTAGCAGCTAGGACAGGAAAGAACCAGGATAAATGATCCTGCACAACACAAGTATACCCTTCCAGTTGCTGAAATTCTCTGATTTTCCAAACATGGTGGCTCTCTCCTTTGATGAATGCTAAAGACATGTTATCAATTCTCTAAAACTTTATAATGCATATTGCTATGCCATGTATGCAAGTACTAAGATTTTAGCTTATCTCTTATGTTGCATTTTATTATCTCATTATTTTCTTATATGAGTTGCACATAGAGGGTGGTAACTTATTTACTTAAAACTTTCATAATTCACAGTATAGAGTGTATATTCCTTAGAAAGCTCCTATAGATAATTAATCTCACCTTGTTTTCGTTCCTTCCTTCTTATTGTCAGTTCTTTAGATTTCATTTTAAGAGTGATGCCAGATGTCCTGGTCTCTTGGATTGACAGAGTGGGATAGGCAGAGTTGGAGTTGTTTTACTTTGAGAACTTATACTCTGTATGATTAACAAATCAGCAAAATTATAAGCATTGCTACATGTTTCATTAACAATGATCGCTTCCTAAGTAAAATAATGAGTATGCTCAGTTCCAAAAGCAGGAGATTCTTTTGGAATTACAGTCAGCATTTGTGTCTTGAAGGACTGTTTATGGACTCTGAAAACAAAATAAAACATACTTCCCAAATTTTGCCTGCAGCAGTTGACGCAAAACATGAACTCAAATAATTTACCTCCTGGCCAACCTTCTGTATAACCAGTAGAGGGTCACTCCAGTGAACATTCTGGTTACTTATTGAAATCAAGAATCTTTCCTGCTCCATCAGGGAATTCAGTACCAGATCCAAGGTCAGTGCTGGACCACATCTTGGGGGTGGAGGTTAAGTAATGCAAAGCATCCACAGAATGGCTAGAGGCCAAGGAGCAGGGCTTGTGACTCCAGAATACGTCAGTTCAAGGTGAGATGAAGTTTTCAAAGGGTCACTAAAAAGTGCTCATTGTTAGATGGGTTGAAAGTGGGGAAGTACAAAGGAAAGGTTTCAAGGATGACTTGGTAAAATCCCATTTAAAGGACTTGCTGAGCAAAGAAACCATCCTGATAAGAAAGAGTATGAAAGGAAAAAAAAAATGAAAATACTTTTGAACTTTTTTGTGAAAGAGTCTAATTATTTTTGCTAAAATGCTGGTAGCATATATTTAAGTGGGTGATATGTTACTTGAATGATATTTTAAAAGAATAAAATGATGCAAAGAAAATGTCTGGAAGGGTCCACATCAAAGTAGGAATGTTGGTTGTTCCCTGAGAAGGCACGTTAAACAACAATTTTTTTCTTCTTTATACATTTCTGTATTGCCTTTTTTCCCCCAGTGAGTACACACACTGCTTTCACAATTAAGGAGAGATAAACAGTGAATTATTTTTGTTTAAAAACAAAAGAAATTTTATGATTGGCCTTAATCTGTTCCTATAGCTAAGTTAGCAACTTGGAGCACCACTGGAGAAGCAGGATCTGTGTGGCAGGAAAAACAGAGACTAATTAAAAACAAATGAACACAAAAGCTTGGGTTTTGCAACAGCAGCAGAATTTACAGAATTACAGCACCTCTAGAATTATGGAACCCACAATTTCCTGCAATGTGTCTGTTTCTGCCAACTTCTGGTTGTCTGTGGTTTTCTTAAAATATCCTTGGAAGGGACTCCAAGAAATCATCAAATCAGTTCAACGTTCTCTAAGTTATACTCTAACAAAGGCTCCAGCATTTCTATGGGAGCTGCCCATTCATGTACTTGTTCCAGTTTTCTGCCACACACTTGATTTAGATCCAAGACTGTACAAGAGTTACTAAGCTCCTACACAAGAAACCTTTCTCACGTTGTAATGTTCTTAACCAATGAGGTAGTTATTATTGTCCGGATTACACAGCAAGGTCAACTGAAGCTTAGAAAGTGAGTTGCCAACGTCTCCCAGCACCTTTAAAAAGGTTAAAACCAGGCTGAGGTTGACCTTGGATCATACACTTGGTGCTCCGTGCCATCTTTATATGACATCAAGACTGCCGCTGGAAAAGTAAAACGATGCGACTGGTAGTCCTGGCAGTTGGCGAGGCAGGTTATGTAAATGGTCAGCACATGGGCAGGTGAGCTTTCCACACTCTAATTATGTTTTGAACTGTGGTGTTAGAGAAGACTCTTGAGAGTCCCTTGGACTGCAAGGAGATCAAACCAGTCCATCCTAAAGGAAACCAGTCCTGAATAGTCATTGGAAGGACTGATGCTGAAGCTCCAATACTTTCGCCATCCGATGCAAAGAACTGACTCCTTGGAAAAGACCCTGATGCTGGGAAAGATTGAAGACAGGAGGAGAAGGGGACGACAGAGGATGAGATGGTTGGATGGCATCACCTACTTAATGGACATGAGTTTGAGCAAGCTCCGGGAGTTGGTGACGGACAGAGAAGCCTGGCATGCTGCAGGCCATGGGGTTGCAAAGAGTTGGACGTGACTGAGCGAGGGAACTGAACTGAATCACATGTCTGATTTTATGTTTGTGCCACCCTGTAATTGGCAGGGGACTTCCCCTTAACACTGCCTTCCCCTGACAGCTTCTTGTTTCCTTGGATTATTGCTTTTCCTATTTATAAGTTTTTCATGAATTGAGTGAAGAGTTGTAGTTTCAAAAGCTCTATTAGCCAAAACTAAGTCGTGTTGGAGGGGACCTAGGTATGTTTATGACTGATTCATGTTGATGTGTGGCAGAAACCAACACCATATTGTAAAGCAGTTATCCTCCAGTTAAAATCAAATAAATTAAAAAAAAATCATGTTAATAAGTGAAAAGAACAGAGGACAAAACTGAGAAATTTTAAGGAGAGTGATAATAAAGTATTATACTAACATTATCCAAGAATAGACTAAAGGGTCTTTGTAAATACAGAAACTTCAAAATATATGGGTAGTCCTACTAACTTATGAATCAGTTGAAATATAAAGTATATCAAATTGATTAGCATGTTCTTATCAATTCCATTCTGCCCAAGGATCCCCAATGATAGGCAATTCACAGCTGCCGTTGCCGATACGGTTGATTTTTTTCTTGTCCATAATTTTCTTCTTGTCCCCAACTTAAAATTCAGAATTCAGCATCAGATGAGCTTTTCACCTTATACATCATGTGATAATCTAAGTGATCACTACCAGGAAATATGAATATGAAATATGCATATATACCTTGGCCACTAAACAATTTAACCAATGGCTCACTAAGTCACATTGGTAATTCAAGTTTAAGTTTGTTGTACCTTGTCAAGTGATAAAGTATGCTTATGTTTACTTTTTTGTTTCCAAGAATAGCTGGACTGTAGGCTCCTTAGAGGCAGAGATAGATTGCATTTTATACTTTATTGGTACCAATCATGGCATAAGGAATAGTACTGGTTATGAAGTAGGTTAAGACCCTGATGCTGGGAAAGACTGAAGACAGGAGGAGAAGAGAACAGAGGATGAGATGGATGGATGGCATCACTGACTCGATAGACATGAGTTTGGGCAAGCTCCGGGAGTTGGTGATGGACAGGGAGGCCTGGCATGCTGCCATCCATGGGGTTGCAAAGAGTCGGACACGACTGAGCGACAGAACTGAACTGAACTGATGAAGTAGGTACTCAATAGTTACTTGTGGGGTTTACTGATTTGCTTCTGCAGCTTCTTGGCTTTGGCAGTTAAATAACTTATTAGATTAAAAACAGATGTAAGGATAGTAGTGTATCTACCAATTCAGTTCCCTTTAGCCATAAATGTCAATGTGCAAAGGATCTCTGTTATATGGGGGTCCTTACCCTGAGCTTCAGAGGGTGTTCCCTTAACTTTCTGAAATTTTATTCAGTTTTTTTTTGTGTGTGTGTGTTCATAGGTTCACTTAGCTGGGGAGAGGATCTAGAAAGTTCTTCACTTCCAGGAAATCCATCACTCCATAAACTATTAAGAACAAGTGGTATTTAATATTTTCTCCTGCATCTCGAATATCAGCACTGATAACTCTGGAAGCCCATCTACACTTGCTTGGAATACACTATAACCTTTTTTTTCTGATCTTTTACTTTCCTAAACATGCCTGATCTCCAGTTAGAATTAAGTTGCCTTAAGCATTTAATAATATCTGGAATAAACCAGTGTATAAAGCATGAAGACAGGGTAATTGAAACTTCTTCTTGTTCCCAGGCTGCACTCTTTACTGAGTTGGCATTTGGGTCCATGTGCAGGTCAAGGTATTTTTTATCATTTAAAACTCAAATGCATGAAGTGATCTGCGACCTAATTATGGGGGAAATTACCTGTATCCTTATGCGTGCTCACACTACTAAACTCAACAGCAGCATTTCAGCTAACGGTCCCTGTCTTCTCACTTGAAAGAATTTGGGGCAATCGGCTCCTGGCATGAGGAGTTNAAAAGCTTGGGTTTTGCAACAGCAGCAGAATTTACAGAATTACAGCACCTCTAGAATTATGGAACCCACAATTTCCTGCAATGTGTCTGTTTCTGCCAACTTCTGGTTGTCTGTGGTTTTCTTAAAATATCCTTGGAAGGGACTCCAAGAAATCATCAAATCAGTTCAACGTTCTCTAAGTTATACTCTAACAAAGGCTCCAGCATTTCTATGGGAGCTGCCCATTCATGTACTTGTTCCAGTTTTCTGCCACACACTTGATTTAGATCCAAGACTGTACAAGAGTTACTAAGCTCCTACACAAGAAACCTTTCTCACGTTGTAATGTTCTTAACCAATGAGGTAGTTATTATTGTCCGGATTACACAGCAAGGTCAACTGAAGCTTAGAAAGTGAGTTGCCAACGTCTCCCAGCACCTTTAAAAAGGTTAAAACCAGGCTGAGGTTGACCTTGGATCATACACTTGGTGCTCCGTGCCATCTTTATATGACATCAAGACTGCCGCTGGAAAAGTAAAACGATGCGACTGGTAGTCCTGGCAGTTGGCGAGGCAGGTTATGTAAATGGTCAGCACATGGGCAGGTGAGCTTTCCACACTCTAATTATGTTTTGAACTGTGGTGTTAGAGAAGACTCTTGAGAGTCCCTTGGACTGCAAGGAGATCAAACCAGTCCATCCTAAAGGAAACCAGTCCTGAATAGTCATTGGAAGGACTGATGCTGAAGCTCCAATACTTTCGCCATCCGATGCAAAGAACTGACTCCTTGGAAAAGACCCTGATGCTGGGAAAGATTGAAGACAGGAGGAGAAGGGGACGACAGAGGATGAGATGGTTGGATGGCATCACCTACTTAATGGACATGAGTTTGAGCAAGCTCCGGGAGTTGGTGACGGACAGAGAAGCCTGGCATGCTGCAGGCCATGGGGTTGCAAAGAGTTGGACGTGACTGAGCGAGGGAACTGAACTGAATCACATGTCTGATTTTATGTTTGTGCCACCCTGTAAGTGGCAGGGGACTTCCCCTTAACACTGCCTTCCCCTGACAGCTTCTTGTTTCCTTGGATTATTGCTTTTCCTATTTATAAGTTTTTCATGAATTGAGTGAAGAGTTGTAGTTTCAAAAGCTCTATTAGCCAAAACTAAGTCGTGTTGGAGGGGACCTAGGTATGTTTATGACTGATTCATGTTGATGTGTGGCAGAAACCAACACCATATTGTAAAGCAGTTATCCTCCAGTTAAAATCAAATAAATTAAAAAAAAATCATGTTAATAAGTGAAAAGAACAGAGGACAAAACTGAGAAATTTTAAGGAGAGTGATAATAAAGTATTATACTAACATTATCCAAGAATAGACTAAAGGGTCTTTGTAAATACAGAAACTTCAAAATATATGGGTAGTCCTACTAACTTATGAATCAGTTGAAATATAAAGTATATCAAATTGATTAGCATGTTCTTATCAATTCCATTCTGCCCAAGGATCCCCAATGATAGGCAATTCACAGCTGCCGTTGCCGATATGGTTGATTTTTTTCTTGTCCATAATTTTCTTCTTGTCCCCAACTTAAAATTCAGAATTCAGCATCAGATGAGCTTTTCACCTTATACATCATGTGATAATCTAAGTGATCACTACCAGGAAATATGAATATGAAATATGCATATATACCTTGGCCACTAAACAATTTAACCAATGGCTCACTAAGTCACATTGGTAATTCAAGTTTAAGTTTGTTGTACCTTGTCAAGTGATAAAGTATGCTTATGTTTACTTTTTTGTTTCCAAGAATAGCTGGACTGTAGGCTCCTTAGAGGCAGAGATAGATTGCATTTTATACTTTATTGGTACCAATCATGGCATAAGGAATAGTACTGGTTATGAAGTAGGTTAAGACCCTGATGCTGGGAAAGACTGAAGACAGGAGGAGAAGAGAACAGAGGATGAGATGGATGGATGGCATCACTGACTCGATAGACATGAGTTTGGGCAAGCTCCGGGAGTTGGTGATGGACAGGGAGGCCTGGCATGCTGCCATCCATGGGGTTGCAAAGAGTCGGACACGACTGAGCGACAGAACTGAACTGAACTGATGAAGTAGGTACTCAATAGTTACTTGTGGGGTTTACTGATTTGCTTCTGCAGCTTCTTGGCTTTGGCAGTTAAATAACTTATTAGATTAAAAACAGATGTAAGGATAGTAGTGTATCTACCAATTCAGTTCCCTTTAGCCATAAATGTCAATGTGCAAAGGATCTCTGTTATATGGGGGTCCTTACCCTGAGCTTCAGAGGGTGTTCCCTTAACTTTCTGAAATTTTATTCAGTTTTTTTTTGTGTGTGTGTGTTCATAGGTTCACTTAGCTGGGGAGAGGATCTAGAAAGTTCTTCACTTCCAGGAAATCCATCACTCCATAAACTATTAAGAACAAGTGGTATTTAATATTTTCTCCTGCATCTCGAATATCAGCACTGATAACTCTGGAAGCCCATCTACACTTGCTTGGAATACACTATAACCTTTTTTTTCTGATCTTTTACTTTCCTAAACATGCCTGATCTCCAGTTAGAATTAAGTTGCCTTAAGCATTTAATAATATCTGGAATAAACCAGTGTATAAAGCATGAAGACAGGGTAATTGAAACTTCTTCTTGTTCCCAGGCTGCACTCTTTACTGAGTTGGCATTTGGGTCCATGTGCAGGTCAAGGTATTTTTTATCATTTAAAACTCAAATGCATGAAGTGATCTGCGACCTAATTATGGGGGAAATTACCTGTATCCTTATGCGTGCTCACACTACTAAACTCAACAGCAGCATTTCAGCTAACGGTCCCTGTCTTCTCACTTGAAAGAATTTGGGGCAATCGGCTCCTGGCATGAGGAGTTGATTTTCGAATTCATGGTACATCTCACAGCCTAAATTTATCAGTCTTCAGAGTTAGAAAGCTTTTGTTGTTTCTGTAGACAGACAGAATAGATTAGTTAGTTGTGGTCAAATCAGTTTAAAGTGTTTCTGTATACACCCTACCCTTTCCCAGTCCTGTATTTCTAAGTTAACGTTTAACTCGGTTTATTGCACTGCTGCGAATTTTTTAAAAAGGCAGTTATGTTAAGGAGCATTCCCTTTTTAAGGAAGAAAAATCAAACCTTTATAATTATGCTATTAATTTTCAGTTTAACTGATAACAACATATGAAAATGAATCTTTCAGTAGAACATTGTATTATGATTTCGTGTTTAGCTACCAAGAAGAGCCATGGTGTATAGCATTTTGATCCTAGCTGCTCCTCCAAACTTTAAGTGGGTCAGAAGCACTTTTAACTCTTATGTTGTGATTTTTTTCTTTCTATTGTTTATCTTTTAAATTAACATTTATTAGGACTGCTACAAGCCTACATTCTTGTTTTTAAATTTTGGCTTCTTGTAAATGTTTTTGTTTTTACAAGACCAAGTCTGCTCCCTTTGGTGCTCATCAGAGAAGTTCTGGCTTTGTTCCATTCTTCCATCCTACCAAGTGAGCAAGCTCTTGGGAAGCTGTTGAATGAAACCCTAAAGGCATCTTTCTAAGCAAAATAAAGCTTTACAATTACATTGGAAGACTTTGACTCACACCCATTTGTAAAGGGTGGCTGTCAAGAGTCCACGTGGAGTGTCAGAGATTTTCTGCTCCTGCAAGTTCTAGAGCTTTCTTTCAAGTAAAAAATTTAAATATCCAGGCTTTTAACTTAACAAAAAAGCACATGAATTCCATAGCACAACAAATGGCTTCCAAAATGATTGTAAATTGAGCGACAGAAGAGAAGTCATTTAAAGGGACTCCCACTAGAGAATACAAGGCAGCAATAAATCCATTTTAATTTTCACTCTATTTCCGTTCTGCTTCAAAGCTGTGATATCATGAGTGGAGAGAGAAGCAGCTCATAGGACGGCCCGAGTTCAAACGCACTGAAATTTAGTATGCAATGTAAAATCGAGGACTTCTGCTTCTCAGAGGATAACTGTGGAAATACCAGCGTGGAACTGTGTGGGCTCGGTGCTACAGCAGAATTAGTAATCTGAGATGACCCTGCATAGATTGGCAAGTAGCCATGAAGTAATGCTTTTTACAAGAAAAAGCTTGTACCTGACAAGCTATTAGAAGCGTGCATTTCTCTTAAAACTCTCTACCTGTCCTGCACGAAAAAAAAAAGACATTATAAACTGCTAATGAAATGTGACTTTCCGATTGAGAGACAGGATTCCCCCAGGACTGAAATGAAGCACTCTTTAGCCTTCTCACCCTGGGTGTCCTCTGGGGTTCCCTGCAGAGTGCACTCTGCCTGCACCTTGGCGAGACATCACTAAAGGGTCAGTATTCTGTGCTGTCTTCCTTTGCACTGGGGCTCAGGCCGCCAGAGGGGAAAAGAGTCACACACACACACACACA
>SJYX01010725.1:600445-652642 GCA_006410675.1 Oreotragus oreotragus
AAAAAAAAAAAAGACAGTAACTGCAGGAAATTAACTTGTAAAGAAAACCATCCTGGTATTTTTGGAGTTACCGTCTAGCTACAAGAGTCTTACAACTTTAAAGAGATATTTCCTCAAATTAACTGACTTTAGAGCCGGAGTTTTTGAGACTTCACGGTCAGAAAATCCTACAAGCTGTAGTAAAGATCAGCAACAAAGAGATGGAGATTTTTGTCTTTGACTTCTGTTCTCCACTTGCCTTTGGTAAGTTTTTCTAACACAGTGCTTCCTCTTACAGACAGAATTTCCTGCCAAGTCTAAGCCATTCAGATGATTCTGTCCTAATGGTGTTTGGATCTTTCAAATAATCCTCTTCCTCCCACCAGTTTAGAGAATATGTTTGGTTGAATTATACCTCTAGAACCGAAATAGCTCATGGAGAGCATCTAGCTTTCTAGTCTGCTTGAAGTGATTACCTTTGGAGAGCTTGAAGGGACTGTCACAGTCCTCGCTGCTGGGGAGTGGGGTTAGATTTTCTGGAGGACTGCGCCCATGAGAAAAGGGTGCGGCTGTCCATCAGCAGCCAAGGGGTTAAGCTCTCTGCACCCCAGCATGGCAGCAGCCGGCCCTGTGCCCTTTTCCTGCTCACTGGCGCCTGTGTGTTACCCTCTTTCTGGAAGCAGCTGTGTGTTACCCTCTCTCTGCCCCTCCTGCCCTCCCCAACTCCCTCTTTCCCTTTTGGGAAAATGAGGTACTCAGCTTCTTTAGGAAGACATTTCATTTTGATTAATATTATCTCCACTCTCCTAGAAAGACGCTTAGGCACCTCGGGCTGTGTTTCTTTTTCAGCAAGGTACAAACTCAGATCTTAAAGTGGTTTCACTGCTTCATCATGGAATTTTATAAAGAAATAATATTTTTAGTGTCTGGCTAGCATCTTCTTTTTTTTTTTTAATCTTGAAACACTTTGGTTTTGTGAGGGATAGCAGGCAAAACTGTCCACTTATTTTATGCTCAAGATACACAGAATCAGTAAATAACTTTTCTTAAAGCTTGATTTTTCTGTGCCCTGCCCAAATACATGTTGTTATATGAGACAAACACTTCAGAAGAATACAAAGAGGAAGGTTAAATTCTTCAGAAATACTGGAGCTAACCGTTGCTGACATTTTAGTAAAGTTCTTGCAGGCATATCTCTCTGTCTCTATCTATCTATCTATATTTATATGTATCTGCACATGTACATATATATGTATCCACGACATACAGATGAAATTCTAAATAAAAGGGATTTTGCTGTGCATGCTATTCTGTAATCTACTATGTTGTTCTACTGACGTGTGTTGGGCATCCTTCCATGTCAACAAATATATCTTATCTTTTTAATGACTGAATAGTTGTATTGGATGCTTTTCATTGTGAGTAATGCAAATCCCAGGGCAAACTAGCTTAAATAATAGAACATACTGAAAAATCCTGTGGGCTGGGGCTTCAGGCATGATTTCATCAGGATTTAGGTTTCTTTCTTTAGAACTTGCTTTTTTCCTTGCTCCTCATAGTGGCAAAACAGCTGAAGTTGTAGGGACCCATTCACTGTCTAATGAAAGATAGCTGCTCTTAATCATCAAATAAATCATCATCATCAAAAAAAAAAGAAAGAAAGAAATCCTGGCTTCCTTCTGCTTGAACCATCATAGGTAAAGCTACCAGGGAAATGACATGCACTGATTGCTTCAGAGTTGGGTAGAAGTTCATGCTAATCCAACCCAATCTCGATGCATACACACATCCAGAGTTCTGCTAGAAAATGCCGGAAACAGCTTGCTGAGGAGGCAGCTGATGCTGTCTCTTAGGCTTTACTCCAGACTTTGTGGTTGTTTAGTCACTCAGTCGTGTCTGAGTCTTTTGTGACCCTTTGTAGCCCGCCAGGCTCCTCCGTCCATGGGATTCTCCAGGCAAGCATACTGGAGTGGGGTGCCGTTTCCTTCTCCAAGGGATCTTCCTGACCCAGGGACTGAACCCACATCACCTGCTTGGCAGGCGGATTTTTACTGCTGAGCCGCCTGGGAAGCCCCTACTCCAGGCTTTACTGATGGGCATTTTAGTTGTTTCTGATTTTTCTATTGAAAAATCATTGCCACTCTAAGCATGCTTGTATGTACACCATTTTACACTTGTGCAGTGACCTCACTGGGGTAAATTCTTACTAGAAGAGTTGCTGGATCAAAAAGTATGTCCACTTTCCATCTAATAGCTGTAAGCCACCCACCTTCCAAGCTCTAAAATCACCCTTTTGCCAGTTACATGTTGAAATCCCTCAACTGCCTGTTGGGAGCCTTTTTGTTTGTTTTTTTAAGCTTTTGAATCATTAAGTGGAGACTTCAGATTTACAGCAGAATTTCAGATGTCACAGTTTCTCTGAGCAAGACAAATTTGATGTGACAGAATTTAAGATTAATCAAAGCTTCTGTGGTGTAAAAATGTTTCACCAGGCAGGCAAAAAGGACGGATTCTACCCGCTGCAAGTCTCAGCTTGGTGGGCGGCGGCTCAGGGATGGCTCTGTGGGTGCCCTGAGTGGCCACCTGCAAATTGCCATCAGCACGTGCTCTGCATTCTCTCTGTTGGTGTCGACTCCCGTCTCAGGGTGATATGAAGACAGGCCAGATGGGATTGGAAATGCCAGGAGAGGATGGCCATTCATGCACGTACCCTGCAATTTCAACCGTAGTACGTCGGAACGTGTTGCATTTGAATTTTGTAGAAGAAAGCTTGGAAACCAGTGATCTTTGGGATGATAGGATCTCATGTGCCTTGGTCGTCCTTTGGAGGAAGTGAGTGGCGAGGCTTTCAGGGACCCCAGGGTGCACAGGTGCTGTTTGCGGGATCGCCTTTGCTCGTGTGAATGACAGTGGCGTGAGTGGGGGCCCAGCAGGAGGATTGCAGTTGGCGTCTCTTGTGTATTTGCAGGCACAGTTGACATGCCGTCCTGTTGCATCCTCATGGCAGCCTTTTCTTCTGTCAGTGACCAGAGGAAAGCAAAGCTCCAGAAGACTGAGCAACTGGTCCACTGTCGTGGCTGGTAGGAGGAAGAAGTGGGAAGTTTGAACCCTGTCCTCCACCACATTCTGTCCTGAGGCTCCTTTTCTGCCCAATAGAAATGATTAATGGCATTGTGCTTTGCTGTCTCTGATGATGCCAAGGAATGAATGTAATGTCTAGTATTAAAATTAAGATATGGCAGCGAGGAGAGTCACCGGAGAGTTGTAAATGATGCAAGGGACGGAAAGTGTGAATGGCACAAATGAGGTGTGTGACCCAGAAAGCTGCAGTGACATCCACAGTGTTGTTGCATCGGCAGTGACAAAGAGGACAGAGTTCCCTGTGGGACATGACTGCACGGTGGCGGTTTCATGAGCAGGAGCCTCGGGGAAAGGTGGGAAAAAGTAGCTAAGATGAACCATGGGCTTCCCTGGTGGCTCAGATGGTAAAGAATCTGCCTGCAGTGCAGGAGCCCCGGGTTCGACCCCTGGGTCAGGAGGGAAGGCAGTGGCACTCCACTCCAGTATTCTTACCTGGAGAATCCTATGGACAGAGGCGCCTGGTGGGCTACAGTCTCTTGGGTCACAAAGAGTCAGGACACAATTGAGCGGCTAACACTTTCACACTTTCTCTTTCGTAATATATGTGAGCATGTTTCAAAGCTATGCATGTGCTACAGAAATATAAATTATTATTGTTAAATTAGAAATGTTTATCGTGGAAGCATATTTCCATGACAGCTATTTTATCACCAGTAGAGAAGTTGCAGAGTTCTGGACACGTGTGAACCTCGCTGCTCCGTTGTTGAAGTGGGTTCAGCACGCTCGAAGGCTACAGCTCGGTGGAGTCAAACAATATCCTCATCAAGAGAAAGAAGCAAAAGGGCAGCTTCCAAATAAAGCACAACTGTGTCGGAGTGAAAAATACCTTTATAGGGGAAAAGAGAATGTCAGGGTGTAGCGTGCCTGGTGGAGAAAAAGAATGGCTTGAACTCTCAGGAATGGGATTATGTAACACAGGGTCAGTTCTTCTGACCTTGAGAGTACGGGAGAGTTCTTTCGATCATGCCTCAGAAAGATCGTGGGTCTCAGGGTCTCTGCCTACTGCACCCCTCTCCTAAGCCCCCCACTGCTGAAGGCCACGTGGAGCAGGAGGATGGAGGAAGCAGCATGAGCAGGTTGAGTGATCCGGGCAAGTCCCCTCTTGCATCCGGGAACCTGTGCGTTGCTGTCCGCTGCTGGGCGCAGCCCTGGTCCCTGGCGTTTGCGATTCTCGCCCGGCGGTGCGCTGCAGGACTTGAGTCAGTGCCCAGCTGCACACAGCAGCCCCCGTGCTTCGTGAGTGCTTTGCTTGGGGCTGAGTGCCTGCTGACCCACGGATGCTCTCATGCAGCCGTCGTGGACTGTCTGCTAGGCTGGCTCCTGTCTCCTTTCCTGGGAATCACTGCATCGCCCAGCTGCACCGATCATTAACAACTTCTTGAAGCGTGCAGCCCCAGCTCGTCTCCCCTAGGCTCCAGGCAGTCGCGGCTTGCCCTATTTGGCAGTCGCCTCAGTAGCTATGAGCACTAGTGATGTTATTGGCCGAGGAGTTGAACAGAAGCTGAATAAAGACTGGCTCTGTGCATCCTTCAGGGCACAGCTCCTGGTCCCGGAGCGGAAAAACAACAGAAACGGGCCCCTGAACGTGTCCTCGAGCGGCACACACTGTGACTGGGCTTCGACCATCCGCGCCTCCGCGGAGAAGATGCTACCCCCGACCCCGGAGCTCCAGACTTGTGCTCCCGTCTCTTTGGTCTCCAAATCTTAGCGTGAAATATTGAGTACCCTAGGAAAGCTAAATTAATGGTGAGTCAAAGTAATTAAGGCAAAGTAAATAATCTCCGAGGTTCTCATTCCCTGTGAAACTAATTTCATATCTTATCCTTCATGTGTTAAAAATAGTTCTCTGCTAATTCAAGATGCCCGTCCTCTGTGTTGGTGAAGTGCACTTCAGTTCTATTGAAAGGATGCAGATTAGAGAGTTATTTTCAAATGGGCGATTTTTTTTTTTTTTTTTTTGACGAGAGACATTTATTTTGGCACCAGGAGAGCGTGAATCTCTTTGGGTGAGCGGAGCGGTGGATACAGCTGTAGCGGGGCAGCTGATGATCAAGTCGCTTATGATCACTTGCAGCTGGGACAGCCTTTTCATCCCTTTAGTGAGGACTCTAACGTTCCCAGCCTCCCAGCCAATGATGAGATTTGTTTAGCTCTTTTGCAGGATTTTGACTAGCCGTAGTTTGACCTTGAATATATCTGCATGTTTAGAAACTATGTCTGTTTCATTCTTCTTCTTCTTTTGATGAGGCCTGTTTTTTAAAAATTGTGTATTTATTTATTATTGATTTATTTTTGGCCACACTGGGCCCTCTTTGCTACACGCGGGCTTGCTCTAGTTGTGGCTCCTGGGCTTCTCACCGCAGTGGCTTGCCTCGCTGCTGAGGACAGGCTTGTGTGCAGACTTCAGCAGTTGTGACACAGGAGCTTAGTTGCCCCGGGCATGAGGGAGCTTCCCAGACCAGAGATCGAGCCGGTGTTCCCTGCATTGCAAGGCATGGATTCTTAACCGCTGGACCACCAGGGAGGCCCTGATGTGGACCATTTTTAAAGTCTTGACTGAATTTGTTGCAGTATTGACCTCGTCGTTTCTCTTCTGGCTTTTTGGCCAGGAGGCATGCAGGACCCCGGTTCCCCTGGACCAGGGATCAGCCCCACAGCCCCTGCGTTGGAGGGTGACGTCTCAACCTCTGGGCCCCCAGGGAAGTCCCCATTCAGTTCTTCTGTAGGAAGGGAGCAGTGGACCGTGAACATCATTTTAGAGTTGGTTTTTTTTTTTTTTTTGTCGCCTTAAAATAATGACGACAAATCCATAATGGCACAGTCAGGAGCACATGGGCTTTGAGGCGTCATTGTACCAAGCCCGTCCTTCTGCCTGAGACGTTGCGATGACAATGCCCTGTTGTCCTGGGGCCTGAGAGGGCGTGGTTGTGGCTTGGATGAGGCTAGGATGCTGTGCTTCCGCAAGCTCAGGGAACTGCTTTAGGATTCCCTACTGTGCAGCGGTGGTCTTGATCAACTGAGAGAATTCTTTCTGTTTCTGTGACAAGGGAGCATTTTGGTTAGGAAGAGCAGAGGTATTTGAAGAGAAACCTTGAGCACACAGTCCTCAGTTCCCGCCAGCTGAAGAGTGACATCATCGCTCGGTTTGCTTTGCTTCTTCAGAGAGCTGCCCCAGTCCTCCAGGATGTTGTGGAGAGGTGCTGTCTTGCTTTTGAGGTGACAGCCTGGCGGCGGAATCTGCAGGATTTAGTGGCATCTGTAGTCACACGTCTGCACAGAAAATTGTGGCTAATTGAAGGGAAGAGTTGTTGCTGTTCAGCGACAGTCGTGTCCAACTCTTTGCAACGCTATGGACTGCAGGCCCCCAGGCTCCTCTGTCCATGGGGATTCTCCAGGCAGGAATACTGGAGTGGGTTGCTATGCCCTCCTCCAGGGGATCTTCCTGACTCAGGGATCAAACCCGGGTCTCCTGCATTGGCAAGTGGATTCTTAACCATCCGAGCCACCAGGGAAGCCCTTAAATGGGAGGAGAAGCGCATGTAAAGTGACTTTAATTATTCCCTGACTTTTAAGTATTTAGTCTCAGCGTCGGAAGAAGATTTTTTTTTAAGACAGTGAAGTGTGCTCTTCTGCTAAATTTTTTATTTCTCTTTCTGATTAGGCTTCCCCGATAGCTCAGTTGGTAAAGAATCTGTCAGCAATGCAGGAGACCCCAGTTTGGTTCCTGGGTTCGGAAGATCCACTGGAGAAGGGATAGGCTGCCCACTCCAGTATTCTTGGGCTTCCCTGGTGGCTCAGCTGGTAAAGACTATGCCTGTAATGCGGGAGACCTGGGTTCAATCCCTGGGTTTGGAAGATCTCCTGGAGAAGGGAAAGGCTACCCACTCCAGTGTTCTGGCCTGGAGAATTCCATGGGCTGTATATATATATATAAGTCCATGGGGTTGCAAAAAGTCGGACATGACTGAGCGATTTTCACTTCTGAGAAAAGAATATGGAAATCGAGCATAGGCATGTGGTGCATATGAGGAATAATAACATTTTTGCTGCATGTGGATATATCATACTATGTACACTGAGATATTAATCATTACTTGCATTTATACAGCATCTAACAGTGTGCAAAGTGCCATCTCATCTTTTGATCATCGTGACTTCTGAATGAACTGGGTAATTATTATTGTCCCAGTTTTAAAGGTGAGGAAACAAATTCAGTGAAAGTGTGAGTCACTCAGTCATGTCTCTGCAACCCCATGGACTGTAGCCCTCAGGCTCCTCTGTCTATGGGATTCTCCAGGCAGGAATGCTGGAGTGGGTTGCCATTTCCTTCTCCAGGGCATCTTCCTGAAGTAGGGTTTGAACCCGTGTCTCCTGCACTGCAGGCGGGCTCTCTGCCACTGAGCCACCAGGGAAGCTCTTACACACAAGCCATGTTAAAGCGAATGACAAATGGGGATTTCACTTGACGAGGTTATCTCATGTAGCTAGCGATGTAGCTTGCATTTTGGGCAACGTATGAATCTGCGTGCTTTCCTGTATATGAGCTGGGATGACTGAGGGCCAAGGCCCAGATGTTCTGGGTTAAATATTCTGACAGGTGAAGCAATTGCCAGTCCATCAGCGAAGCAGGCACCCTTTCTTTACCTGCCTGACCTCGGCCCTAGTTTAGAGGTCTCCCAGTCTAGGGATATTTGGCACTTGGGAATCTAAAAGCTTTTAGTAATTATTCTGAAGGGGATTTTTTTTTTTTTAAGCTGTTTCTCCTGCTGAAATGACTTTTTGTTCACAGAGCTGAGTGAGTGCTAGCAATAATTGAAAATGACTTGAAGAAGGGGAGGGTAAGGTGGAAGCAAGGGGTATTAGCTGCTGGCTGATATTATTGCCTGAAAGCAGGTGGTTTTGTTAGATTCAGTACACTGTATGTGGTGTAAAGAACAAACCTTTCCATTTTTTTTTTTCCTGAGAACCATGATGCTATCTCAGTAATTGAAAATAATCTTCTAAAGTTGCTCCTTAACTAGATTTACACAATCCCCTTTCAAATCAGCTGTTATCTGCCCTTACATTTCACAGTTAATGTTGCTGTCTGCACAGCCCCTGCTAACAAGAAGATCAAGTGTAACTCTTTTCATGATTTGAAATAAAGTGTTTCTATTGTAATTATCCCTGCACCCTGGTTGTGTGGTTACAAGTGGGCTCATTTCTCAGCTGGGTTTATGAGGATGTTTCCTTGTGGAATATAAGACCTTCTGTTCCAGCAGTGTTCTCGTTCACAGACCTCTCAAGGATTTCTCTAACTCTCTCGTGTTCACTTTTTTGTATGTTTAAAAATGTTTTCATAGATGTTTTGGGGCGTGGGCTGGGATTGGGGAGAGGTAGGTTGAGGCACCTTTTCCTCTGTAGTACTGACACGTGAGAGGCACCGTATCCCCTCGTTTATGTTGTCAGCCACCTCATTTTGGCAAATTTAGAAAAAAAAAAAAAAAACACTGCACCTATTAAACGGCAGTTGTTTAGTCACTAAGTCCTGTCCCACTCTTGTGACCCCATGGACTGTAGCCCACCAGGCTCCTCTGTTCATGGGATTTCCCAGTCAAGAAGACTAGAGTGGGTTGCCGTTTCCTTCTCCAGGGGAATCTTCCCAACCCAGGGATCAAAACCTGGGTCTCCTGCGTTGCAGGCGGATTCTTCACCATCTGAGCCCCCAGGGAAGCCCCATTAAATTGCAGTAGGCAGGTTTGAGGGGCTTCTCAGGTGGCCAGCGCAGGAAACGTGAGACCTGGGTTTGATCCCTGGGTCAGGAAGATCCTCTGGAGGAATGCTTGGTGGCCCACTCCGGTATTCTTTCCTGGAGAATCCCAGGGACAGAGGAGCCTGGTGGGCTACAGCCTATGGGGTCACAAAGAGTCGGACATGGCTAAAGTGACTTAGCCACTCATGGACGCAGGCAGCTTTGAAATTGGTGTTTCATTCCTGCTGGTGGTGAGAGAGGCAGACAGGAACATGTGCTGCAGGGAAGGTTGTGGGAAGTCTGGAGTCTCCTTCAGAAATCTTCTGGAACAGGATACATCCTCACATGTTGAGGATACAGATGCTCTGTGAGTCTTTAGTCTCCATGAGGATGCATGTAACTCTATTTCCAGCCTGCGCTCACATTTTATTTTTAAGTAAGTTGCTATGTTACCCCTCTTGCATAATTGATCTACAGAAGCCTTTTGCTGCTTCCAGGCTAGCAAAAATTTCAATGATTCATTTTTAAAATCAGAATTGCTAATTGCTTATTTCCTTGAGGAAGATGCCAATCCATAGCCATGGCACGCTGGAAGGACATTAAGTCCTCTGGATGCTGGAGTATTGAATCCATCTGAAACTTGTACTGAGGAGGTTCTCAGTAGGTGGTATTTGATACTAGTATTTTGGCAAGTCTACTAAGGATGGGGCTGGAGGTAGAAGGCACTAACTGAAGCAACTAGTTGTTTTTAAGACTTCTTTTAAAATATAGGCCACAGGGCTCTACTTCACAATGTCAATTGCTGTGGTTACACTGAGGCGCCCCCCCCTTTCCATTTATAGTGGTGGTCCCTTCAACATTTTAAGCCAAATTTCCTTTGTATGCAAAAGAAGGTTGAACAGAATGACCCTCTAAGAGTCCCAAGCACTGTGAATTGATGAATTCTGTTAAATCTGAAGAATAGTCAACGCACCCATATACCAATAATAAAGAGAGGGGATTTATGAGCCATCATTAAACGACGTGGGCTGCCATTTCAGGCTCTCCAACTGTATTGATCCACTCCATTAGTAGGAATAATTGAGAATTGACGGAATCATTTAGACATCCTCTTAATTACGTTAACGAAAATGTAAATAGTCTATAAATATTTCAGGCTTCACATAGCGTGACCCTTTTTTTTTTTTCTTAAAATACTTTGTGATTTTAGGGAGAATAAGTATCGTTTTGCATGATGAACAGTAAGAGGGAATATCCTGCCTAACTTTCACAGTTGGCCATCCAAAGGACCTTTCCTCGGGACTGTTGGATCCAAGTGAATGAGTGTCCCAGATTCATGACGTCTTCCTGGTGAACATGGGTACCACAGGCTGACTTCTTGGAGGCAAGAGATCCAGCTTCTTCTTTTCTTTCTGTATTTTCTTTTGTCTGGTTCAGTACTTAATTGGTAGCAGTACCACTTAGAGCAGCGGTCCCCAGCCTTTTCCGTACCATGGGACCGGTTTTGCAGAAGACAATTTTTCTACAGACCCGGAAGGAGGGGATGGTTTCAGGGTGGTTCAGGCTCATCACATTTACTCTGCACTTTATTTCTGTTATTATTACATCAGCTCCACCTCAGGTCATCAGGCACTAGATCCTGGAGGTTGGGGGCCTGACTTAAAAGACATATAGTGGCAGTTGTAGGGAGTTAAATTGAAATTTTATCCCCTGGTTGAATAAACAGCAGAGGAAGCTGATAAGGAAGAAACTCCAGTCAGAGCGTTAAAAGGAAGGTAACTTCTCACCCCCAGTTATCCACAGAGAACTGAGGCCTGGCTTTCCCCATAGTGTAAATAATGATGCCCTACCTGCGCAGCTTTGCTTCTCTCTTCTCATTGTCAACAGACTGGGAGAAAGGGGAAAGCTGGAAGGAGATCTGCACAGAAGGAGTGGAAATGGCTACACCCTGAGCTCACCCTTACCTGGGAGCTGCAAACAGAAGGGGCAGTGTGGAAGGAGAGGCCAAACTGGTAACAGAGTTCAAATTGCCCCAGAGTGGCTTTAATTTATGAGCCTCTCACCTGATGGAGATGTTGTCAGAGGAATTCCGCTGACTCCCACCAGCACTGAGCTGTCCCTCAAGATGCATCTCGGCGGTCCTGGCCGCCTCACGCTCACCTGGGCTCTTTATACGTTATTCTTCTACGCGTGCTAGTTGTTTAATCACGAAGTCGTGCCCGACTCTTGTGTGTAGTGTGCCAGGCTCCTCTGCCCCCGGGATTTCCCAGGCAAGGGTACTGGAGTGGGACGTCCAGCTTTACTTGACATCTGGTGCATAAAAAGTGAAGGAGGAGGATTGCAGTGATTAGATTTGCAGGAGGAGGCAGCAGTGGCCTCAAGAAGGACACAGACGCATGCTTTTATTTTACCGTTTCTGTTTCTCTTCCTGATGTGCTGCTCACTGCCCAGAATGCTATTTCCAACTCCTGTGCTATAGAAGTTGGTAGTATTTTACTCATTGAGGCTGGGAAGGGACACAAATTTGGCTTAAAGGAACGAGACCATTGTGAACACTTATATCATATAACAAGCATCCTGGGAGATTCTGCAGACACTAATGAGGAGAAAGAAAAGGCGCCCGAGTCCCTCTAGTTGAATAGCCAATAGAGGTGGGTCCCCACAGTGAGATTCATCTGAAAACTATCCGGTCTAGTGCCGTAGCCTGAGAGGACAGCCAGATAGAGTGGGCGGGCAGTTAATATTTGTGACTTTCTAATGCAAAGTTTTGTGAAAGTGTGTAGTTTCACATGCTCTCATAGCATGTTGTTGCTTTTTTTTTTTTTCTTTTCACTGTATGACAAGTACTTTGAGAGTTTTTGCATTTATCTCAGTAGTTTCAAAGTGACAAGTCCATCTGATGGTGTAGAAAAATGAGTATTTTCCTATAAGTTTTAGGTACTATCCATAAATCTTTGTGTGAAATAGCAGTGGTTTTCATGATTGAAAACATCTATTAGAAAAATTTACTGATCTTAGTTTTGAGGAATTTGCTCTTTTTTTAACTTCAGTGTCTCTATATCTGAGCGGACAATCAGGTATCTTGTGGGCAGCTCGTCTCTGGAAGCCTTGGGAAGCATTGTTTTTGGGGATGAAAATGAGGACCACGAGGCAGGAAGACCCTCAGGTCTCTTCCTGTGACTTTGGACAACTCATAATCTTGATCATCACAACCTCCCTCTCAAAGTATTAATAGCTGTACTTGTTTTTTTTTTTTTTTTCTGTATCTCATACATTTGGGGAAAATAAGCAAGATAGTAGTACAAAGCTCCTCCGAGGGAAAAATGCTGTAGTAATATGAACTGACATAGTTCTCACTGCCAGGCAGGTGGTGTTTCTTTCTTAGTTTTCTTCCACCTTTCTGCTCTGGGATAGCTGTGATTCTGAAGCGAAGGCAGGAAAGCACAGTATCCCTCAGCACCCTCCCCTGACACACACACACACACCCCGAAAAGACTTGACAAATCCCATGCATTTGAATTCTGTGGTAGGCAAAGGGTCTTTTTCCTTTAAATTTGAATACTGTGCCTGCTGTTTGGGTTCCCTTGGAAATTTTCCCTTTTGATCTAGCTTAGAAAATACAAGGAGAATAAAAGCTAAAGAAAGCAGGTGAGAAGTGAGGAGTGGTGGTGGAGGCAGGTAGCAGGGACTCATTCCCCTGGAGTGAGTGGGCTGTACGGGAGACAGACCGCGGCACTGTCCTGGGCTGTGTGTTGCGGCCCAACACTGATGTCCTCCTGGGTCACCGGAGAGGTGGTGGGCAGGTCTGCAGACAGCAGGCCAGAGGTCTGGTCCTCTTGGGCAGGATTCAGAGTGACTAGGTGGTACTGACATTCCCAGTGTCACCATCAAAAGGAGAGTAAATTCCAGTTGCCTGTGCAGTGTACTGATACAGAAGTGTGAATAACTTGTTGCATTTTAGAAGGATTGTAGTTTTTTGGGCTTCCCTGGTGGCTCAGATGGTAAAGGGCCCACCTGCAGTGCAGGAGACCTGGGTTCGATCCCCAGGTCTGGAAGATCCCCTGGAGAAGGAAATGGCAGCCCACTCCAATACTCTTGCCTGGAGAATCCCATGGACGGAGGAGCCTGGTAGGCTACAGTCCATGGGATTGCAAAAGAGTCGGACACAAGTGAGCAGGTTCACTGGTTCACTGGTAGTTTTTTGAAATTTTAAATAAAATGTTACCACAGGGTGATACTTTCCAGCTTTCTAGAAAATACACTCAGCCAGACCAGAATACTCTTTGATAATGGCAGGCAAAATGAAGTATTTGTTTTCATTACTTGCTGCTGCTAAGTCGCTTCAGTCGTGTCCGACTTTGTGCGACCCCATAAACGGCAGCCCACCAGGCTCCCCCGTCCCTGGGATTCTCCAGGCAAGAACACTAGAGTGGGTTGCCATTTCATTACTTAAATGGCAAAAAAAAAAAAAAAAGCTATTTTTACATTTGTGGAAGAGATCAACTTACTGTTGATGATAACTTTTCAGATGAGTAGATTCTTCTGCATCCAGTGAAGTCTTAAGCCCCTCTGTAATCCCCATTATTGTACATTTTGTTATCAACAAGTAATTAAGTTCCTCTCCTACTTAGAGACTTAGAGAACAAACTTATGTTTGCCCCCCCAGGAAGGGATAGTTAGGGAGTTTGGGATGGGCATGTACACACTGCTGAATTCAAAATAGATAACCAACAAGGACCTACTTGTATAGCACATGGAACTCTGCACTGTATTACGTGGCAGCCTGGGTGGGAGGGGGTGTTGGGGAAGAGTGGATACATGCGGATGTATAGCTGAGTCCTTTGGCTGTTCACCTGCAACTATTGCCACATTGTTGATTGGCTATACTCCAACACAAAATAATATGTTTAAAAAGAAAGAAAAAAAATTAAGTTCCTCGCCTCGTGGAATAGAAGTCTCATGAAGGCAGAGATCATGTCACCCTTGCTCACAGTTGTAGCTGCAGCATCTGATGTGGTTCCTAACACAAAGCAGATGCCCAGTGATTACCTGTTGAATGAATGGATGGATGGATGGATGCCCTTAAACACAGTGCAGCTTGATGAGCCCAAACCTCGGCTGGATTCAGATGCCATCAAAGAAGTAAATGTCTTAAACTGTTGCCTTTATCTACACCCAGAAGTGACATCACTCTTTATCATTCCAAGGTGATAGAAGATGGAGGCCATTAATCCTCATTTTCAAAATGCTTATCCCGAGGACTCTGATGTGCAGCTTGGGATGCCTACGCCAAGCTCTGATTTAGAGTGTTACAGTTAACGTTCAACTCTGAAAGATAGTGGCCTGTTCATCATCTCCATTACTTTTTGTTTAAAGGGTGATACTTTCTCGTTAGGCATTGTGGAGCATGGCATGAGGGGCTGAAATTTTAAATGGAAGTAAGTTTAACTGCAAGATCTTATGACTCTCGGGATATGTGTTTAATTACATCTCTTTAGGTGTATTATAGAGGCTTACCCATTTCCAGCCTAGGTTTTCATTTACTCAGCTGTTGGACACAAATTTTCTTTGTTCCATTCTAAAATAGAGTTTTTCTAAATAGAGTTAGCAAAATTTCCTGGCTCTTGAGCAGATCTCCTTTCCCTTGCTATAGGGTGTGTTCACTAGTGAGCCCCTTGACCACATGAATTGATGTGTGCCAAGAGTTTGTTACATTTTATAGTTGGAGCAGGAAATGGCAGCCCACTCCAATATTCTTGCCTGGGAAAATCCCATGGACAGAGGAGCCTGGCAGGCTACAGCTACAGTCCATGGGGTTGCACAGAGTTGGACACAACTGAAGCGACTTAGCACACTCATTGTTGAGTAGTCCAGTTTTTTAACCATCTTCTCTATTGAAGAACTTCTGGGTTGTTTCTGGTTTTCAACTACTAAGAATAAAATTGCTGTGGACGTTTGTGTAGGTTTTTTGTTTTGAATATATTACTTCTCTAGGATAAATGCCCAAGAGTATGAGTGATGGGTAGTTTCATTTTTTCTTTAAGGATTTTTTTTTCAAGTTTTATTTATTTTAATTTTTGGCCGTATCCTGCAGCATATGGGACCTTAATTTCCTGACCAGGGATTGAACCTTCACCCCCTTCAATAGCAGGCAGCGTCCCAAACACCAGACCATTAGGGAATTCCCTCATGTTTCTTTTTATAGCAGAAAATGAAAGTATTAGTCACTCAGTCATGTCTGACTCCCCATGGACTGTAGCCCACCAGGCTCCTCTGTCCATGGGATTCTCCAGGCCAGAATACTGGAGTGGGTTGCCATTTCNGCAGCGTCCCAAACACCAGACCATTAGGGAATTCCCTCATGTTTCTTTTTATAGCAGAAAATGAAAGTATTAGTCACTCAGTCATGTCTGACTCCCCATGGACTGTAGCCCACCAGGCTCCTCTGTCCATGGGATTCTCCAGGCCAGAATACTGGAGTGGGTTGCCATTTCCTTCTTCAGGGAATCTTCCTGACCCAAGAATCGAACCCGGGTCTCCCACATTGCAAGCAGATTCTTTACCATCTGAGCCTTTGTTTTATAAGAAACTGCCAAACTGTTTTCCACAATGGCTATCCCATTTCACACCCTCACCAGCGACGTTTGTGTGATCCGGTTTCTCTGCCTCCTTACCCACACGTGGCGTGATCCTTCTTTTTTATTTAGCCACCTTGGTGGGTTTTTAGTGTTATCTCAGGGTGGGTTTCATCTGCCTCTGTGTGCACGTTGCTGCACGGCTTGGGACTGGCCGGCCTCAAACCTGGTGGTCGGCTGTCTGTTGGCAGGAGTGATGAGGATAGTGAGGCTATATCCCTCTTGTCTGCCTTCATCCAACAGGCCAGTCTGGTGACCAGGCAGGGTTCTGAGAGAGTGGAGGTCCTCCAGGTCTTTCGAGTCCTAAGCTGAAGCTCTAATACTTTGCCACTAGATGCGAACCGCCAACTCTTTGGGAAAGGCCCTGATGCTGGGAAAGATTGAAGGCAGAAGGAGAAGAGGGCGCCAGAGGATGAGATGACTGGATGGCATCATCAACTCAATGGATGTGAGTTTGAGCAAGCTCCGGGAGATGGTGAAGGACAGGGAGGCCTGACGTGCTGCAGTCCACAGGGTCACAAGGAGTCAGACGTGACTTAGCTACCAAACAACAAGACAACAACTTGGACTTGGCACATTTTTCACTTCCCTTGTATTCTGTTAATCACAGCAAATCACAAGGCCAGCCATGACTCAAGAAGCAAGAAAATAGACCATCTACCTCTTGAAGGGAGAAATTGCAAAATCAGATATCCAAGAGTATGGATACAGAGAGTAACAGAATTGAGGGCCGTTTTGCAATTAACACACCACATCAGGTATCTTGTATAATTATCTTCCATCCATTTTTCTTTTTGGATCAGTTCAGTTCAGTCGCTCATTCGTGTCTGAATCTTTGCGATCCCATGGACTGCAGCATGCCAGGCTTTCCTGTCCATCAGCAACTCCCAAGAGCTTGCTCAAACTCATATCCATTGAGTTGGTGATGCCATCCAACCACCTCATCCTCTGTCATCCCCTTCTCCTGGTGCCTTCAGTCTTTCACAGCATCAGGGTCTTTTCCAAGATTCAGTTCTTCGCATCAGGTGGCCAAAGTATTGGAGCTTCAACTTCAGCATCAGTCCTTCCAATGACTATTCAGGACTGATTTCCTTTAGGATTTACTGGTTTGATCTCCTTATAGTCCAAGGGACTCTCAAGAGTCTTCTCCAGCCACAGTTTGAAAGCATCAGTTCTTCAGTTCTCAGCCTTCTTTATGGGCCAACTCTCATTTTTCTTTTATAATACACAAGTAGTGTACTTGTGAAAGTATATTTGACTAGTCATCATGCTAAGTAGCTCAGTTGTGTCCGACTCTTTGTGACCCCATGGACAGTTGCCTGCCAGGCTTTTCTGTCTGTGGGATTTTCCATGCAAGAATACTGGAGTGGGTTGCCATTTCCTTCTCCAGGGGATCTTCCCAACACAGGAATCAAATGCGAGTCTCCTACATTCGCAGGTAGATTCTTTACCACTGAGCCACCTGGGAAGCCCTATGTATTGGCCTAGGAGTTGGACAATCTCTGTGTGTGTTAAGAAATTGGATTAAAGATGCTTAGGGCCTTAATTTTATCCACTTTATTTATAAACATTTACCTTTAACTCATGCAGAGTTGACTTCTGCCAAAACCAGAATGGGACAGTTATAATTAAAGAAGATCATATCTTCATCTTTTTTTGTGGTGTGTTTTGTAGGCTAATTTCTTCCCATCCAGTTTTAACTCCGCTGCTTCTAGGGCAGTGCTAAATTCATCTAGCAAATCTTAACTAAGGGCCACACATGGGGGATACAAAAGAACAGGATTAATATACCTGCTAAGGGGACTTCCCCAGCATTCCAGTGGCTAAGACTCTGTGCTTGAACTGCCAGGTAGTTGGATTCCATCCTTGGTTAGGGAACTAAGCTCCTGCATGCTAAGGGGTGTAGCCAAATATATATATACACTTATATATATATAAGTGTATATCTACACACACACCCCTACTGAGGACTTCCAGCCCAGTGAGAGAAATGGGTGTACAGAATACTGCCAAGTGGCAGCTTGTATCTCCCACTTCATATACACCTTTTGTTTTTTTTGGGGGGGTGGCGTCTCTTGCATTTATTAAACTTTTTTCCTTCTCAGCAGCAGCGACATGGCCCTTCTCTTTCCCCATTTCCCGCCCCCCAGTGTGTGGCCCTACGTACCCGGGCTGTCCAGAGCTCTGTCTGTGGACGGGGGCCTGCAGCCACCTGGCTGAGTGACAGTGTTCTGAGTAGGGTGTTCTAATTAGAGAGGGATTTCTCCATTTGCTAGTTAATTCTGCTCATTTTAGTAATGAGCCACAGGTGGCTGGAGGGAGTACAGGCATCACACCATAATTATTTTACGGCTTTTGTTGAAGGTTCTAACACTCTCTGTGACGTTTTACTTCTCTCAGTAAAATCGCAGCAGAAAATAATCGATATGTGTCCCTGCCATGCTTACGTCTCGACAACTTAGATCACTGTGGATAGCTTTCTGGTTTCATTTGTTTTGAAAATGTTGTAACAGGGAAGAAAAGTCTGAGAGAATATATACCAGATGTTAGGAGTGGCGATTTCTTGCTGGCTAGTTTAATGATGATTTGTTTTCATATTTTGGCTTCATTGTGTTTTGTCATTTATACTGTAAAGTGTATGATGGTTGTAGAAAGGTTTGTTTTTTTTTTTTAATGGCCCACAGGTAATGCTTTATAACCAGAGAGAGAGAGAGAGTGGGAGGGATAGGCATTAGAGCTTCCTGGGTATGCGAGACCCTGATTAAGACAGCAGCAGAGGCCTCCTGAATAACTGTTACATTAACGCAGAGAGATAGGAAGCAGGTTTAGGGAGTTTGGACCAGATTTCATTCTTTGATGTTAATTCTGTATGTGTCTCCCCTGGCGTCTCCCTTGAGCTCTGGCGTTCATAGCTTGTGTGATTCATACTCAAAGGTGCTCCTCCTGACAGTGATACTCATCTGGAGACGTGGCTATAGCTGGAGATGCTCACATTCTATCCCCCGATCCTTTCAGTTTAGGAACATGCTTTGAAGTTCCCTCTGCAGTGTGGGATGGAGAAGTGGTTTTGTGTTCTGGGGTTTGTAACAATGGTATCCTTTCTTTTATGCCCCAAGCAGGTAGAATTCTGGGGATGTGAAGGATGGTGGAACACGTGACCTCAGAATTTTCTCTTGTGGAGAATCAGTGCAGCAAAGAGAATGTGCTGCACTGGGAAGCAGGCATCCTATTTATGGATGCAGGGTCAACAGGAACATAAGTAGACTCAGTTATACAGGCTGTAGACGTGTATTCATATGCAGAGTTCAGAGTCAGAAACTCAAGACTAATCATTCAACATGCAAGCAGATTCATAGAGGAAACCCTCCAATTTATGGCCCAGTTCTGAAATGGAAGGGCTAGATTCCCACTGAGAAAACCTGGTCTTAAAAGGATGAGGAAAAGAGCAGAAACCATCCTGAAGGAATCAAGACCAATAGGTTGGTGAAGCTCTGCTCTTACAGGCTCCCTGGAGTTTCTTTTCTGTGCTGAGGGATTATACTGTTTCTCATTTCAGAAACAGTCTAGGAAGGACCATGTGCCTTTAATCTTAGAACTTTTTCCGAAGCACTTGGCTCATGAGCTCAAGGATTCACTCGAATCGTCTAGGTCAGAGATATAGAAACAGGAATGTTGAGGAGACATTTAACTTCTTTTATTTTTCCCTAGGAAATGCATCTCCATAGCATTCAGTTTCCTGAATGTAGTTGTGATCAACTCTCTTTCTCCCCTGAGGCATTGAGATGGCAACTTAATTTTTAATTCCAGTGATCAAGATTCCAGGACACAATATCAATGCATAAAAAAGTTGTTTTATACTAATACTGAGCAATCAGAAATTGAAATAAATGCCATTTACAATAGCATCAAAGACAGAAATACTTATGAATAAGCCTGACGAAAGATGTGCAAAGCCTAGACTCTAAAATAAAGCACACGTTGTTACTGAGAAAAACTAAAGAAGACCTAAATAAATGGAGAGGTGTATCTTGTACATGGTCAGACATCTCAATATTGTTATGATGTCCGTTTTCCCCAAACTGATCTGTAGACTCAACCACAATCAAAATGCTGGTAGTTTTTGAAATTGCAAAGATGAACTTAAAAAGTCACGTAGAAACACAGAGATACTAGGCTAGCTAGCCACAACACCCCTGGAAGAGATGAGCAAAACCGAAAGACAAAACCTACCTGATTTAATGGCTTATAAAGCTTCATAACCAAGAGTGTAGTGCTGTTATCTTAGTAAATGTATAGAGGACTGGACCAGCGGAAAGAGATGCACGTGTATATAGACAAAGGTGCATGTACATTATGGAAAAATGACTCCTAGATTCATTCACTGTCTCTAGGATTGCTTCTTCAACAAATGACTCTGAAACCATTCAACATCCAAAAGCGAAAAAAATGAGCATTGAAGCATGCCTTGTAGTATGTATTAAAATGAACACAGAAGAGACGATAGACATATAAGGAGAACATAAAACTATAAATCTTATAGAAGAAAGCATAGGGAAAAATCTTTGTGACATTGGGTTGGACAAAGATTTCTTGGATTTTATGAATGTTAGTTAAACCTGTTGTGGTCATCATTTCATGATACATGTAAATCAAACCATTGTGCTATACACATTAAACTTAATACAGTGATGAAAAAAAAAACCAAAAAGATTTCTTAGATCTTAGATCAGAAGCCACAATCCATAAAAGAACAAACTGAAAAATTAGACTTCATCTAAAATTAACAATTCTGCTCTTCAAAAGATACTGTTAAGGAAATGTAAAGATAGACCGCAGATTGGGAGAAAATATTTCCAAATATATATGATAATGGACTTGCATCCAGAATATATGAATTATTCTCACAACTTAATAATAAGAAAATAAGCAACCAACTAAAATAATGGACATGTGACATGAACAGATATTTCACCAAGGAAGAAATAGAAATAAATACATGGAAAGATGCTCAATGTCATGAATCATGAGGAAAGTGCAAATTAAAACTCCAATGAAATAACACAAGGACATATTAGAATGGCTATAATTAAAATAGCTAACCATATCAAATGTCCATGCGGCTTTGGAGGAAATGAACTTTCATACTTTGTTCCTGGGAATATAAAATGGAATGGCCACTAGGGAAAATAGTTTGGCGGTTCCTTAAAATAGTTCCTTAAAATAACATCTTGCGCGTGATTCATCCATTCCCACTTCTAAATGTTTACCCAAGAGAAAAAAAAATAACAACATGTGTCTGCCCAGAGACTTACGTATGAATAGTTCATAGCAGTGGACTTTGCAATAGCCAAAATGTTGAAGCAACTCGAATGGTCATCAGTAGGTGAAAGAGCAGGCACATTGAAGCACAGCCCTTTGTTGCTGCTTCTGTTTAGTCGCTAAGTTGTGTCTGACTCTTTTGTGACCCCAGGGAGTCCAGCCCTCCAGGCTCCTCTGTCATGGGATTTCCCAGGCAAGAATACTGGAGTAGTGGGTTGCCCTTTCCTTCTCCAGGGAATCTTCCTGTCCCAGGGATCGAACCTGGGTCTCCCTGTCTGTGCTGAAATGACGCAGGAATAAAAGGTGATGGACTGTTGATTCGTGCAACAGCATGGATGAATCTCAGTGTAATTATGCTGAATGAAAGGAACAAGTCCTCTGTCCTCAACTGAAAGAATACATACCGTGTGAAAGTGAAGTCGCTCAGTCGTGTCTGACTTTGCGACCCCATGGACTGTAGCCCACCAGGCTCCTGCATCCATGGGATTCTCCAGGCAAGAACACTGGAGTGGGTTGCCATTTCCTTCTATAGGTACGTATATTTAAAACTGTTAAAAATGAAAGTGAATTTAGAGCGTCTGAAAGCAAATCAGTTTTTCCTGAGGATGAGAAAAGGCCAGGAGGGGGTGACAGGGAGAGACAGCAGCAGGACTTGAAAAGCTTTTGAAGCTCGTGGGCTATGTTCATGATCTTGATTGCGGTCATATTTTCACAGGTACAACCTATGCTAAACCTTACGAAACTGTACACTTAAAATGTGCAGTGAATTTGAGTTACTCCTCCATAAAACTGGTAAGAACCAGTGCAGTGAAGGGCTGTGGCAGGCAGGAAGTTACAGGGCGTGATGTGGGAGCGAAGAAAGGGAGTGGTCAGCCTTTCCTGGGAGGTGATCTTCGCCGAGCTGGGAAAGGTGGATATGCATTTGTCAGAAATGCTGCAAAGACAGAACAGAGTACAGAGGCTCAGTGAGGGCTGGGAGGTGTGAAGGAGTGCGGCAGAAGTTTTTAGGACTCACAAGGAGGTTTAGCATCCTGGAAGCCTGGAGGTAAAGGCAGCGCAGAGAAGTAGATAGTGACCAGACCATAGAGGTCTTGCTCATTATTCTCAAGTATTAGGATTTTTAGCTCATAGGTACAGGAAAGCCACCAGAGCTGTTTAATCTGGGCGGTAATAGGCCATATATTTTTTTTTAATGAATTTTTGTTGGAGTGTAGTTGCTTTACAATGTTATGTTAGTTTTCTTGCTGTATAGCAATGTGAATCAGTTATACGAATACATATATCCCCTCTTTTTTAGATTTCCTTCCCATTTAGGATGGGATGGAGGAGGAGGCTATGTTTAAGGAAGATTATTTTCACCCTAGAATGAGTGCTTAACTCTGATAATTAAGGATATGCAGGATTTTAGCTAAATAAGAAAAATTTTCCATTGATAAAGGTCCCATATGATCACTTCCTGGGGTAGGTATTGTATTTTGAATGGCTCCCACCCTAAAACAGGGTCCTGTGGAAAATTTGGTGCTTAATGCCAACTCTGCAGACACAAACCCGTGGATATCCATTCCTGGATTTCTCATCCATCTCCTGGATTTGCCCTCACCCCATCTGTTGACAGTGCACATGTGCCAGTCTTGGTCCAAGGGTGCTTTGTCAGAAGATTCCAGGTCCGAGATGTTGCCTTAATCCAAATCGTGAACCTGCTCTGCCGCAGAATCGCATCAGCCCGGAGCTGAGACCCAAACTCGGCAGCCTGGAGATTTGGAAAGCATCTCGGTGTGGTTGAGCTCCAGTGGTCCGGGCGCTGAAGCCCAGGCGCGCCTCTCCCTGGGTGCTTGGCAACGCCCCTGCAGTGCTGAGAGCCAGCATGGAAAGGGCACTGTTAATCCCTCAGTTGGAATGTTTTACTGTGGCTCCTGTTAAGGGATGCTGGAAATAATAATACTGGCATGACTCGAGCCCAAAGAGGAGAGCCCTCTAATTACCAATGGACCCTGATTCCTCTGTAAATATTTCTACTGCCCGATAACCTTTGGCCACTGAGCCCCCAGTATGCCAAATTCTGCTTTCCTGGTATGAAAAGCTTCTTGTTTTTCCTTCCTCCTCGGTGTGGACCTTTAGCTATATGTGTTGGAAAACTCAGTCTCCAGGGAATACTGCTGCGTGCAGCTGGGGAAAACCTAAAGATTTAGTGCTTCTGGCTTTCGAACTGATGACTTAGTAATCTTTTAATTGTTATTTTGTAATAAAAAGCAGATCCGACCCTTGCATTTTTGTGGCATACTGGGGAGAGCAATGAGCATTCATTTTATCATCTGTCAGAATTATGGTGCTTACGTATCATCATTTGATTTTAGTATTTACTCCCTTATATGCTGTGAGTGTTAATATTACAGTCAGCAGAGAACCCTGAATTCCTAAAGCTTATGAGTAAAAGTTTTTGATTTTTATGAGTAAAAATCAAGGAAATACAGGGATGGTGAGGATAGTTTTGTTTCCTTATTTTGCTGTGATGGTGAATTGCTGGGTTACTGATTACTCAGCTCCCTTAAAAGATGGGGAGAAGTGAATATGTTTGTTATCATCATGATTATTGTTTTTACTGTGACCCTCAGTCACATTCTCAGAGATGAGTGTTAGGTGCAGGATTTAAATTAAGCCAACCCCACTAATTGCAGGGTGAAGAGCAGGGCCAGCCCCCTGCTGAGCACAGGTGCGCCTCGTCCCGTGATGCTGACGCGGCCCTCGCTGTCACCCCGCCCCGCGTCTCCATGGCTCCTTTCTCCAAGGTGAGCTCCAGCCCGGGCCACAGAGGCCCCCCTCGGCGCCTGTTTAAAGGAACAGAGGCAGAGTTGTGCTTGTCTCTCTCCGACACAGATCTGTGGTCATGAGGGAAGCATTTCTTTTTTAAGGATCTTTCTATGTGAGCTTGGCCTTGGTTCCAAAGCCCTGAGACGTGGGGCCTTTCTAATCCCTCCTAGGAAATGACTGTAGCTGAATTTCCTCCCTGCCTTGTTCTTATTAGCATCCAAGCATATTCATGGCAGTGTGTGAGTCTCAGTCGCATCCAACTCTCTGTGACCCCGCGGACTGCAGCCCGCCAGGTGTGCAGTTGAATGCCTCTCTCCCTGCAGTTCTTCAGGCAAGAACACTGGAGCGGGTTGCTCTCCCCTTCTCCAGTAAATAGTTTTGTTGAAATGGGACTACTCCGCTTCATTTATGGTCATCATCACTGAAATTAAGATGAGAGGAAGAAGAAAGTTCTGAGTCGCCTGTTGTGAAACCATTGTATAATGAATGACTATTGATGATATAGCAACAGCTGACGATCACCAGGTGTTTACTGTTTGCCAGGCACTTGGCAGTGGGCTTCGCATATGGCTATAACTTGGCCTTTGTAACAATCCTATGAAGCAGATATGACCATTTTCCCTATTCCCTATCTGGAGACTCAATCTCAAAAAAACTGAGGCGCTTACTCAGAGTTCCACAGCTTGTAAGTGGTAGGGGAGAATTCAAATGCGAGCAGTCTATCCTTAGAGTCTGTGTTCTGAGGCCGTGTGTTATATTGCCTCTTGATTGTATAATCTTTTAAAGAAATCATCTTAAGTCTCAATATAAGTTATGATTCAAATGCCATTAATGACTAAAAGCAGTGATACTGCTCTGATTTATTGAGTGCTTACTATGTGAGGTACTGTGCTAAGTACTTTGCATGTATTATTTAGTGTTTTGCATGTATTATTTAATCCTCTTAATAATGCTTTGAGACAGGTATTATCATTCACATTTTATAGACGAGAAAAAATGAGGCTTAGAGAGGTTTACTGGCTTGCCCAAGGCCAGACAGTAAATTTGAGATAGGATTCAAAGCCAAGTGCTTGACTCAGAGGCTTGGTTTTTTTTTAACCCAAAGGGAAAAAGGTTATAAAAAGAACTCCGATTGGACTGTCTCATGCATGGGCTACTCTATTATGTAAGTCTTGTTATTAATTTCGAACTTTCTCGTCAACATAAGCAACTCACGCGTCTCAGAATAATTACAGATCTCAGATGTTTCCACCTTTGCATTTGCGTCGTTTCAAGCCTACACGGTGTTTTCAGTTGTTGGGTGGTGCTGTCCAGGGCTTCTTACACTTTTTCAGGGTCCTGGACATCTTTGGCAGTCCGGCAGAGTTTATTTTTGCGTCTCAGAGCAAAGTATGTAAATACGTAAGATGAAATACATAGAATAATAAGGAACCAATTATGTTAATTATAGTTATCAAGTATTAAGTCAAATCTGTTTTGTGATAATATCACATGTGCTCTTTGCTTATATTATATTAGATCTGGCAGAGGGAATAGTAACTGCTGTAATTTTAAGCTGATTATAAACGTACATGATGTTTTCAGGTACCGGTGTCAGTTACAATGAGATCTGAAAACATTGATGGCTTCCGTTGGTGATAGATGTACAAGTCCCATTAATGCTACCGTGATTTATTGCCTAGATTCATAATTGAAGCAAATGCTAAATTTCAACTGGATATTGGTAAGAAAAAATAAAAAATGCTTCCCAGGTGGCTCAGTGGTCAAGAATCCGCTTGCCAATGCTGGAGACATGGATTCAGTCACTGGGTCAGAAAGATCCCCTGGAGAAGGAAATGGTAACCCACTCCAGTATTCTTGCCTGGGAAATCCCGCGGATGGAGGAAGCTGGCAGACTATATAGTCCATGGGGTCGCTAAAGAGTCAGCCACAGCTTAGCAGCTAAGCAGCAAATGTTTGTTGTTTATTTTGGTAAAGATAAAGATCTGACTTTTTTCCCCACTTGAGTATCAGCACCTCCGTGAATTCCATCCATGAGTCCCTTTGGAATCCAAGGACCTAGAGTTAACAATCCCTAACCTAGAGAGTATTGCTTAAGCTTAATGGCCTTCAAGTGAAAGGTACCCCATTTCATGTGCTCTGAAGACTGCCTCACCTTAGCATTGCCAAAGGATCTGGGGTCTCCTTCATTGCTACCACATAAACCTTGGCACCGAGGAGTCCGCCCTGGGCCTGAGGAAGGCTTGGACATGCTTTCTTCTCTTTGTGGCTTTATAATGTTCGTTGGTAATTTGCTTGCTCACGAATCCTGAAGTCACATTCCTCGCCATCTGAGATCTTATAGTTCTAAAGAGAAAAGCCAAAAAGCACAGATATAATACTTTCCAATGTTGTGGATGCGTTATAAATGCCCAGGAAGGGCTATAACAGTAGTAGAAGCAGTAGATGGGAGACTTGGATGTTAAAAGGAAGTGACTTGCCCTTACTTTAGTAAGATAGAATTCACTAGAATGTTACCCTTTCCCATACCTTTGTTTTATGCACAATGATAGTACCTGTAGCACCAAGCTACCTTCGTTCATTTGTTCATTCAGTAACATTGAGTGTTGTGCTATGTCCAAGACACTGAGTTATCATTTTTCTATCATTTGAATCTCACAACAATTCTGTGTACCCATTTTTCAGACTGGGAGCCTGAGACACTTAGTGGTTTAGATGTGCCTGTGAGTGGTAGAGCCGAGCCCATCATTTTACTTTTTATACTGAGGGATGCTGCTTCCTCTTGTCAGCTCTCCTCGCCTACTGGATGGGAAGGCATGGTAGCTACATAAATTAGCTGTTCCGATTCCTGGGAACATCTGGGACATGGTGACACAGACTAACAGGATCTATAAGGAACAGTGATTTTCAGCTGAAATTTGCTGAACTTGTTAAGGGCAGACAAACTGCATTTTGAAGTTCCGATTGCTTTTTGAAAGCAGGAAAGAAGATTTCAGGTTCATGGGTTTGCAGCCAGCTTACTGGGTGCCTGACTGGCTTTTGGTAAATCAGTCGTATGTCATGAGTCCCCGCGTAAATTCTGTTTCCTCGCCTCTTGATATCCTTTTGTGCTGTTTTACTCACTGTTACCCAGTCATTCTCAGCCTTGCTTTTTCCATGTTTTTGCCACCTCCTGGGTTTCAGAAATTCCCTGTCATTTTTTTTTTTTCCCTCGGGACTCTGTGAATGGACAGTGGATCTTCGTACCCTGTGAAGTAGCTTCTCCTTTGGTTCAGGTGATTTTCTTATTACTCCTACCCTTCAACACAGGGCAGCGGGTTAGCTCCCTGCCCAGGTTAGAGCTCACTGTGAGCGCTGCTTCTCATTCCCTTAGTTACACTGCCTGTCTGTACCCTGCCCCACCGCAGCCCTACCCACCTTCTGCTCTTCAAAGTTATGCTTAGATTTTACCACTTATACCCTGGGATAGATTTCTTTTTTTTCCTTTTTTTTTTTTTTTGAGAAATTTATATCTTTGTTATTTATTTATTTGTTTGGCTGCATTGGGGCTTAATTGCAGCATGTGGGATCTTTGCTGCGTGCTATGAAATCTCAGCACATGACGCTCTAGTTTTAGTGAAAAGTGTTAGTTGCTCAGCCATGTCCTACTCTTTGTGACCCCGTAGACTGTAGCCCGCCAGGCTCCTCTGTCCATGGGGATTCTCCAGGCAAGAATANTGGGGCTTAATTGCAGCATGTGGGATCTTTGCTGCGTGCTATGAAATCTCAGCACATGACGCTCTAGTTTTAGTGAAAAGTGTTAGTTGCTCAGCCATGTCCTACTCTTTGTGACCCCGTAGACTGTAGCCCGCCAGGCTCCTCTGTCCATGGGGATTCTCCAGGCAAGAATACTGGGGTGGGTTGCCATTTCCTTCTCCAGGGGATCTTTCTGACCCAGGGATCAAACCTGCATCTCCCGTTTCTCCTGAATTGCAGGCAGATTCTTTAACACTGAACCACCAGGGAAGCCCACATATGCTAGTTGCTTTCAAAAATTTTGGTTCAATTTTCACTCTTTAAAATTGTGACCCATATAAGTTTATAGTGTACAAAATTCAAGCGTCAGAGACATGCATTAATGGAGGAAATGAAAACATGCCGTCCCATAATTTTCCCTGCGCTTGTGTCTATTACTCCAAACTTTCTTTCCTGTATATATACCAGCGTATACTAATGCAGTTATTTATTTTAATAAAAATATTATTATATCATGCATGTTTTTCTGCATCTTGCCTTTTAAAAATTTTACTTGGCTGTATCTCACAGACTTGGCTGCACATCAGTACAGACAGATATACCTCAGTGTTTAAAGTGGCATAGGAAGTCATTTTCTGTGTATGCCAGAATTTATTTGATCTGTCCCTGATAGACGGATATTTGAATCACTTCCCATTTTTTAAACCATTACTGGGCTGCAGTGAATATTTACGTACATTCTAATTGCCTCTAAAAGTATGGTGAATGTATACACATGTGTCTTTACCATAAGATTAAAAGTCGTTTTAAAAGAAAACTGATCCATCCATAATGCTACGACTGTCGTTTGGTGGTTTTGACTTCTCTGCTGATAGGTTTCCCATCCACATTTCAGCCTTTTGTATACGTGATTGCAACCACCGTGCATTCACTGTTGTATGTCTTGCTTTTCTCCTTTAGCATTATTTTAGAAACACTTTTCCGTGTGGATGCATTTTTGTGGTGGTTCTAATGGAAACGCCATTTTCCATGAGACTGACATTCTGGTTGACGTTTCTGTCTTCTTTCACTCTTGCTTCCTGTCTCCCATCTCACGATGCTTTGCCAGTTTGAGCTATTCCTTGCAATTACCTCTGCTCTCGCAACTCCTCCTTCCTCCTCTGTTGTGAAGCCTTCTGACCAGAGGCTGCTGCAGTCTTGCCACCTCCTTGGTGGGGCTCTGACCCCAGCACATTCTTGTGTGTATTTGGGCTTCCCTGGTGGCTCAGCTGGTAAAGAACCTGCCTGCAATACACGAGACCCAGGTTCAATCCCTGGGTTGGGAAGATCCCCTGGAGATGGGAATGGCTGCCCAGTCCAGTATTCTTACCTGGAGAATTCCAGCTACAGTCCCTGGGGTCGCAGAGAGCTGGACACGACTCAATGTGTTGGACACGACTGAGCACTCAGTTCAGTTCCGCTGCTCAGTTGTGTCTGATTCTTTGTCCATCACCAACTCCCGGAGCTTGCTCAAACTCATGTCCATTGAGTCAGTGATGCCACCCAACCATCTCATCCTCTGTCGTCCCCTTCTCCTCCCGCCTTCAATCTTTCCCAGCATCGGGGTCTTTTCCGATGAGTCAGCCCTTCACATCAGGTGGCCAGAGTATTGGAGCTTCAGCATCAGCCCTTCCAATGAATATTCAGGACTGATCTCCTTTAGGATGGACTGGTTGGATCTCCTTGCAGTCCAAGGGACTCTCAAGAGTCTTAGTGTTCAGTACATACACGATCATCTTCTGCCAGGGAGCGTCTTCCCAGTTATCTCCCCAAGGATTTTGTCTACATCCAAGTGCCTCTACAAACACTGCCTTCTGGAAAACCCTGTTGGCAAGATGCCTTGTAGTTGTAATTTATATTCGTAGGCATGCATGCGGTGCATTATTTAGGCAGTTCAGCACCAAGGAGAGTGACTGTTTGTTTTAGCTTGGGTTCAAGGTCAGTGGGGGATTTACTGTGCTCAGGCCTCTGTAGTGCCGTGGGCAAGATGTAATTTTTCCATAATAGATGAAAAGCCAAACCCTGTATAAACACACTTTAATAATGGTGAAGGCACTGGCAGAGCGGTGCACGGAGGCAATAGGAAAGTTCACACTCCTGTAGCTTAGACTTAATTGAAGCAAACAGTCTTCATATTTACATTTGGGTTGTTTGTTTTAACGTCCGTCTTGGAGGGGTCCATGAAAAGCCTCCCATGCATCTATAACGAACTGCTTGACAACCTCCTCTCGGATTCCGTTTGGTCTTTGTCTTGTCTCCAGGCCCGGGGACAGATTTACATTTTCCTTTGTGTGCCTTGGGAATCCTGGGCGTGCTAGCCTGGCCTCCTTCCCTCTGAGTGTGTCTAGTGCTGAGAGGCACTGCTTCCTCATTAGCTGTTGCCTCACTGACGAGGACTCACTTGAGGGCCTTATTAGGGTCCGGAACAGAGGCTCTTTGTCTGTAGAGCGGGTTCTCAGATCTAGTTCAAGGTTGTCCAGAGCCGGTTTCCAGAGATGCCTCCCAGCCTTCCCTTGAAAGGAGCACTGGCTCTCCCCCATGCCCTCCGGACTCCATAGAGTTTCACTGAAACGGAAATCTTGGCTAGGCTAGAGGGGAGAGGATGGGGTGCTAAATCCAGAAGAAAATCACCTTTTTTTTTCATGAAGAATGTGCATGCGTGCTAAGTCACTTTAGTCGTCTCCGACTCTGTGACTCCCCTGGACTGTAGCCCAACAGGCTCCTCTGTCCTTGGAATTGTCCAGGCAAGAATGCTGGTGTGGGTTCCCATTCCCTTCTCCAGGGGATCTTCCAGACCAAGGATTGAACCTGGGTCTCCTGCATCTTCCGCATCGCAGGTAGATTCTTTACCACTGAGCCCCCAGAGAAGCCCCTTTATGAGGAAAGAGGTGGCTTAAATGCCCCTGTTCCCTCCCTGCATGTCGCAGTCCTTGTCCTGCTTGACCTGCCATTCCAGAGGCCAGGGGAGGACGATCAGGTGCCTTTAAGGAACGCTAGAGGTGAGCTGCTTATTTTCACCAGTGTGGAGACGTGAGCTGTGTGAGTTGTGCCTTGATCATCTTCTCAAGGGGCTTTCATAGAACTTGAGGATTAATGCCTGAGGACCCGCCGGCCTGGGCCTATTAGCAAGTCTGCTACAAGAGCTGCTTGAGTTAATAGGAAATGAACCTCTCTTGTCTTCAGTGAATACCTTCTGCAGGAGTGTGACTTGAAGGATGCCTAAAAATCCCTTCTAGCCTGTACCGACTTCTGCATTGCCCCATGGTGAGAGTTGTAGTTCTCATAACTAATTATTTGCCAGAGGTCAGTCATCGTGTCTATAGGAAGGACTAGGGACAATTCCGATAAATCCTCAAAGAGGGATTATCATGGTAGCCTTCTGAATGGTCCGTCTGCTCTCATCCGGAACAGGGGCATTTAAGCCACCTCTTTCCTCATAAAGGGGCTTCCCCGGGGGCTCAGCAGTAAAGAATCCACCTGTGATGCAGAAGATGCAGGACACCCGGGTTCGATCCTTGGTCTGGAAGATCCCCTGGAGAAGGGAATGGCAGCCCACTCCAGCATTCTTGCCCAGAGAATTCCATGGACAGAGGAGCCCGGATGATCATGTGACTCTTCCAAACCAGAATTACAGCCTGTGTGACATCAAGGCAAACATATTGGAGCTGACTTTAAGTCCTCTCTTCCTTTTGCACCTACATCCAGTCTCTAAACAAGTCTCATCAGCTCAATTTTCAAAGTGTATCCAGAATTTGACCACCTCTCAGCATTTCCATGTCACCCTCCTTGTTGAGCCACCATCATCTCTTACCTGGCCAATTTAAGGGAAACAGACAAATCCTGTTAAAGTGTCATTTAGTTTGACATGGGAGCCAGTAATTCAGTGGAGAACCAACAGTCTTTTTAAAAGATGCTGAAACAAACTTGGTTTCTGCATACAAAAGAATAAAGTTAGACACCCTTCTCTCACACAGTATACAAAAATTAATTAAAGATGTAAAAATAAGAGCTAAAAGGAGAAATCTCTGAGAAAGAGATAAAAGTATAAAAATTCACAATCTTGGATTAAGCAATGGGGTCATCTGAGCTATGACCCCAAAAGCACAAGAAAATAAAAGAAAAAATAATCTGAATTTCATCAGAATTAAAAACTGTAATGTTCTATGGCAAATCATAAAAAAATGAAATGACAGCTGACAAAAATGATAGGAAATATTTGCAAACTGTATATTTGATGAGGGACCTTTATCTAGAATATGTAGTGAACTCTCACAACTCAGTAATAAAAAGGCATTCCCTATTTAAAAAAAAAAAAAAAAAACAGTGGAGGATCTGAATATGCATTTTCCAAAGAGGATGTACAAATGACCTGTAAGACAAAAAGATGCTCAGTATTTTTGGCCATCTGCGAAATGCAAATCAAAACCACAATGAGATGCTACTTTATACCAGCTTAGGTGACTGTGATCAAAAAGACAGGTAAAATTACAAGTGTTGAGAATATGGAGAAGTTGGAACCCTCACACACTACTGGTAGAAAGTAAAAATATTTCAACTACTTTGGAAAACAGCTTTGCAGTTCCTCAAAAGGTTAAGCATATGACCCAGCAAGTATACTTTTAGGCATTATATTTACCCAAGATAGCTGACATTACATGTCTATATAAAACTGGCAGAGGGCACAGCAACCCACTCCGGTATTCTTGCCTGGAGATACCGTGGACAGAGGAGCCTGGCGGGCTCACGCCATGGCTTTTCGAAGAGTCGAGTACAACTGAAGTGACTTAGGACACATGCACATCTGTATGAAAACTGCAGTACAGATGTTCTTCAAAGCATTATTTGTGACAGGTACCCAATGGAAGCAATCCAAATGTCCGTCAACTGATGACTGGATAAACCAAGTGTGGTGTATATCCATTTAACGGAATGCTATTGAGCAGTAGAAAGAAATGAAGTACTGGTATATGCTACAACAAGAGTGACGCTTAAAAACATTATACTAAGTGAAAGAAGCCAGTGGCAAAAGAGCACGTGTTGCATGATGCCATTTATGTGGTATATCTGGAATAGGCAAGTCTGTGGAGAAGTTGCCTAGGCTAGGAGCTTGAGGCTTGGGGAGTGCTGCTGAGGGGCATGGGGTTTCATTTTGCAGTGATGCAAATGTTCTAGGGTCGATTGTGGTGATGGTTTCATAATTCTGTGAATATACTGAAGACCAGTGAGTTGTACACTTTATAAATGGAAGAACATATGGGTTGTCGGTTGTATCTCAATACAGTTAAGTTCCCCCGCATACAAACGAGTTCCATTCCAAGAGCACGTTTGTTAAATCCAGTTTGTTTGTAAGTCCAGCAATGTTAGCCTAGGTACCCAACTAATGCACTCAACCGTATCATTCTGTTCTATAACAGGTTTATAATACTTCCCCTACAAATAATATGTGAAAACAAACATAGAAATAAAATGTGGTTGATCTGACAGTGCGGTGCCTTGAAAAGTACGGTAGTGCGGGACAGCAGCCGCCATCCAGGGGCTGGCCCCGAGGAACCAGGCAAGAGCTTCTGGGTGGAGGTGAGAGAGGCGGCGGGAGGTGATAGAGCTGACGGGTCGTCAGTGACAGACCCGAGGGCGAGCGGCAGCCTCACCCTGCTGGGCGCCGATGGAGCACAGCTTCGCGTCCTTGAAAGCTCATAACTTGAAGGCTTGTATGTCGGGGACTTCCGGTGTAGATGTTTTGAAAATAATAAGTGATAGTATATTTCTGCTGAGAACCCTCCGGTAGCGTCCCTCCTCGTTCAGAGTAAAAGCAGAGCCTTTACAGTGGTCCCCGGTACCCTCCCTGACTGCACCTCGCCTCATTTACCCCGATCGAGATGCATTGGCCTCCTTTCTGTTGCTCAGAAATAGTAGACTCGCTACTTAGGAATCTGCTGTCCTCTGCCTGGAACACTTTGCCCATGTTCCTCCACAGGACGTTCTCCCCTCTTCAGGCCTTTATGTAGCTAATCACCTGTGTGCATCTTATTTAAAATGCAGTCCCACAACCGCAGCTGTTCTTTTATGTTCTTTTCCTTTATTTCTCTGAGAAACACCTAACGGAATATATATACATACCTACATCCATCTTTATTATTGGTTAATTTGCTTATGTATTGTGTTAGCCTCTCATGAAGGTGAACATCCTGATCTGATCCCACCCATCAATATACCCCTAGCACCTAGAAGAATGCTGACACATACTTGGTGCTCAGTGGATACTTAGTGAATGAATGGATCAGTATAAGATTCTTAGTGAACAATTGGTATCAATCTGATTACATGGTTGGAACCTAGGAAACGGTAGCAGACAGGAGAAAGGATAGTTTTTTTAAAAACTGTGCCTTTGTCGATTGGTCAGATCTGGGAATACTGTCCATAAAGAGGCTACCCTATGAAGTCATGAATAGTTGAGGGTGAGGGTCTCGGGTGCTAGTTGAGAAGATTCAGCAAGGAAATGGTATGGTATGACCTCCAGAGCACAAAAGGACTGGGTTAAAGACAGTGCCTCTTCTACAGCTTTAGTTAGGGTGGTGTTGGGCCTTCTTAAGAATGAGTTGCTGATTAGCAAAGGCTTCCCCAGTAGCTCAGCAGTGAAGAACCCACCTGCTATGTAGGAGACACAGGGGATGTGGGTTTGATTCCTGGGTCAGGAAGATCCCTTGGAGAAGGAAATGGCAACCCACTCTATTCTTGCCTGAAAAATCCCCACAGACAGAGGAGCCTGGCGGGCTGCGGTCTATGGGGTTGCAAAAAGTCAGACACGACTTAGCGACTGAACAGCAAAAAGCTAGTATGAGTAAATGAGATGGTTTCAGAGTTTTTTAGGCAAAAATTGTTAATCTATGCTTAGGATGCTTGTTATGGTCAAGGTATCAGGAAAAGGGACTGAGTAAATATAACCCAAGAGGAATCAGTTGCCATCTTGGTATGCCTATTAGGCATTAACTGTCTTTATTATTAACATCTCTAATGATATGCCATTAAAGGATTATTATTTGGAAGGCACTTCTTTCTGAAAAGCAGCAAATGAAAGCACTGTTTCTATTTAAATGTGGATGAAAGATGGACCATTTAAATTGAATGGGTTAATATTATCTTTACCAATTAATCTTTTTAATTGATAACTTAAGAACTAATTCCATTGTAATTCTATACATTGCACTAGAGAAAGGCAGTTAACCATAGAATGAATGTTTTTGGTGTAAGATCTTTTTGTTTTTTCACTTAGTGTCACAAAGCTTTTCCTTAAATTACTAGATCATTTGTAAAAACCACATTTTGTTATGTTGAAAAACTGATTAGAGATTCTTATATTTAAAAAACTATGGTATAGTTTGTAAAATTCTTTTCCTCTAGGTTGTATCATATACTGTGTGCTCTTTGAGCCCGGATTAAAAGGGCTTTTGAAAGTTTTCATATTACAAAATAAAAAATACGGCATTTCCAATGCTTCATAATATTTGGAAAATACCATCTTATGAATAATATTTTCCTACACATTTTAACTCAAAAATCCTGAAGATTTTTGAACTAATTACAGTTATAGATGTAGGTTTAATTTAAAGTAAGAATTCTGCAGAAAATAAAAGAGGAAAATGACTTAAAATCACAGCCCCTGTTCTCCCATCAGATTTGGTTCAAGTGAGGTTGATCCCCTGTGGGGGGTGTGGGTCAGCATAAGAATTAGATCCCACATTATTAGTTCTTTTTGCATGTAAGGGCCCATTGTGTGTCCAGTGTGATTGGCAAATTAGCTATACATGAATTTTAAATAATAAAAGTCAAGGTATAGTCGCGATGTTCACAAATGACGCCTTGCTCGATAGCACTGGTATTTGTGAATACCAGGCCTGAAATCAGGTGGTCCTCGGTAGAAGGTCAGGCCTCGTCTCCTTCCTTGTTTGACTATGTTATTCTGCTGTGCACTCATGATATATAAGTACATTAGCTAGGCATTCTGGGCAACGTATATAACTTGCATAGGTTTGGGTGGTGTCCTTGGTCAGTGAGATCAGTGCTGGGGAAGAGCTCCCATCTATCTAGGAACTCAGTGAAGATCTGAACCACACAGAAGAAGCATGCCATGCTCGGGAAGAGGGGGCATGGGAGACAGTGGAGCCCGTCAGGCTGTTCACATGGTCAGTTCACTGCCGCTGCTGAGACAGGCAGAGATTTCCCAGAGATCGTTTGCTGGAGGAAGTCTGCATCAGGCACCAGTCCCATGCCCAGGCTGTCTGGTAGTTACCAGAGCTTCAGGGTATGTGTCGCTGGTGTTCAGTACCTCTGTCCGATGCTTTGGCAACCCCACAAACTGTAGCCCTCCAGGATCCTCCCTCTATGGGGACTTCCCAGGCAAGAATACTGGAATAGGTTGCAATTTCCTCCTCCAGAGGATCTTCTCGAGCCAGGGATCGAACCCTCATCTCCTGCATTAGCAGGCAGATTCTTTACCACTGAGCCAGCCCGGAAACCTCAAGATATGTAGACCCTCTGTTAATATTAATGACCAGTCAGGCCAGAAAGTGGCAGATGCACCTAGCTGTTATCTAGGCATGGGAAAACCTAAAGGTCAGTGAATGGTATGTAGCAATACAGATTGAAACTTTTTTTTTTTCAGATTTGATCCATGATTCTGGGGATGCCTTTTAGAGGTTATACTTGGTTTTTTCCTTTTATTTCTATCTTTTTATACACTTGATTTTATTACATTATTAGCCTTGATATTGGAAAGTACAAAATGCAATGGGAAAAATATTTGCTTGTCAATATTACTAAATTTAAAAAAAAAATCCAAGTTTAAGTCTGCCTTCCACTAGAAATCTTCTATGGTGGAGTGAGATTAGACCTGACTTGCATTAGGACTCCCATCGTGCGGGAGACCCAGGTTCGATCCCTGGGTTGGGAAGATCCCCTGGAGAAGGGAAAGGCTACCCACTCCAGTATTCTGGCCTGGAGAATTCCATGGACTGTATAGTCCATGGGGTTGCAAAGAGTCGGACACGACTGAGCAACTTTGACTCACTGCATTAGGACTGGAACTTCTGGTTCACGTGATTCATCCAAGTTTGACTATACGTAAGCTTACATAGTCAAAGCTATGGTTTTTCCAGTAGTCATGTACAGATGTGAGCATTGGACCATAAAGAAAATGGGCGCTGAAGAATTGATGCTTTTCAATTGTGGTGCTGGAGAAGACTCTTGAGAGTCCTTTGGACTGCAAGGAGATCAAACTGGTCAGTCCTAAAGGAAATCAAACCTGAATATTCGTTAGAAGAACTGATACTGAAGCTGAAGTGCCAATACTTTAACCGCCTGATACAATGAGCCAACTCATTGGAAAAGACCCTAATGCTGGGAAAGACTGAAGACAGTGGGAGAAGAGGGCATCAGAGGATGAGGTGGTTGGATGACATTACCGACTCAATGGACTTGAGTTTAAGCAAACTCCAGGAGATAGGATAGGGAAGCCTGGCGTGCTGCAGTCCATGGGGTTGAAAGGAATCGGACGTGACTGAGCGACTGAACAAGACCACCAGGCTACATAATGTTGGGATTGCGGGAGAGAGACGAGGGAGGAGTTTGAGGGGCATGGATGACAAGCCAAGGTTTCATCTCTTTTCCGCCTTGAACCCAGCGTCCCTGCTGCCTCCATGCCTTCAGTAAGGGCTGGGCTCCATTCCCTATTTGATCCATGATTCTGGGGATGCCTTTTAGAGGTTATACTTGGTTTTTTCCTTTTATTTCTATCTTTTTATACACTTGATTTTATTACATTATTAGCCTTGATATTGGAAAGTACAAAATGCAATGGGAAAAATATTTGCTTGTCAATATTACTAAATAAAAAAAAAATCCAAGTTTAAGTCTGCCTTCCACTAGAAATCTTCTATGGTGGAGTGAGATTAGACCTGACTTGCATTAGGACTCCCATCGTGCGGGAGACCCAGGTTCGATCCCTGGGTTGGGAAGATCCCCTGGAGAAGGGAAAGGCTACCCACTCCAGTATTCTGGCCTGGAGAATTCCATGGACTGTATAGTCCATGGGGTTGCAAAGAGTCGGACACGACTGAGCAACTTTGACTCACTGCATTAGGACTGGAACTTCTGGTTCACGTGATTCATCCAAGTTTGACTATACGTAAGCTTACATAGTCAAAGCTATGGTTTTTCCAGTAGTCATGTAGAGACGTGAGCATTGGACCATAAAGAAAATGGGCGCTGAAGAATTGATGCTTTTCAATTGTGGTGCTGGAGAAGACTCTTGAGAGTCCTTTGGACTGCAAGGAGATCAAACTGGTCAGTCCTAAAGGAAATCAAACCTGAATATTCGTTAGAAGAACTGATACTGAAGCTGAAGTGCCAATACTTTAACCGCCTGATACAATGAGCCAACTCATTGGAAAAGACCCTAATGCTGGGAAAGACTGAAGACAGTGGGAGAAGAGGGCATCAGAGGATGAGGTGGTTGGATGACATTACCGACTCAATGGACTTGAGTTTAAGCAAACTCCAGGAGATAGGATAGGGAAGCCTGGCGTGCTGCAGTCCATGGGGCTGAAAGGAATCGGACGTGACTGAGCGACTGAACAAGACCACCAGGCTACATAATGTTGGGATTGCGGGAGAGAGACGAGGGAGGAGTTTGAGGGGCATGGATGACAAGCCAAGGTTTCATCTCTTTTCCGCCTTGAACCCAGCGTCCCTGCTGCCTCCATGCCTTCAGTAAGGGCTGGGCTCCATTCCCTCCACTTCTGCCAAAGACCCTGGAACCCACTTTTCATTACAGCCCTGTGACTGCTTCTGTAGAGTTTGCCACCCAAACAGTCCGCTTAACTCTCATTTTTCAGTCCTGTATGTGGACAAGTTCCATTTTGATAGTGAGTTCCTATGTCCAGTTTGTTCATAAGTCCAGCAAAGTTAGCCTCAGAACCCAGCCTTTACAGGTAACTTGAGACACGTGATCTCGCTTACATGACTGGACTTGCACATGCACGTTTGCACCTGTGAAAGCCCATGACCTGAAGGTTTGTATGTAGGGAACTTAAAGGGTACAGAATATCTGGGTGAGAATGAGTCTTTCCTAGGACTGTAGATGAGAGACAAAGTATCAGAATTAACTCAGTGTCCTGAAGTCGTTCACCAGGGCCCCTTCACAGTGTGTTCACGACTATTGTTAATATTAAGCACTTAACCTTGTGGCAGCTTTGCCAGAAGGCTTGCTCACCCTGTGAGCACTGTGTAATTTGAAAATGGCTACACTGAAAGGGAACCCTGGCTTGTCATTCCCAGGGCCAATAAATTAAGGGCCCATCAGGAATATTTCTAGAAATTGGAAAAAAAAAAAAAAAAAAGACATTTCCATCCAAATGAGTTGTGCAGTCAGTCTTATGTAATTTTGACTTTAGAAAAAAAAAAATTCTTAGTGACAGCATCTCTAACACATAACCCAAGGTAAACAAAGCACAGTGCTTCATTTGCTGAACATTTTTGATGATTTTCTTGCCCTCACTTGAGAAAATAAAAAATATTTGCAATAAGGCTCTTGTCAGGTTGTCTGGCCTCCATTACCAATTAAAAGATCAATAAAGGCACTGTAGCAAAAGTTTCTACACACGTGTAAATGTGTATGATCGAATCAATAAGGTGCATTAAATGGTGTTCCCTGCAACCAAGCTGCCTGGGAGAGTACAAAGTGGGCTTAAAAAAAAAAATCAATAAAAGGAGGAAAATGGAAGGAGTTAGTCCTGAAGATGGGTTTTGGTCGTCATTGTGTTTTGCTCGCTTTACCTTCTGCTGCTGCCCTGCTATGGGGAATCTGAGGACGCGTGGAGTCTTCCCATGGTTGTGCTGTGGTCAGTGCTGAATGAGAGACCCGGGTTGTTTTAAGCCTTCACCTTGACCAGCTTTCTGGTCTGATGCGATCTATGTGTGTTAACTGTCCTTAGCTTTTGACTTATTTTTCTCCATGGCCTTTCATCTTTCATATTTGATTTTTTTTGCTCCACATTTGCCTTTTTCATTCAGCTTCCTAATTCTCCAAGTACTTTGTGTGATTGAAAAAGAGTGGTAATAAATATCACTTGTTTCAGTTTGGTAAATACGTTAATATGTTTTATTGATTACATTATTATTATTTTTTTTACATGTGGCAGAATGTGTTTTTTTTATGTCTGTTCAGAAAAGCCAAGTTGTAATTGTGATCTTTAAAGCCCCAACTACTAGATTATTACCTTAAATGTCATGCTTTCTGATATGTTTAAACACTGAGAATTTTGATTAACATTTACTGTATAGGAATATCTTTCTCATTTTCCCAAATCCACTTTCCATTTAAAATATTAGAGTTTTTGTCTTTTTTTTTTGTGGGCACAGAATTGGCTTCAACTGGGGCATCTAAAATGGTACTGAGGAAGTTGTTTGCAGGCAGGAGTAGAGACACAGACACAGAGGACGGACTTGTGGACACAGCAGGGGGAGGAGAGGGTGGGACGAACTGAGAGATCAGCTCTGACATATATACATTACCATGTATAGAACAGACAGCAGGTGGGAGCTGCTGTATAACACAGGGATGCTAGCCTGGCACTCTGCAATGACCCGGCGGGAGGGGACTTGAGAGAGAGGGGACACACACGTGTGCATGCAAACACACACATATATGTAAACACACGTGTATATGTAGATATACACACAGGTATATGTAAACACACTTGTATATGTAAATATACACACGTGCATATGCAAACATACATGTGCATGTGTAAATACGTGCATATGTAAACACATGCATATGCAAACACATGCACATGCAAATACACATGCGCATATGCAAACACGTATATGTAAACACACGCATGCACATGTAAATACATGTGTACATGTAAACACATGTGCATGTGTAAATGCATACATGTAAATACACATGCACATGCAAATACACGTGTATATGTAAACACACGTGTATATGTGAACACGTGCATATGCAAACACATCTATATGTGAACACACACGTGCATATGTAAATTCACAGGCATATGCAAACACACATGCATATGTAAATAGACACAGGTACATGTAAACATGTGCATATGTAAATACACACAGGCATATGTAAACACGTATACATGCAAATGCACATGTGCATGCAAATACACATGCACACGTGAACACACATATGTAAACACACGTGTATATGTAAACACGCACACATGTATATGTAAGCACACGTGTATATGTAAATACACGTGTATATATGATTACACGTGCATATGCAAAACACACATGTACAGATGTAAATATGCACACGCATAAACACACACAGGTACATATGTAGACATGTATATGTAAGCACACATGTACATGTAAATATACACATGCGTATATGTAAACACACATGTGTATATGTAAATATACACACAGATATATGTAAATGCACGTGTATATTTACATATACACACGTGCATATGTAAATATACACACATAGGTATATGTAAATACACACACTCTTATGGCTGATTTGCATTGTTGTCTAGCAGAAACAGCACATCATTGTAAAGCAATTATCTTCCAATTAAAAAAAAAAGAAACCAGAGCATATTCCAACTGTCATATGTTCGAAGCTTTGAAAAATTCAAGAGGGGAAAAAAAAAGCACATTATGGAGAGACATCATCGCCCCACTCTTTGGAGATTGAGAAGCAGACAGATAGTAGTCTGGCAGAAGGCCTGCCTAGGGTTGGCAGTGGAGTCCTCAAGATGTGTCTTGAGCGTGGTTTTTCTCATCTGTAAAATTATGGGATGCAACCTCTAAAAGCATAACTGGCTCTTGTAGTGAGTTCTCTGCTTCTGTGTCTCCAGAGCTGTCCTCTGTCCTAATGAATACATCCCACATGCCTTTGTTCCAAACAGAACAAACTGGCATCCCCTTCATATCACACAGTATTACCGTCTCTTCAACAAGAGTGTTCCGTCTTCCCGTTTGCTAGTGTTACATGCTGTGATCTCATTAAATAATCCAGAGTTGTCATCCTCTATGCACTCATACCTGTGGCTGTTAAAACATCAGGTTGCTAGGGGCTCTTTAGAGCTGGGTGTTCTGGAAAAGCAAATGACAGGTGAGAAGTTGATTGCTGGATCTGCTTCATCGCCTCATCCAGGATAAGTCCTCTGGGGATAGAAAGGCAGGGTGACCTCAGCAGTTTCCAAAGATACTTTCAGGCTTGAAGGTGGCAGTTTGCAGCAAGTTTCTCTCTTAGTTACAGATATGAATTTCTAGTGTCGGGGGGTTTTATCCATTCGAGTAGGTTATGGAGTTCCCCTGGTGGCTCAAGTGGTAAAGAATCTGCCAGCAATCTGGGAGACCTGGGTTCGATCCCTGGGTTGGGAAGATCTCCTGGAGAAGGGATTGGTACCCACTCCAGGATCCTTGTCTGGAGAATTCCATAGACAGTGGAGCCTGGCGAGTGGCAAACAGTTGGTCAGACACGACTGAGCAACTAACGCTTCCGTGGGGTATGGAGGGAGCTTCTGTGGACTCAACTAGACCCCTATCAGGATTAATTTTCATGAAGTGCTGCTTGGGAGGTAAAAGAAAGATGCGCCTCTTGTTAGCTTCCGAGGGTTGCCGTAAGAAAGTTCCACAAACAGTATCGCTTCAATCAACACAAATTTGTTGGCTCATGGTTCTGAAGTCCGGAAGTCTGAAATTAAACTTTTGGCAGGGCCGTGCTCCCCCGACATCTCAGGGCCGGGGGCTGGGGGCTCGCGGTCCTTCCTCGTGTCTGCTTAGTTTCCGGCAGTTTGCTGGCAACGGTGGAAGGCAGACCTTGGCCCCACTTAGCCTGTGTTGGGGCACTTCAGTCCCTGCCTTGATCCTCACAGGACACTTGTGTGTCAATATCTGTCCCCTTCTTCCTATAAAGGTACCAGTCAGATCGGATTACGACTCACCGTAATGGTCTCATCTTTACTTGATTGCATCTTCAAAGAATCTATTTCCAAATAAGGTTGGATCCACAAATACTGGATTTGAGGCTTCAACGTCCCATTTTGGGGGACACAGTTCACCCCAACATAACCCTAAAGTTCTTTTTTTCCTCTTCCACGTCTAAGACGCAAGGAGCCTCTTGAGGGGTTGAACCTGCAGGTCGGCAATCTGAACGATGTGTTTAGAAAACAAGTCTCTGGTACAAAGAGAGATGAGAAAGCTTTTTAAAGGACAGTGCTTTTGGTATATTGAAAAACTGGGTCTCGGTTTTCCTTGGGAGCATTGAGACAAAGTCTAAGGATAAATTGCCACGTTGGATGTGGCTTACGTTAATGCCTTTTGATGCTTCTGACATGTTTGTAAAGCCCCGGATTCGTTTGTGCATAGAGGTTATTATCTTTCAGTTCTTTGTGTGGGAAATAACTGAGCCGATGCTGTTCTTCACAAATGGTTATGGGACCTTTCACATAGCAATTACTACTTTGTCTTTTCTCCCGCTGTAGACGTACCATTTATATAAAATACAGTGTTGTAATATACACACACGTGTGTGTGTATATTTGTTACTGTTCCCCAATAAGAATGGTATAAGATTACTTGTTGCTTAATAGCTGAGTCGTGTCCAACTCTTTGCAACCTCACGGACCGCAGCACACCGCTTTCCCTGTCCTTCACTATATCCTTGAAGTTTGCTCAAACTCACGTCCATTTAATCAGTAATGCTATTCAACCATCTCATCCTCTGTTGCCCGCTTCTCTCTCTCTCAGTCTTTCCCAGCATCAGGGTCTTTTCCAGTGAATCGGCTCTTCACATCAGGTAGTCAAAGTATTAGAGCTTCAGCTTTGCCATCAGTCCTCTCCATGAATACTCAGGGTTGATTTCCTTTAGGATTGACTTTGGATACATAAAATCTTTATATTTTTATTCCCCATCCTCCATGATGCATACACTTTTTGTGAGAAATGGGGTCTGAACATGCAGGTATGAAGGCATGTCCTGGATAGAGTTTTACCCTCCACACCAGGGATGGAGGGAAGGTTCCAGGAAAGGGACTGATTGACACTGAGCCGCCTCTTAGGACGGGCCTGGTCTCTCCGATGCGGGCTGTCTTTTACGTTGTGCCTGTGCCCCTGTGCAATTAGCTGTACTTCGTGTCAGGGGTGTGAGCCCTCACCGTGTACAGTCTGGCCTCTGTCGCACCGGGAGCAGTCTGATGGGCAGGTGGAGAGCTTGCTTTGTCTTGCTTCCCTGGGGTGGACCGAAAGGCCAGGGAGAGCCTGGTGAGTGAGCCCAGAGCATTGATAGGTAGTGATGCCCGAGCTGTGCTCCGCCGTCTGAGCTTTTAGAATCTGCCAACTTAATACTTGTGGGGATTCTCATTTAGGAAAGTCTTGGAGCAAGGTTTAAGAGACATATATCTTATTACTCTTTCACTTACTAGCCCTTGGTCTTTTTTTCAAGTGTACTGTTTTTGGTATTGGTTCTTCAGTATGGAGCAGATAGTTCACTTAGAAAACATTTTTTTAAGTAGTAGGAGGCTGACAGGGCCTTATTCTTGATTTGGCATGTGTATTTCAGTGTTTGGCGGAAGCTGCAGCTCATTTTAACGAAAACAAAAGTGTATTCTAGAAGCCTAAGTTGTTTATGTGTGCTTCCTGAGTCGCTGCAGTCGTGTCTGACTCTCTGCGACCCCATGGACGGTAGCCCACCAGGCTCCTCGGTCCATGGGATTCTCCAGGCAAGAATACTGGAGTGGGTCGCTATGTCCGCCTCCAGGGGATCTTCCCGACCCAGGGATCGAACCTAGGTCTCTTATGTCTCCTGCAGGTGGGTTATTTACCACTAGAGCCACCTGGGAAGCCCTGAGTTGTTTATACATTAATTTCAAATGGTCTTTGGTTAAAAGGAATTGAGGGTGCATACATAAAAATAACTATGGTGAACCTCTTAACCCCATGTTCCTATCTTGCCCCTCTCTGCTTCTCTCTACCTATTAGTAACCACTAGTTTGCTTTCTGTGAGTCTCTTGGTTCTATTTTGTTACATACATTCGTTTTATTTTTTAGAGTCCATATGTAAGTGATAATGTGGAGTATTTGTTTTTCTCTGACTTACTTCCCTGGGTGTAATATCCTCTAGGTCCATCCATATTGTTGCAAGTGACAAAATTTGATTTTTTATGTTAAGTAATATCCCATGTGCATATGTCCCACATCTTCTTTATCCATTCATCTGTTGGTAGACTCTCAGGTTACATCCATCTCTTGTCTGTTTTAAGCAGTGCCACTGTGAAGATTGAGGTACATATGTGGAATAGATAAGCAACAAGGATCCATTGCATAGAACAAGCAAATATAGACTTTACTTTTAATAACTTTAATGGAGTATAATCAATCTATAAAAATATTGAATCAGATGTCATACCTATAGCTGCTGCTGCTGCTGCTGCTAAGTCGCTTCAGTCATGTCCATTTCTGTGCGACTCCTTAGACAGCAGCCCACCAGGCTCCTCCATCCCTGGGATTCTCCAGGCAAGAACACTGGAGTGGGTTGCCATTTCCTTCTCCAATGCATGAAAGTGAAAAATGAAAGTGAAGCTGCTCAGTCGTGCTGACTCTTAGCGACCCCATGGACTGCAGCCTACCAGGCTCCTCCGTCCACGGGATTTTCCAGGCAAGAGTACTGCAGTGGGGTGCCATTGCTAATAATCTATAAATCAACTATACTTCAATTTTTAAAAAGAAGAGGGTAAATGTGGTGTGTGAAAATCTAGGTTCAGTGTATTTTCTGTCATCAGATACTTTGTCATAAGGAGTGCATGTATACTTAGTCATTTAGTTGTGTCTGACTCTCTGTGACTCTGTGGACTGTAGCCTGCCAGACTCCTCTATGTATGCATGGAATTTTCCAGGTGAAAGTAGTGGAGTGGGTTTGCATTTCTTCCTCCAGGAGATCTTCCAGATTCAGGGATCAAACCTTTGATCTCCTGAATTGGCAGGTGGATTCTTTACCACTGCCCCACCTGGGAAGCCTAGTCATAAAGGGAAGACAGAGAAGAGTCAGTCGTAAAACAGGATTGAGTCCCGGGAATTCATCTGATCCGTCTGGTGTCTCTTGGCAGGCCTGCCATTGGCTTCGTGAGTCTGTAAGAATCAACCACACATATGCTGTTTTTAAGGGCTGGCTGAGTAAGGGCACGAGGAGGGGGTATCAGATCGGGCTGGGTGATGTCTTTTCAGTTATACTCACATTACAGATGTCTCCTATAAGGTCTGAAGCGAATTTTGATTCTCTTAATATTGATTTTATTTTTCTTTCCCTTTTCCTCCTTTGCTTTGGATAAAATGTTAATTAACCCATGAGACTTGTGTGGCTCATATTGTGTGTGTAATTTACATTACAAGCCCATGGGTCAAGCTCCTTTCTTCTGCAGAGCCAAGGACCCCAATGGCAGAAATGTTTATTTTTTACTATGTATTATAATAATCATGATGTTCTGCTAAAATACTATGCTGATTGCCTTCACTCAGAAGTGATAGCTTTAGTCCTTTTTAACTGAAAAATATTTTGTTTTGCTTTAAGCTGGTTAGACAGTGATTTCATCAGGAAGAGTAAGCTAAATACTAAATTGAAATGTAGTTTGAATGCATTTTTGAATTATATTGGTTATTCTGAGCCAAAAGCAGTTACACCTTCAATGTAAAGTATGTTTTAAGCATTTTCAATCTCCTCTCACTCCAGAATGGCTAAATGGGTTTTTTTGTTTTTTTTTTCCCCTCAAATTATTCTCAAAGGAAAAAAAAAAAAATAGGACTGGGACCAAGCTTAAATAAGTTTGGCTGAGGAAGGGAGTTATGATTGAGTGAAAACAGGTGGCTCTAATATTCTGCCTAGAAATATCCTCAACAGGAACTTTGCAAAAATTGTAAACTCTGTCATTTCTGTTGAAGGCTCCATCCATGAAACGTGACAGACAACTGTGGCACATATCAGAATAATTCAGTCCAAAAACTCTTTGTGAAGCATCTCAGCAGATAAAACCTCATTAATTAAGGCTAGCTTGGAAAGGCCAGCCGGATTAGTGAAGTTTATATTGGAGTACTCTCTTGAGTATGGCAGATTGATATGACTTCCCCATGGCCAGTACCTAGAGCTTGGCCATGGCTCTTAGAGGTGGGCAGGAACTCAGAGACAAGGTCGGGTGAGTGGGGCTGTGCTTGTCATAGCTCGTTATGGTGTAGACATTTCATTGGCCGCCTCCTAGGTAATTGGCTCGGTGCTCAGAACTTGGTTCTTGTTGTTGTTCATTTGCTAAGCCATGTCCAACTCTGTGACTTCATGGACTACAGCACAGCAGGCTCCCCTTTCTTCGCTGTCTCCTGGAGTTTGCTCAAATTCACATCCATTGAGTAAGTGGTGCTATCTAGCCATCTCATCTTCGGCTGCCCGCTTCTGCTTTTGCCTTCAATCTTTCCCAGCATCAGGGTTTTTTCCAATGAGTTGGCTCTTCATATCAAGTGGCCAAAGTATTGGAGCTTCAGCTTCATGATCAGTCCTTGCACTGAGTATTAGGGTTTTTTTTCCTTTAGGATTGACTGGTTTGATCTCCTCACTGTCCAAGGGACTCTCAAGAGTCTTTTCTAACATCACAGTTCAAAAGCATCAATTTTTTGACACTCAGCCTTCTTTATGGTCCAGTTCTCACAACTGTACATGACTGCTGGAAAAACCATAGCTTTGACTATACAGACCTTTATCACCAAAGTAATGTCTCTGCTTTTTAATATGCTGTCTAGGTTGGTCATAGTTTTCCTTTCAAGAAGCAAGTGTCTTTTAATTTCATGGCTGCAGTCATCATTCCCAGTGATGCTGGAGCCCAGGAAAATAAAATCCGTCATTGTGTCCACTTTTTCTCCTTTCTATTTGCCATAAAATGATGGGACCAGACAGAATGTGGTCCATTGGAGAAGGGAATGGCAAACCACTTCAGTATTCTTGCCTTGAGAACCCAATGAACAGTATGAAAAGGCAAAATGATAGGATACTGAAAGAGGAACTCCCCAGGTCAGTAGGTGCCCAATATGCTACTGGAGATCAGTGGAGAAATAACTCCAGAAAGAATGAAGGGATGGAGCCAAAGCAAAAACAATACCCAGTTGTGCATGTGACTGGTGATAGAAGCAAGGTCNTATACTATCTAGGTTGGTCATAACTTTTCTTCCAAGGAGCAAGCGTCTTTTAATTTCATGGCTGCAATCACCATCTGCTGTGATTTTGGAACCCCCCCAAAAATAAAGTCTGCCATTGTTTCCACTGTTTCCCCATCTATTTCCCATGAAGTGATGGGACTGGATGCCATGATCTGGAATTGGAATGAAAACTGACCTTTTCCAGTCCTGCGGCCACTGCTGAGTTTTCCAAATTTGCTGGCATATTGAGTGCAGCACTTTCACAGCACTTTCACAGCATCATCTTTCAGGACTTGAAATAGCTCAACTGGAATTCCATCACCTCCACTAGCTTTGTTCGTAGTGATGCTTTCTAAGGCCCACTTGACTTCACATTCCAGGATGTCTGGCTCTAGTTGAGTGACCATACCATTGTGATTATCTTGGTCGTGAAGATCTTTTTTGTACAGTTCTTCTATGTATTCTTGCCACCTCTTCTTACTATCTTCTGCTTCTTTTAGGTCCATTCCATTTCTGTCTTTTATCGAGCCCATCTTTGCATGAAATGTTCCCTTGGTATCTCTAATTTTCTTGAAGAGATCTCTAGTCTTTCCCATTCTTTTGTTTTCCTCTATTTCTTTGCATTGATCGCTGAGGAAGGCTTTCTTATCTCTTCTTGCTATTCTTTGGAACTCTGCATTCAGATGCTTATATCTTTCCTTTTCTCTTTTGTGTCTCGCTTTTCTTCTTTTCACAGCTATTTGTAAAGCCTCCCCAGACAGCCATTTGCTTTTTTGCATTTCTTTTCCATGGGGATGGTCTTGATCCCTGTCTCCTGTACAATGTCACGAACCTCATTCTAGTTCATCAGGCACTCTATCTATCAGATCTAGTCTATTTCTCACTTCCAGTGTATAATCAAGGGATTTGATTTAGGTCATACCTGAATGGTCTAGCGGTTTTCCCCACTTTCTTCAATTTAAGTCTGAATTTGGCAATAAGAAGCTCATGATCTGAGCCACAGTCAGTCCTGGTCTTGTTTTTGTTGACTGTATAGAGCTTCTCCATCTGGGCTGCAAAGAATATAATCAGTCTGATTTCGGTGTTGACCATCTGATGATGTCTGGTGTTTGTTATGACCAGTGCATTCTCTTGGCAAAACTCTGTTAATCTTTGTCCTGCTTCATTCCGCATTCCAAGGCCAAATTTGCCTGTTATTCCAGGTGTTTCTTGACTTCCTACTTTAGCATTCCAGTCCCCTATAATGAAAAATACATCTTTTTGGGGTGTTACTTCTAAAAGGTCTTATAGGTCTTCACAGAACTGTTCAACTTCAGCTTCTTCAGCATTACTGATTAGGGGATAGTCTTAGATTACCTTGATATTGAATGGTTTGCCTTGGAAATGAACAGAGATCACTCTGTCTTTTTGAGACTGCATCCAAGCACTGCATTTCAGACTCTTTTGTTGACCATGATGGCTATTACATTTCTTTAAGGGATTCCTGCCCACAGTAGTAGATAAAATGGTCATCTGAGTTAAATTTACACATTCCAGTCCATTTTAGTTCGCTGATTCCAAGAATGTCGACATTCACTCTTGCCATCTCCTGTTTGACTACTTCCAATTTGCCTTGATTCATGTACCTGACATTCCAGGTTCCTATGCAGTATTGCTCTTACAGCATCAGACCTTACTTCTATCACCAGTCACATCCACAACTGGGTATTGCTTTTGCTTTGGCTCCATCCCTTCATTTTTTCTGGAGTTATTTATCCCCTGATCTCCAGTAGTATATTGGGTACCTACTGACCTGGGGAGTTCCTCTTTCAGTACCCTATCATTTTGCCTTTTCATACTGTTCATGGGGTTCTCAAGGCAAGAATACTGAAGTGGTTTGCCATTTCCTTCTCCAGTGGACCACATTGTGTCAGACCTCTCCACCATGACCCCTGTCTCTTATACACATCTAGATGTGTATAAGAGACAGGGACTGCAAGGAGATCCAACCAATCCATTCTGAAGGAGATCAGCCCTGGGATTTCTTTGGAAGGAATGATGCTAAAGCTGAAAAGAATACTGAAGTGGTTTGCCATTTCCTTCTCCAGTGGACCACATTGTGTCAGACCTCTCCACCATGACCCGCCCATCTTGGGTGGCCCCACAGGGCATGGCTTAGTTTCATTGAGTTAGACAAGGCTGTGGTCCTAGTGTGATTAGATTGACTAGTTTTCTGTGAGTATGGTTTCAGTGTGTCTGCCCTCTGATGCCCTCTTGCAAAACCTACCATCTTACTTGGGTTTCTCTTACCTTGCGCCTGGGGTATCTCTTCACGGCTGCTCCAGCAAAGTGCAGCCGCTGTTCTTTACCTTGGACGAGGTTTATCTCCTCACCACCACCTTCCTGACCCTGAACGTAGAGTAACTTCTCTAGGCCCTCCTGCACCCGCACAGCCAAAAAGAACAAGATAATTCCATTAGCAGCATCATGGATGAACCTGGAGATTATCATACTAAGTTAAATAAGTCAGACAAAGACAAATTTGTAATATGATTTATATTTGGAATCTTAAAAAAATGGTAAAATGCTGGGCATACACACCAAGGAAACCAGAACTGAAAGAGACACGTGTACCCCAATGTTCATCACAGCACTGTTTATAATAGCCAGGACATGGAAGCAACATAGATGTTCATCAGCAGATGAATGGATAAGAAAGCTGTGGTACATATACACAATGGGGTATTACTCAGTCATTAAAAAGAATACATTTGAATCAGTTCTAATAAGATGGATGAAACTGGAGCCGATTATACAGAGTGAAGTAAGCCAGAAAGAAAAACACCAATACAGTACACCAACGCATATATATGGAGGTAACCCTGTATGCGAGACAGCAAAAGAGACACAGATGTATAGAACAGTCTTTTGGACTCTGTGGGAGAGGGAACAAGGCTATGGCTTTTCCAGTAGTCGTGTATGGATGTGAGAGTTGCACTGTGAAGAAGGCTGAGCACTGAAGAACTGAGGCCTTTGAACTGTGGTGTTGGAGAAGACTCTTAAGTGTCCCTTGGACTGCAAGCAGATCCCACCCATCCATTCTGAAGGGGATCAACCCTGGGATTTCTTTGGAAGGAATGATGCTGAAGCTGAAACTCCAGTACTTTGGCCACCTCATGAGAAGAGGTGACTCATTGGAAAAGACTCTGATGCTGGGAGGGATTGGAGGCAGGAGAAGAAGGGGACGACAGAGGATGACATGGCGGGATGGCATCACTGACTCGATGGACACGCATCTGAGTGAACTCTGGGAGTTGGTGATGGACAGGGAGGCCTGGCGTGCTGTGATTCATTGAGTCCCAAAGAGTCTGACACGACTGAGCGACTGAACTGAACTGAACTAACAAACTCTCTAGAAAACCATTAAGGCTAATTCTTAAGGTAGCCGAGCTTATTCTGCAATGAGTGAAGTGCATATTTTCAACACCACAAAGAACGTCACTGCATCCAAACAGTATCTGAAATAAGGAACAACGTTACTGATTTTTATAGTATCCTTGATAGCCAAGAATAATTACAGAAAAGTTCTGAGATGCCTCCAAGGAGAATCTGAGAACTGCATCAGCCTATGACTATTTATATAGTGCCTCTGAATTTGGCAAACTTAACCGGATTTTTCTGAATTGGAAAATGGAGAAATTTTAAAGTCTTAGTACTGGTGTTGCTTAGGAAGAGATAATTCTTCCCAAGGCATTTCAGGCAACAAAACAGACGTGGAAGAACACATCAGAGGAAAAGTTGCAAGTATTGGAATCATACTGCAGTGTGGATTTTAACAATGAACTCAATGCATCAGTGAAAGTGCTAGCAATCCATGCAAACCTTCTCTCTCTCAATTCCACATACACTTTATGCAGTTTATAAAAGTAAAATTGCAAATGATGCACAACATTGTTAATTATTCAGTTCAGTTCAGTTCAGTCGCTCAGTTGTGTCCTACTCTTTATGACCCCATGAATCGCAGCACCCCAGGCCTCCCTGTCCATCACCAACTCCCGGAGTTCACTCAAACTCACGTCCATCGAGTTGGCAATGCCATCCAGCCATCTCATCCTCTGTCGTCCCCTTCTTCTTCTGCCCCCAATCCCTCCCAGCATCAGAGTCTTTTCCAATGAGTCAACTCTTCACATGAGGTGGCCAAAGTACTGGAGTTTCAGCTTTATCATCATTCCTTCCAAAGAAATCCCAGGGTTGATCCCCTTCAGAATGGACGGGTTGGATCTCCTTGCAGTCCAAGGGACTCTCAAGAGTCTTCTCCAACACCACAGTTCAAAAGCATCAATTCTTTGGCACTCAGCCTTCTTCACGGTCCAACTCTCACATCCATACATGACTACTGGAAAAACCATAGCCTTAACTAGACAGATCTTTGTTGGCAAAGTAATGTCTCTGCTTTTCAATATGCTGTCTAGGTTGGTTTTAACTTTTCTTCTGAGGAGTAAGCATCTTTTAATTTTATGGCTCAGTCACCATCTGCAGTGATTTTGGAGCCCCAAAAAATAAAGTCTGACATTGTTTCCACTGTTTCCCCATCTATTTCCCATGAAGTGATGG
>SJYX01010725.1:659553-676343 GCA_006410675.1 Oreotragus oreotragus
TAATTGCGACCTTTATGAAATTTTTAAAAATTTTAAATTATATTTTAAAAATTGAACAAATGGATACAAATAATGAAAAAGAATTTAACATTTTTGATAAATTTATTTTAATTAAGATCTTAATTTAAAACAAAGAAACTCAAATAAACAGAGGTCTTTAGCCAAGATATTACAGCTAGTAGCTGATACTTTAGTTCAGAAACTTTGCTGCAGATGTTTAGTTTAAGTTCTTAATTGTGACATGTCTGGGGGTTTGATAAAAAGGACTGGTGATGTTTTATAGCTCAGTGTTCTTTTTACAACAGGATTTGCCTAGAAGTTAGAGGGGAAGGTAAACAGGTATAGTTAAATAAAATTTGGAAAGGGATACTCAAATAAAGGGATTCTTTACCTTTGAAAGAGCTATATTTTTACATATAAACCAAAGTCAATGACATTTCTAGGCAGTGATAGTTTTAAGTCCCACAAGTTGTCACTTGAAAGATGACCTCAATTGACCAGTGTGAGTATTGGTTTATATACTGAAGCCATGGGAACTGAGGTGGGCATTTGAGTGTGCCTTTTATTTACCTCATCCCAGTAGGTAATTTTATGAAAGACAAAAATCTTGAGGTATAGATGGCCTATTTCTCTGAGAGCTCTATAAACATTCAGATTTTCTCAGAAGAAACACTGAACGTGAAGGAAAGCAAGGCAGATGTGATAATGAGCTCTACTGAAAACATGTTCATTGTTACCAGATGAATCTAGATTTTATTTTTATACCTTGAAATAAATTACTTCATAATGTCATTTGAGTGCTACTTATCCATACCATTTGTAACTATACACAGCCTTCACTTTGGAAATGGACTGGCTTCTAAAGCTAATGTTATTTTTATAACCACTTCAGATTTACTGTGATAGCATTTAGTTAAATAACACCAACCATCAGTACCTTTCTTAAATCAACAAAGCATCTACAGCACATCCTCTGTTCCACACAAGATATACTCTTGGTCAGATTTAACATACAATATGTCTAAGTGATGAATATGATCTGTAATAAAGAAAGCAAAATTATTTCAATCTGGAAATACCCTTTCATGTGCCCCATTATATACTCTGGAATTTTCCATGGACTCACGCTCCACAGACCCATGAAGTTCAGGTTTGCTTCCCACAATCAACCCTAGAAAGGTCATATAAAATTTTGTGAAAAAGTGTCCTAGTTAGACTCTTCTGCCAGTAACTGCTGTTAGCATGTTGCTATGCAGTATGCTATTAGCATGATTTTGTTGTGGTTCTGTCAGTCGTGTCTGACTCGAGACTCTAGCCCCTCTCCGGACAGGACAGGCTCCATGTTCACTGGATTCTCTAGGCAAGACTATTGGAGTAGGTTGCCATTTCCTTCCCCCAGGGGTCTTTCAACCCAAATCCATACCATTTGTAACTATACACAGCCTTCACTTTGGAAATGGACTGGCTTCTAAAGCTAATGTTATTTTTATAACCACTTCAGATTTACTGTGATAGCATTTAGTTAAATAACACCAACCATCAGTACCTTTCTTAAATCAACAAAGCATCTACAGCACATCCTCTGTTCCACACAAGATATACTCTTGGTCAGATTTAACATACAATATGTCTAAGTGATGAATATGATCTGTAATAAAGAAAGCAAAATTATTTCAATCTGGAAATACTCTTTTATGTGCCCCATTATATACTCTGGAATTTTCCATGGACTCACGCTCCACAGACCCATGAAGTTCAGGTTTGCTTCCCACAATCAACCCTAGAAAGGTCATATAAAATTTTGTGAAAAAGTGTCCTAGTTAGACTCTTCTGCCAGTAACTGCTGTTAGCATGTTGCTATGCAGTATGCTATTAGCATGATTTTGTTGTGGTTCTGTCAGTCGTGTCTGACTCGAGACTCTAGCCCCTCTCCGGACAGGACAGGCTCCATGTTCACTGGATTCTCTAGGCAAGACTATTGGAGTAGGTTGCCATTTCCTTCCCCCAGGGGTCTTTCAACCCAGGGATTGAAACTGTGTTTCCTGCAAGAGCAGGTGGGTTCTTTCCCTCTGAGCCGCCAGGGGAGCCCATGATTACAGAGTGATTCAGTGAGGTTGCTTTTCCTCCTTTCCTGTAACTTATCCAAGTAGAGCCAGAAACAAGGCCTCAGTCAGCTGGCTTTTTCTGCCCTGACCTATTAGGAAATAATGCTAGCAGATTTGAGTAGCCTTCACTTAAGTGTCCAAGTTTCATTAAAAAGCATTACCTAAGGAACAGTGTGAGCCACCAGGGACTTCTCCGGCGGATCCGATGGTAGAGAATCTGCCTGCAACTCAGGGGACATGGGTTTGATCCCTGAGTTGGAATGATTGCATGGAGGAAATGGCAACCCACTCCAGTATTCTTGCGTGGAGAATCCCATGGACAGAGGAGTCTGGCTGACTACAGCCCATGGGGTCCCAAAGAGTCAGACATGACTAAGTGGCTAACACACAACATGCAAGAAGATTAGTAAAGAAATACTGGTATGTTCCATAACAATGGCAGTGTCTCAGGAAGATTATCCAAAAGTTACAGCCAAATGTACTAAGCAGATGTTTGACTACTGTAGATTTATAATAGAAGATGGTCTGACATGGAATATACCAGATTATGTAACAGTGTGTGTGGTCTCTTTATTATGAGAATAATTTATCTTTGTGGAATAGATTACACATATGTCATATATTCTCTTCTTGAAGAGCGGGTTTATTTTATTGCTTTACACATGGAAGTTGGTTAAATTTGGTGAATTCACATGCAGTGAAAATATTATGGAAAAATTCCTTGCTTAGAGAAGTTTCCTAAGATGCTACAGTTATTAAAACCTCTTTTCATAAATAATTCAAGGTTGCATCATATGGTAGGCTGTTATTTAAAGTGTCTGATTCTAAAGGTAAAATATTATCCTTTTGCCATGCCCCATTGCTTTAAAAATATGGTAAAATTTTTCTAAAGTTACTTATTTAACCAGAAAATGTTCACGATCAGTCTGATAACCTATAATCCACACCAAGAATATTATAAAAGTTTCAACAATATGTGAAATGAAACTAAATAGTGTGGCCATGCAAGCTATCAGGTGACTGACGGCCTCGGCTCCAGTCCCCGCTATGGGGTCGCATTGGTGACAGTGGCACTGGATGAGGCAAACACCCTACTTTGCCCCCAGTCAGCCCAAGGGGTGGGGGCATATCCCTGTGCCTGCCCAGAGGCTTCTGCTGTCCACGGCACACCCAGGACACTCACCGCTCAGCTCTCCAATCCAGGCTGGAGCTCTGGATTCCTTATGATGATGTAAGTGCTCCTGCCTGGATATCTGCCTGCACACCCTAGCCCGCCTGCACGCTGGGAATCCTGGCAGAGGTTTCCCGCCTGCAGGACCTGCCCCACAGCTTCCGTCCCTCCAGATGTGGCCTGCCGGTGCCCTGGTAGAGTTCCCTGCCCCCTAGCCCTCTGGCAGCTCTACCAGTGTCAGGCCACCTGGGCTCCAGAAGAAGGCTTACCATCTGCCAGCTCAAACCCACGTGTGTCCACAAGCCAAAGGCCACCCAGTAACCTTCCTCCCACCCTGTCCAGCGGACTGCAAACCCACCTTTCCCACAGAGACCTGGATCCTAGCATTGGAGGGCAACCCTCTGAGTTATTCTATCCTTGGGTATGGTATTCTCTCTCAGTCCCAGGACATTTATAAAGTGCTATGTCTGGGTCATCTCACTATCTAACCCCCGTAAGTAATTAATAATTATATTAAAACTGTCTTGTTCAAGTCACTGTGTAGCTCCTACTCCTGACTTCCCTGAACCACATCCTACAATGAGAAAATCTCCTGTATCTGTGAGGATAAAATAATGGCTAAGATTCTTACAAAGAGGACTTGAAAAGAAAAATACTCCATCAGTCAACTCTCTGCATGATGTGTGGAATATTCAATTCATGTTAAGAATCCCAAATCATTTAAGAGGAAAAATAAACTCAATAGTAGGGTATGTAATCACTTTTAGAGGATTTGTCCACCCAATCCTATGAATGATCGTTATAAATAACAGAGGTGGATTTGACCTCTTGGGGATACTTCCCGATTCAAAGCATCATAATCCTCTAACGTCAAGGATACTGGCCTATGAGTTATATCAGGAGTCCCATTTATGCACCAGATCAGACTCCTCCTCAAACACTCAAGTAATTCAAGTTGGCAGTTTTCTCATCTGCTCTCTCACGTCAGCATTCCTCTCTCTTCAGCAGGTCACTGCCCTCAGCAAACCAACATGCAGCCTTATCCTCTGTCTTAAACACATATTTTAATAGGAAAAGTTGTCTTTTAAACTTTACCTCTTGCTCCCCCCACCACTCCACATCTCTGCTCCTGTCTCTTATACACATCTAGATGTGTATAAGAGACAGGGTATGGGGAGGGAGGTGGGAGGGGGGTTCAGGATGGGGAACACGTGTACACCCATGGCAGATTCATGTTGATGTATGACAAAACCAATGCAATATTGTAATTAGCCTCCAATTAAAATAATTTTAAAAAATGGTAAAATGATACAAATGAAATCATTTACAAAACAGACACACAGTCTTAGAAAATGAACTTATGATTACCAAAGGGGAAAGGTAGTGGGGGAGAGATAAATTAGGAGTTTGGAATTAGCATACACACACTATTATATACAAAATAGATAATCAGCAAGGACTTATTGCATAGCACAGAGAATACTCAGTATTCTATAGTAACCTAAGGGAGGGGAAAGAATCTGAAAAGGAAAAGATACATGTATACGTATAACTGAGTCACCTCGCTGTACACTTGAAACTAACACATCTATTTCTGCTCTATTGATTATGCTAAAGCCTTTGACTATGTAGATCACAATAAACTGTGGAAAATTATGAAAGAGATGGGAATACCAGACCACCTAACTTGCCTCTTGAGAAATCTGTGTGCAGGCCAGGAAGCAACAGTTAGAACTGGACATGGAACAACAGACTGATTCCAAATAGGAAAAGGAGTACNCTGTGATTCATGGGATCGCAAAGAGTCGGACACGACTGAGCGACTGAACTGAAATGAACTGAACCGAACCCAGACAACCATACTTAAAAGTCTTCAGTCTTGAACTTGCTTCTGATTTCTAGTCTCATGTGACTGTCCTTCAAAACACATGCACTTACAGGTCTAAGAGCATTCATTTATACACCTCGAAGAATCAGTTTCCTATATCAACATAATGGATGCTACTAATAAACAGAAATAAGAAGTTTTTACAACCACATAGGCCATAATCCTGCTCTGCATGCACCTGGCATCTGAGCCTACAACTGAAGATTCAAATAAAATACTAGGGATTCTGGCTCTCATTTACTTGGACAGTCATGAACTCCACGTACTTCCATCCTGGATGAGGCACTAGCATTAGTCTCTCTGAGCTCCCGTGTCCACTGAGGATCGGTGCATGGAGAGACCCCTGGTATCGAGTGACAGCCTGTGGCATCAGTGAGCAAGGCTGCCGGACGGGGACGCCCAAGACAGAGTAGAAAATAAAGCTGCTTACTCACATGTGCGAGAAGCGCATGGACCTCTGTGTCTCTGCAAAAGAAAAGAACGAGAGAGAAATCAGAAGAGTTTAAGTATCAAACTCACTCCACTGTGGCTTTCCCCATTCCCATCTGACATTCCATCCACCTACCAACTGTCTACTAGGTAAGGTATTGTGACACATGGCGAGACAGGAGAACCTAGGGAATAGTGTCTTATCAGAAGCACCAGAATACTGCGTTCCAGCATCTCTTTAAATGATGACAAATGTAACACTACAAAATCTTTGAGTAATTACCATGAACACAGTTTTGCAGATGACTGACTAAAAAAATATTCCTACAACAGTCTTGTCCTCATTTCTTCCAATTACATATTGTTAAAAATCAAGGCTATATCTAGTATGTATCCACACCAGAATACTGCGTTCCAGCTTCTCTTTAAATGATGACAAATGTAACACTACAAAATCTTTGAGTAATTACCATGAACACAGTTTTGCAGATGACTGACTAAAAAAATATTCCTACAACAGTCTTGTCCTCATTTCTTCCAATTACATATTGTTAAAAATCAAGGCTATATCTAGTATGTATCCGTTCACCATGATTTTGTTGATGATCTACTATATGGAAAGCATTATGCTTCTGGCTGTGTTAAAGACAGCTTTTTGTTTTTAAGTTTTTAAAGCCTATATTATAACATAGTAAAACTCTGATTCCCATCAATATAACCCTTGGGAAATACAAATGATTTGGATAAATAAAAAATAAGATGCAAAAATATTAGTGATATATTTTCTGATTTTAATTTATCTAGTATAGTCAACGTACCATGGGGAAGATGATTTTTGAATGAATAGAAAATGACTCACTATTCTCTTGACATTGCATATAAAACCAGACTCTGCCATATTAGTGCTCTGCATATGGGTAATAAAATATGATCTTAACTCTACGTTCCTAATCTGGTAAACACATAATGTAAAGAAAGAGTTTAACATAGCTGAGAAGTAGGTACATGGTTAGCATGTAACTCAACTTCATCATTATGTTTCATATTCCCTCCTTTTAGCCAATCAGGAAGAACAGAAATATGCCAGTTGTGTGCATGCTAACGCTTCAGTAGTGTCTGACTCTTTGCAAACCTATGGACTATGCCCTGCCAAGCACCCCTGTTCATGGGTTTCTCTAGGCAAGAATACTGGAGTGGATTCCCATGTCCTCCTCCAGGGGATCTTCCTGACCCAGGGATCAAACCCACGTCTCCCGCAGCTCCTGACTTGCAGACAGATTCCTTTCTGCTGAGCCACCAGGGAAATCCAGCAATATGCCTAAGAGAGCCAATTAAGTAAACTCTATGGTGTGATTGAGGCAGAGAAAAATAGGGAAAGACAAAACCCTCTTCCTCCAATACACACAATTCCCGCCAGAAGTGAACTGTAAGCCAAGGCAGTCAGTTAGATTCTAGTGAAAAACTAATGAGATAGTAAAACACAAAGCGTGTTCCTCTCCACTTCGTATCATCAGGTCTCACTGACACTTCATGTGCATTTCACCAGCTTGCCCTAATCTAGCTCTCCCTGCCTTCTCTACTGATGCTTCCTTTCAAAGTTGCCTTCATTTGCTAACTGAAAACTGTATAAAGCTACTGAATATTTGTATTATTCTAAACTGACCAGAATCATCCTTAAATGTAAAGATTAATTACTGGAATCCACTCTCTCCTCCCTCCAATGCTACCTGTATGGCTGTATCTTGCCTAAGTCCATGCACTAAGGAAATCTACCCAGAGATGCCATCAGTGGTCCACATGGTGTTGTCTCCACACCCCTTTCAAATCTGAATATATGCTCTTTACTTCTTCAAGGTAGTGAATTCAAATGAGGTACCAAGGGACCTGAGGCCCCATATTTATTTAGGAGAAAAATGGAAAGACCTAAGGACCTGAGCCTCAACTTCTATTTCTAACTAATTAGTATAGACCCAAAGATATGGGCTATTGTTGCATTATTAGAAGAGAAATACATAAATCAAAAATAAAGTCTGCTTAAATTATTGAGCTAGCCCAAGGCTGTTGAGTATGTTTTAAGCACTAAAAGCATACTTATCTAGGATGACTGACTTAAATTGTTCTTTCTCATACATAAAACAATTTTAATGCATTTCTCCATTTCTTTGTTGATATTTTTTTTTCCCCTTCTCTCAGATGTTTTTTTTCCTACTTAACTACATGACAGGACATTTTGAGACAGTCATAAAAGTCTAATGGATTGATTGATTTTATTCCATTTTAGTCTTCCTGGAGGCAAACAAAGAGAATCAATCAAACTTCTAATCTTAAATTCCATATTTGCATGAAGAACTCTGGGAAGTTCAACTCACTTTCAAAAGCAGGAAGATAAATCTATTTTCACAATAATCATATAACAGGTTATACTCTCAGTATTTCCAGGGCAATTTATTCCATTTTATTCTTCCTAGAGGCAAACAAAGAGAATCAATCAAACTTCTAATCTTAAATTCCATATTTGCATGAAGAACTCTGGGGAGTTCAACTCACTTTCAAAAGCAGGAAGATAAATCTATTTTCACAATAATCATATAACAGGTTATACTCTCAGTATTTCCAGGGCATTCAAAGACAGTTTTTAAAAGTCCATCTTTGAAATCCAGTGATTAGCAAATAAAATTAAAGGTTCATGAAAATCAATTAAGCCATAAGTATCATAACATAAATCAGAGTAGGATTCACATGGCTGGAAAGCATGATCTTACAAAACAAAGAAAATTCAGGAGAGTCTGACGCATTGTTATTTGCAAAATAAATAAATCAACATGTCTGGTGTTAGCTCACCCCTCTTATTCTTCAATCCCCCTTAATCTAGAATGCCATGGAAGAAACATGGATTTGTGACTAAAAAAGAGTGGCCTGAGCCTGTTTAAATTTAGGTGCTTCACTTTATAGCTCAGTTACTCAATTTCAGTATTTATGGACACTTCACAAGAACTGATAAAGCAGACTTGAGTTGCTTGCAAAATCACACTGAGATTGCTAAGGTAAAAATATCCATATAGTAGCATATATGGATATATATGTATATATTAGAGTATATGTATACACATGCATATTTTTACATACATATATATAGGCTTCCCTGGTAGCTCAGATGGTAAAGAATCTGCCTGCAATGCAGGAGACCCAGGTTCGATTCCTGGTCTGGAAAGATCCCCTGGAGAAGGGAATGGCAGTCCACTCCAGTATTCTTGCCTAGAGGATTCCACGGATAAAGGACTCTGTTGGGCTACAGTCCATGAGGTCACAAAGAGTCGGATACAACTGAGAGACATTCACTTCATATATGGGAGAAGGCAATGGCAACCCATTCCAGTACTCTTGCCTGGAAAATCTCATGGACAGAGGAGCCTGGTAGGCTGCAGTCCATGGGGTCATGAAGAGATGGACATGACTGAGCAACTTCACTCTCACTTTTCACTTTCATGCATTGGGGAAGAAAATGACAGTCCACTCCAGTGCTCTTGCCTGGAGAATCCCAGGTATGGAGGAGCCTGGTGGGCTGCCATCTATGGGGTCACACAGAGTTGGACACAACTGAAGCAGCATAGCAGCTGCAGTATATATATATACACACACATATAAATAGTCTGAGATTTTCAAAGAAGAGACCTCATACTTTTCTCACCGTGTCTCTACAAGACACACCGTGTCCCCCAAGGCTTTTTGTTCTCAGCACCTGATGGTTCATCAAATCTGTCCTTTCTTAAGAACTTGGGTACATAAGGAGGTAGAGGAAGATAACAGCTAAGGATGCAGATTCTGGAGTCAGACACAGTATGTCACTTTACATCTGAGTGTTGCAAGAAATTAGCTAACACACAGATGGCAGTACGTGGAAGACAGCCTAGCACATAATCCGCAGTTGATAAGTGTTAGCTCTGTCTCTTATANCTGGGGAAGAAAATGACAGTCCACTCCAGTGTTTTTTTTTTTGAGTGTTGCAAGAAATTAGCTAACACACAGATGGCAGTACGTGGAAGACAGCCTAGCACATAATCCGCAGTTGATAAGTGTTAGCTCCTGTTATCTTCATTGTCAAGGTCGCAGTTCAGCGTCCTGTCGTCTCCCACTGCGGGGACCACCGTAACAGTCTCCTAGCTGGAGTCACCACTGCTCACCTTGGTGCACAAGACCCCCTGTGTGGAACGTGCAAAATCTGATGTGGGTTCTCTTTCTGCTGCTACATTAGCTATTTAGGTGGTAGTTACACTTGCTCTCTCTTCAGAGTTGCAGTCCACTTACCTAAATGCACATTAGGAATACACAGCTCTTTTTTGCAGAAATGACAACCCCTGCATTCTCCATTCCTTTTCTACCTGAGTTCTGGAGAGTTTCCTCTAACAAGAATCTGAGACTTAGCTGAACTAAGACTGCTTTAAGTTGACTTCCTATCACTAATGTCAAATAGCATGACTACAAATGTAATAAAGAAAGCAAGCTGATCTGATATACCCAGTAGAGTAAAATTTACGCTTTTCACTTTATTTCAGTCTGACTTTGGCATTTAGGCTGATCCTTTCCACTTCATTTGCTCTAACTTCCATCAGGTTAGAATAAATTTTTTCATAAAATAAATTTCTCTTGCACTTGGTTCTAGAGTAGAACTTCGACGACATTGGTAGGTAGCTGTTCATTCTCCATAGCTGAATAACTTTGTAACCAGTGAATATTAAACAGAATCTCAGAAATACAGGGACTTCCCAAGTGGCTCAGCAGTGAAAGAATCTGCCTGCAATGCAGGAGACACAGATTCGATCCCCGGGTTGGGAAGATCCCTGGAGAAGGAAATGGCAACCCATTCCAGTATTCTTGCCTAGGAAATCCCAAGGACAGAGGAGCCTGGTGGACTACAGTCCATTGGGGTTACAGAGAGTCAGACACAACTTAGTGACTGAGCATGCACGCATGCAGAAATGCAGATTGAGAAGGAACAGGCATCTCAGAAGCTCTCAATTCACCTCCCTGATTTTACAGGGAAGAAACCAAGCCCCAGATTGCTGACCTCAAAAAGCGATTTAGAGAGGTGTCTGCTTGGAGGATGCCGCTCCTGATTACTCATCAGTGACACTTCCTCTTTTCATTTCATTTGCCACTTCCACTTGTAGGAGACATTTGTCAGGCACTTTAGCTAAGCCATTTATCCACAAGAGATTGCTAATGCTTACTGGATATAACGGACTACCAGAGCCTTTCGTGGAAGCAGGAGAGGAGCTCCTTTTGATATATTTGTCATTTTTTTTTCATAGTTTAGAAGCATGATACTCATTCATAATGTGGTTATATATCAAATTTTTAAAAATCTGTGCTAAAAGACACATACACACCTAACTACATGTCTTATTTTAAAACTGAGAAAGAGAATACACAAAGTAGACTCAGAGTATGAAATTAGAAATGGTCATCAGCTCAGATTTCCTCTTGATCTCACTATAGCCTTATTTATAAAATAAAAGTGATGTGGTTTGCTATAGATTTTATGCAGGGACTAAAATGATGGGTAGGAACATAAAAATTGCTTAAGAGAAATAGTATTAGCAAAAGGACAGGCAATACTAAATTGGCTAAAAGACACTCTCAATCCCCTGGCAGAAATACAAGTGAATCGGTTACTTTAAATGCATGCACACATAGACAGATCTTAATTCCTATGCATTCTGGTAGCCAGGAGATACAGTTCATATTTTCAATCTATTGCTATGGATTTTATGCAGGAACTAAAATGATGGGTAGGAACATAAAAATTGCTTAAGAGAAATAGTATTAGCAAAAGGACAGGCAATACTACATTGGCTAAAAGACACTCTCAACCCCCTGGCAGAAATACAAGTGAATCGGTTACTTTAAATGCATGCACACATAGACTGCTCTTAATTCCTATGCATTCTGGTAGCCAGGAGATACAGTTCATATTTTCAATCTAATTACAGTCTTGCCAATCCCATTAAAAAAAAAGTGAAATAGCCATAAATAATATTATAATATTAAGATTTATCTAGCAGCAGCAGAAATTTTAAAAAATGCTTAAAAAGGGGCAAAATCCTATTCCTCTTATTTCTTTTCTTGTGACACACTGTGAGACCCCCAAAACCTGTGGCGATATTCATCCACATATTATCAGTGTCTTGGAGCTACAGTAATAATAATAGTAATAATAAACACTGTTCATTCTGGTTCAAAAAGTTAAATATTTGTCAAAAGTTAATCTCAGCTGAGATTCTGATTTTAAATAAAACTTTTGTGAAATATGACCTAAGGAAAAGATAGGAAGGAGATTTGAAATGGATTCTTATTTAAAAACTGACTAAAGATACGGGCATGTGCTTTCCCAGAAAGGAAAATGCCAAACATCATCCTGAATCTTACCTCACTCTAACCTCAACTTGGTTTTTATCCTAAACATTTTGGACATGTAGCAGTGACACCTGAAACAGCATAAATTCAGATCCATGAGGTTTCTATGGGGTTTCCTAAAGTAGATTCTGGAGAAGGCAATGGCACCCCACTCCAGTACTCTTGCCTGGAAAATTCCATGGACGGAGGAGCCTGGTGGGCTGCAGTCCATGGGGTCGCAAAGAGTCGGATACGACTGAACGACTTCACTTTGACTTTTCTCTTTCATGCACTGGAGAAGGAAATGGCAACCCACTCCAGTATTCTTGCCTANTTTCTCTTTCATGCATTGGAGAAGGAAATGGCAACCCACTCCAGTATTCTTGCCTGGAGAATCCCAGGGATGGGGGAGCCTGGTGGGCTGCCGTCTATGGGGTCACACAGAGTCGGACACGACTGAAGTGACTTAGCAGTAACAGACCAGTTTCCCCAGCACCACTTGTTAAAGAGCTTGTCTTTTCTCCACTGTATATTCTTGCCTCCTTTGTCAAAGATAAGGTGTCCATGAGTGTGTGGATTTATCTCTGGGCTTTCTGCTTTGTTCCATTCATCTGTATTTCTGCCTTTGTGCCATTACCACACTGTCTTGATGACTGTGGCTTTGTAGTAGAGCTTGAAGTCGGGCAGGGTGATTCCTCCAGTTCCATTCTTCTTTCTCAAGATCGCTTTGGCTGGTCGAGGATTTTTTGTATTTCCATACAAATTGTCAAATTGTTTGTTCTAGTTTTGTGAAAAATACCGTTGGTAGCTTGATAGGGATTGCATTGAATCTGTAGATTGCTCTGGGTAGTATAGTCATTTTCCCACTCTAGTATTCTTGCCTGGCAAATCCCATGGACAGAGGAGCCTGGCTGGCTGCAGTCCATGGGGTCGCAAAGAATCAGTCAGACATGACTGAACAACTAACATTTTTACTTTCACTTCTAAAAAAGTTATTTATTTTAATTATAATTACTTTTTTCCACAGTAACCAATTCCGTGAAGACTTTAGAAATGGCCCAGATTTAAAAACACTTAAAAATAAATATATCAACTATACTTCATTTTGAAATAAATATATAAGCAAGAGTGAGGCAGCCTATGATGGTAGCAGGTTACGGAGTATCACAGAAGTACTGGGAATGGATTGCTAGACTAGCCGGGGCCAGGGAAGGCTTCCTGGAGGAGAGCGTGCCTGAGCTGAACACTTCTGGACGAAGCTGAGGATGAGGGGACCGCATGGACAGAGTACCAAGGTCAGAAATCACTCAGGCACAGCAGGAAGTCAGGAGCAGTTTACGGACCACTTGAGGTATGGGCATCTGATGGTGAGGCTGGGCGTTGGGCAGAGGCTACAAGGGAGCCTGAGTTAGGGAGTTGGGACTTTGGCCTCTAGATGATGCGGTGCTGATGAGGGGTTTTGATGATAGATGTGATGGGGACAGGGCTTCCCAGGTGGCGCTAGTGGTAAAAAACCCGCCTGCCAATGCAGGAGATGTAGGAGACTCATGTTCAGCCCCTGGGTCGGGAAGGTCCCCTGGAGCATGAACTGGCAACCCACTCCAGAATTCTCACCTGGAGAATCTCACGGACAGAGCAGCCTGGCGGGCTACAGTCCATGGGGTCATGAAGAGTCAGATGCGTCTGAAGCAACTGAGCACACACTCTTGATGGAGTCAGTTTTGTGTTTCACTGAGTTCTCTGGGGATGGGTTTGAGGGTGGAACATGGCCAGAGGCATGCCCACTATTTAAAGGGAGACTGTTTTGAGTTATCCAGGCTAAAAGGGAGAATTGGAATCTTGTTGGTAAAAGCAGCCAAGCTGGGAGTTTACCTGGATGGAAGGTTCTGAGGGCAGCGGTGGAAAACAGAATGAGTCTGAGATTTCTTCTTTGCGCAGCTAGAAGAGTGCTGGCGTCTCCAGAGGAAACTGCGAGCAGAAATGGAGGATCAGGTTTATGGAGAAGCAGGAGGCCAGGCCCGATTTGATGCTCCGTGGGATAGGAACAGTTTCTCTGCTGCATGGCCAGCCCTGGAGAGTCCACTCTTCTCTCCTTTTCTCTCCTTGCTTTCTTTCCTTTCTTTTCTTCTCTTTGCTTCAGAAGTGTTTAAAAGTGGCTAACTATAGTTATTAATTTGGGATTCATTAGCATGCAGCTCTTCCCTGATGGATCAGCAGGTAAAGAATCCGCCTGCAGTGCAGGAGACACAAGAGACACGGGTTCAATCCCTGGGTCAGGAAGATCCCCTGAGAAAGGAAAATGGCAACCCACTCCAGTATTCTTGCTCGGAAAACCCTAGGGACAGAGGAACCTGGTGGGCTCCAGTCCAAAGGGTTGCAAAGAATTGGGCATGAGTGAGTGACTAAGTACACAGCATATTGATGGTAGGTAAAACTGGGAGAGTGGAAAAGATTCCCTACTCCCATGGATAGAGGGGACCACAAATTCAGGGTAGGGAAAGGGACTTCCCTGGTGGTCTAGCAGCTAAGACCCTGTACTCCCAATGCAAGAGGCCCAGGTTCGGTCCCTTTTGGGGGAATTGGATCCCACATCCTTCTACTAAAGAGAAAAATAAAAAAGGATCCCCCGTGCCACAACTAAGAATGAATAAAGCAGAGAGAGGGACTCAGGTTTGCGTTGGAAGGTAACTGGGTGCCCAGGAACTCGATAGCAGCTTACCTGACCAAAGAAAGGGCAGAAACTTGCTCTCCACCCTCCTCTCCCAGGCACTCAAGTTCTTGGTATCCACGCACCTCCAGCTGCTGTTTAAGAACTTAGGCAAACCATTTTGTAAATATGCATGATTGGGTTGCAAATATGTAGTCCATTTTTCACCTCCTACTTATGTTTTATAGAACACTGATTAGTGACATGTAACCCCAAAAAGGGGCTTCCCAGGTGGCACTAGTCATAAAGGACCCACTTGTCAATGCAGGAGCTGTAAAAGACGCGGGTTCGATCCCTGGGTGGGGAATATCCCCTGGAGGAGAGCATGGAAACCCAGTGTAGTATTCTTGCCTGGAGAATCCCATGGACAGAGGAGCCTGGCGCCCTACAGTTCATAAGGTTGCAAAGGGTCGGACACGACTAAGCAATGTACACACTTGCAACCCCGAGGAGTTTTAGTGGTCAGGTAAGTCTTGGGAAAGCTCAAACTCCAGTACTTTGGCCACCTCATGCGAAGAGTTGACTCATCGGAAAAGACTCTGATGCTGGGAGGGATTGGAGGCAGGAGGAGAAGGGGATGACAGAGGATGAGATGGCTGGATGGCATCACCGACTCGATGGACCTGAGTCTGAGTGAACTTCGAGAGTTGGTGATGGACAGGGAGGCCTGGCGTGCTGCGATTCATGGGGTCGCAAGGAGTTAGACATGACTGAGCGACTGACCTGAACTGAACTGAAGTCTTGGGAAATATGGCTCACTGTATCTCTCACTTAGAAATTCCCACTGCATCTCACATTCTGCAGCAAGTTCTGCTGTGAATAAACGTGTTGAAGTGTTTTTTTTTTCCCCCTAACCCAGCACTCATGTTCTCAAACGAATGTATTAAATTCTTATTTTACTCAGCCTCTGTTACCATCCCAGAGAGCCCTTGATCTCAGTGCACTTTATGGGAAAAAATGAAGCATTTTCCCAAGCTCTCCAGATGTCCGCTGAAGGGATAGAGTGGTAAATGCTGGAGAGATGAGCGCTACACTAGACCCAGATGGATGTCGCCACCTCATGAAGTCTTGCGACCTAAGATGGGCTGGCAAATAGCTATGGGAAGAAATAAGCAAAATGCTTTTGACCCCTCAAAGTCTTTAACTTGAAAAGCAATGCTGTTTTGTTCAGACTGTATTTTGTCATCATTGTTCAGTCGCTCAGTCGTGTCTGACTCTTTGCAACTCCATGAACTGCAGCACGCCAGGCCTCTCTGTCCTTCTCTATCTCCGGGAGTTTACCCAAGTTCATGTCCATTGAGTCAGCGATGCCATCCAGCCACCTCATCCTCTGTCACCCCCTTCTTCTCTTGCCCTCAGTCTTTCCCAGCATCAGGGTCTTTCCCAGTGAGTCAGCCATTCGCATCAAGTGGCCAAAATATTGGAGCTTCCAGCTTCAGTGTTAGTGCTTCCAATGGGTATTCAGGGTTAATTTCCCTTAGGATTGTATTTAACTCCACATTAAGCAATAGCATTGAACTAAAACTTACGAATTTGAGGTTTTCCCTTTTTTCTTTTATTCTGAGAACTATCCAAGGAAAAGAATGTGCTCTTGACTCGTGAAATCCAGTCTGGTTTGATTCATAGGGCTCTTGCCCCATCCCCACCTCATTTTTGTCTCTTCATAGCTCTTCAAGGAAGAAGAAGAAAAAGATCAAAAGAAAAAAGTAAAGGAAAATAAAAGGAGGGGAAATTGGTTTTATGAAAGCCCAAGGGGTACTAAATTCCCACAGCTGGTTGCATGGCCTTGACTATTTTAGACTATTGTACATTTCCTGTGCTACAAAGGAGGCTAAGCGGGGGCTTTTGCTTTAAATTTAGAATGATTTCTTGCTGTGGATTGGTGATATTAGTGTCTATACCAGACGTGCGAAAATGCCTATTTTGTACCTACAGCTTACCTGAAAATTTGATTTCTTTAAAAGAAAGAATCAGTAATCAAATGCCTAATAGTAAGGGTAATGATTTTAGCATTAAACAAACCTTCAGAGTTGATACTGTTTTTCAGATGGCTCCATACATTTGATTAAAGGTGGGGCCAGTGGGGAGGGCGGGGTG
>SJYX01010725.1:697468-736855 GCA_006410675.1 Oreotragus oreotragus
ATGGGAAATAGATGGGTCAACAGTGAAAACAGTATCAGACTTTATTTTTTTGGGCTCCAAAATCACTGCAGATGGTGACTGCAGCCATGAAATTAAAAGACGCTTACTCCTTGGAAGAAAAGTTATGACCAACCTGGATAGTATATTCAAAAACAGAGACATTACTTTGCCGACTAAGGTCCGTCTAGTCAAAGCTCTGGTTTTTCCTGTGATCATGTATGGATGTGAGAGTTGGACTGTGAAGAAGGCTGAGTGCCGAAGAATTGATGCTTTTAAACTGTGGTGTTGGAGAAGACTCTTGAGAGTCCCTTGGACTGCAAGGAGATCCAACCAGTCCATTCTGAAGGAGATCAGCCCTGGGGTTTCTTTGGAAGGAATGATGCTAAAGCTGAAACTCCAGTACTTTGGCCATCTCATGCGAAGAGTTGACTCATTGGAAAAGACTCTGATTCTGAGAGGGATTGGGGGCAAGAGGAGAAGGGGACGACCAAGGATGAGATGGCTGAATGGCATCACGGACTCGATGGACGTGAGTCTGAGTGAACTCCGGGAGATGGTGATGAACAGGGAGGCCTGGTGTGCAGCGATTCATGGGGTCACAAAGAGTCGGACACGACTGAGCGACTGAACTGAACTGAACTTGTTTTCTAATGATTTTATTTAGTGTCATGTTTAGATTCGTTTCTCATTTTCTTTTGTGATGTACTATAAGTTTTTCTCTTGTGGTTAATGTGAGGTTCAAATATAGCATCCTGTGTAAATAGCAGGGTGTTTTAAGTTGGTAGTGACTTAAATTTGAACACATTCCAAAGCTTTGTCTTATTACCTTTTTCCATTGCTCTCAGCAAATGGGAAAAGGGGGCCAGAAGGCACTGGCATTACATATTCAAAGTGCGAAAAGGAAGAAAAAAAGTCTTTCAACTGACAATTCTCTACCCAGCAAAGATAACCACTCAAAATATAGGAGAGAGCAAGATTTGCTCAATTAAGCAAAAGGTAGAGGGGTTCATCATCACTAAACCATCCCTACAAGAACTGTTAATTGGACTTACCTAAATTGTCACCCTGCTTATTTAACTTATATGCAGAGTACATCATGTGAAATGTCGGGCTGGTTGAAGCATAAGCTGGAATTAAGATTGCTCGGAAAAATATCAATAACCTCAGATATGCAGATGACACCACCCTTATGGAAGAAAGTGAAGAAGAATTAAAAATGATCTTGATGAAAGTGAAAGAGAAGAGTGAAAAAGTTGGCTTAAAATTCAACATTCAGAAAACTAAGATCATGGCGTCTGGTTCCCTCACTTCCTGGTAAATAGATGGGGAAACAATGAAAACAGTGAAAGACTATTTTCTTGGATTCCAAAATCACTGCAGATGGTGGCTGCAGCCATGAAATTAAAAGACAGTCACTCCTTGGAAGAAAATCTGTGACCAAGCTAGACAGCGTGCTAAGAAGTAAAGACATTACTTTGCCAACAAAGGTCCGTCTAGTCAAAGCTGTGGTTTTTCCAGTGATTGTGTATGGATGTGAGAGTTGGGCCATAAAGAAAGCTGAGTGCTGAAGAATTGATGGTTTTGAACTTTGGTGTTGGAGAAGACTCTTGAGAGTTCCTTGGACTGCAAGGAGATCCAACCATTCAATCCTAAAAGAAATCAGTCCTGAATATTCATTGGAAGGACTGATGTTGAAGCTGAAACTCTGATACGTTGGCCACCTGATACGAAGAACTGACTGATTGGAAAAGACCCTGATGCTGGGAAAGATTGAAGGTGGGAAGAGAAGGGGACGAAAGAGGATGAGATTGTTGGATGTCGTTGCTGACTCTATGGACTTGAGTTTGAGTAAGCTTCAGGAGTTGATGACGCACAGGAAAGCCTGGTGTGCTGCAGTCCATGAAGTTCCAAAGAGCTGGACATGACTGAGTGATTGGACTGAACTGAAACTGAACAATTGCCACTAGTTGATAATAATAAAATATACAATAAAATAAAATATATAATAAAAAATAAAATGAAAAGTTTCTCTGGGAAAGGAAAGTATGTAATAAATGTAGTGGATCAGTCACTTATAAAGCAAGTATGAAGTTTAAAAGTTAATGGTACCAAAATTAACTAAAATCATAACAATTTGTTAAGGTATGTATAAAACTTAAAAATGTAAAGCATGTCATCAAAAAAAGTGAAAAACATGGGGAAAGGAGTAACGAAGTACCTTTGTGATCCCTCCCGATTGTGAGTCACCATGGCTCGTATGTGTTTTTCCCTTTGATAAGACTCTATCTCCCTCTGTTCCCCATCTCAATGCTGTCCGTCTACCCTTCATTTGTAGGCGCTTTCCATTGGAAGTAAGTGCTGTGGCTCAGGTGGTAAAGAATCTGCCTGCAATGCAAAGGACTTGAGTTCAATCCTCATGGTTGGGGGAGGATCCCCTGGAGGAGGAAATGGCAACCCACTCCAGTATTCCTGCCTAGAGAATTCCATGGACAGAGGAGCCTGGTGGGCTGTAATCCATGTGTTGTCAAACCGTTGGACAAAACTGAGTGACTCACACTTTCACTTTCTTTTCATCCAGTCTTCAGGTCCATTTCAATGGGGATTATTCTATATGTAGTTGTAGGTTTATTGTGTCCATTGGAGGAGGTAAGTTCAGGATCTTCCTGCATCACCATTTTTCTCCTTACTCTTTGGACTGCTGGTAATTATAAAGGCCCAGTTAATCATACCTTCATCTCTTAACATTCAAGCATTTTAGGGAAGTAACGGCATTTACAGTCAAAATTTTCAGGCTCGGAGTGATTGGCTGATGATTGCTTAATCAGTGGGAAAGGAGCTCCTGTTTAGTTTCCTCATAAAAACAAAATTAAAAAGAAAATGCATTCATCTGCTGCTGCTAAATAGCAGTCAAGAAAATCTTCGCTTATCCTCTCCTGTCAAGGTCAGATGCCTTAGAATTACAACCTAATAATCAAGGAAGTTGGAATGTACATGCCATGTAATAATGCTTGAATTCTTGATGTGCAAGAAATGCTACCTTCGCTTTGTCTTGCTAAACAGCAGAGCATTCAGTTCCGCCAGCCATGTTCTGGCCTTCCCCTGCTCTCAATGGCCCTGTGCTCTCAGGATGAGAATAATAAGAGTCAGATAATTTTTCTCTTGTCGTTATCTCATGTATGCTGCTTTCACAGCAAGAAGAAGCAGGGTAACTGAACAATAGAAAAGTATATTTCTTGCATAGGTTTAAATAGAAGTTGGGTGTGTGAAACAGAGAGATGGGGAAAGGGAAGGACAGAAAAGGAGGGGATGGAGAGAAAGAGAAAATGTGTTCTTTTGAGGAAGGATGAATTAGTCAAATATGGATGGGAAGCCATCCAGAATCGTGAAGTTCATTTTACTTTTTAGTTGAATTTCCTCCAAAACCTGTTACCAGAGTTATAATTCAAAGGGAGACTCGACTGGTCTTTGTTTAATCTTTACATATGCATTTGGTGTTGACTGAGTTTCCACTTGGAGAAGGCAATTATTGTGCTAGTCAAGGAAAGTACACAAGTGGATAAAATTGTCCTTTTGCCCAGGTTCAGACAGGAGATTGTTTCCTCTATGTGGTACATTCATGCTGCCAAGGGGAGATGGAGGTGTGGGTGCTGTGGGAATTCGCTCTCCTGTCCTTTCCTTCCATGAGTTGGATGCCTGGGTAAATCAGGTGTCAAAATGAACACAGATGGATAAACAGGAATCAGACACATCAGGAGGGGTAGAGCGAAGATAGACTGGGTGAGTTTGAACTCAGCGTTCTGGGTCTTGAGGAGGATGGATATGGTGTTCCTATTTGTATGGCAGCATTTGGTACCTTTCACACATGAAAAGTTCTTTGTACACATTTGATTTCTTGAATGGAAAGGAACTGGTGGAGCGGCAAAGTAAGCACCTCCATTTGGGCAGTAGCAAAAAGAACATGAAAAATGGACCCCTAGAATCTTTTCCTGGTGTTCACAGCATTATTTAAAAGACCTAATGTGATGTCATGTGTGATTTATGCTGTTGAGGTACTTTTCTACTGTGGTTTGAAGCAGATAGGTATTACAGTGTAATATATTGTGTAGTTTCAGATATAAAAACAGCCTAGTGATGTGCAGAGATAAGGTGTTGTACTGCTGATCAGATAGCACAGAGTAACTTTTCAGTGGCAGAGGGTGTATGTGGATGTTTTTATCCTAATGAAACATTCAGGTGTCTAGTTTCCCTTTTTCCTACTTGTAGCTTGAGGATATGGTCCAATACTTCCTTCTTTCATATACATTTTTCTTTTTTTTGACTTTTTATCTTTTCTTTCAGGCGTTTGTTAGGTTTTTAAAATGCTACCACCGATTTGATGGAGAGCAACACCTGGATAGAAAGAATGTTGGATCCCATTTCAGCTATGTTGTCAACTCACCTCTAAACCTGAGTGTTTTCAGTGACTCTCGTCATGGGCTTTCCCTGTTTGTAGAAGTGCCCCCAAAATGCACTTGTACTCATGGTGAAGTGAAGTGAAAGTCACTCAGTCGTGTCTGACTCTTGATGACCCCATGGAGTATACAGTCCATGCAATCCTCCAGGCCAGAATACTGGAGTGGGTAGCCTTTCCCTTCTCCAGGGGATCTTCCCAACCCAGGGATCAAACCCAGGTCTCCTGCATTGCAGGTGGGTTCTTTACCAGCTGAGCCACCAGGGAAGCCCATAGGGTGCTTTGTTAACTTCCAAAAATGAATATAAGAAGATTTAAGAGTTCAGAGTCCTTTTAAGAATAGCAGATAGAGTTGGCTGTTTTCCGCTTCTGAATTTTCGGTTGAAATTTGGGGTGATGTCATTTCAAAAATCGTAACAGGTAGACTCCAGAATACTTTCATGGCTCCTGAGTAACTTTTTGGAAAGCGAAGCATTTAAATGAGCATCCCCGCTTTGCTTTCGACAGATGTTGGTTTCAATCACGTCCTGGGCTTTCGTGGTAGGAAACAAGGCGGATAAAGTGAATTATGTCCCACAAAGTGGTAATTTCACACCTGCTAGACTACCATGTACCCAAACACCCAAATATGGCTTTCCGAGGGTGATTTTCAAGATGTGTGAGTATAAAAAGCTGCAGCACATATCTTAAAATGGGACAAAGCTGCTTTCTGGCAGACCTGCGCTCTCACTTGCTCTGCAGATGGAGGCTGAGGACAACGTTGGGAATCGTATGTGTAGTGATAGAGCTCCAGAAACTCAGCTGTTTTGGTAGATGGAGCAACAGTTTGGGGCAGGCTGGAAACTCAGTATCTATGTGGATGTTCAGGGAAGAAAACGCCTTCTGGTTCCTTGATGGTTTTGAAGCTCTGCTTAAAAATGATGTAATTCTCCTTGACGGTTTCTTGCATCTTTTAGGTTCCCTCATAATGATTCAGATGGGTGCTGTCATATTGGTGTGACATTGAGGGTACCATCTGGGGAGTCTTTCACATTCAGACACAGGATTTGTAATCATTCTTATTTCATTTAGCATGTGGGTGAATGTTGTCCAGTGTTTTGGAGTCTTGGAATTAGAATTCAGTGGTAAGTGGCTGTCTTCATAATATACTAGCTTGGTGAACTTGAAGAAATTAAATTTTCTTATTTATCCTCAAAGTAAGAATAACAGTAATAAGAGGAATATTGCCTACCTCGTGGATTGCTTGTTATGATTCACTAAGGTAATATGTGTAAAGTACCTCTTGTAGCGTCTGGCACTTAGAATCTGATGGAAACCACATCTACTGTAATCATTGTTACTATTTTCTGTCCTATTTTCTTTATCTGATATCGCTTGCTTCTCAAAACTTTGTTGAGTACTTCTCTCCTCTCTCAAAGGACCAGGAACTTACTGTATCCCCAGGCAGGCTCATGTTTGCCTTCGTAAATTCTTCATATTGGTTTTATGCCTTCTTAGAAGCTTTTTTCCATTAGTTTCTACTGGGTTCTTACATATCACTCTTGAACCTTCTGTTTTCTCAGTAGCAGACGTTCAGTGGTTAGGAGTCAGCAATTGTGTTCCCCTCTTATCTTTTTAAAAACACCTGATTATCCTTATTTTGCAAAAGAGCAAACTGATGCTGACAAAGGTTAATTAATTTTCCTTTGGTTAATACAGGTAATATGTTACCAAAGTTAGTCACTCAGTGGTGCCTGACTCTTAGCGACCCCGTGAACTGTAGCCCGCCAGGCTCCTCTGTCCGTGGAATTCTCCAGGCCAGAATACTGGAGTGGGTTGCTGTTTCCTTCTCCAGGGGATCTTCCCAACCCAGGGCTCGAACCCTGGTCTCCTGCATCACAGGCAGAGTCCTTCACATGTGACCCCTGGAACTGAGCTTATCATCCCAGGTGTGTTCTGTCCTGCTCAGAGCAGAGAGCCAGATTATTGTTATCCTAGTTTGGGGCCATGTGGTCTTTTTTTATTACACCCATCATATTCCAGATCCAACAAATACTTACTGAACTCAGAAGTAGGGGCCAAGGTGCTGCAATCATACAGCCATGGATAAAGCAAAGTCATTGCCCTCTGGGAAAGTAAGTTTTAGAGGCAGGGCTGGCTGCAGGATCCAGAGCAACTGAAAATGAGGGGCTGCTTGTTCAAAAACAGGGGGAAAAGAAGCCATTAAAGGTATGAAATATGATTTTTTTTGCTCTCTTTTGTGGTTTCTTTCTTTTTACTTGCTATTTAATGTCATTCTACATAAGGAACAATTGAAAATGTAAATTATTCAGTTCAGTTCAGTTGCTCAGTTGTGTCCGACTCTTTCTGACCCCATGAACCACAGCATGCCAGGCCTCCCTATCCATTACCAGCTCCCGAAGTCCACCCAAACCCATGTCCATCGAGTCGATGATGCCATCCAACCATCTCATCTTCTGTTGTCCCCTTCTCCTCCTGCCCTCAATCTTTCCCAGCATCAGGGTCTTTAAAGATGAATCAGCTCTTTGCATCAGGTGGTCAAAGTACTGGAGTTTCAGCTTCAGCATCAGTCCTTCCAGTGAACACCCAGGACTGATCTCCTTTAGAATGGACTGGTTGGATCTTCTTGCAGTCCAAGGGACTCTCAAGAGTCTTCTCCAACACCACAGTTCAAAAGCATCAGTTCTTTTGAACTCAGCATGAACTTTACCATTCATTTTTTCGTGATGCAATGCAGGTTTTAAATATAAATGTAAGGGCACTAAACTTGTGTGTGGAATCACTGAAATTACGTAATTCCTGTGTGTCGCATTCTTACCAGAATAGCGGAAACGCTGCACAAAATGACCTGAGTTGTTTATTTTACTTCTCATGTGCATATTCTACCTAACAGTCTTTCTACCTTTTCTTACTGATAAATAAGGAAGTCCTGAAAGGAAACCAGACTATGGATTACCTTCTCGTTCTTTCTCTCTCTGGCATTATTTTCAGCATAAATGGTGGCCTAATGTTTAGACCCGTTGCCTTCTTCCTGCAGTCAGATCAGGTTCTGGTTCCAATGAAAAGCATGGCCTTTGGGGACGTTCAGTGCCTCTGCCTACTCACTACTCAGTGATAAACGTGATGTACTTATCTTGGGCTTTGAGCCTTGCTAAACTCCCATACTTCGTGGGTCCCCTAGGGACCCCATGAGGCCAGCCCTGCCCAGTGAAGGAACAGGTCAGTTGAATGCAGGGCTGAGTGGTAATTAGGACAGCCCTATGGGCTTGGGTGCCTGGCAGGAAGGTTTCAAGGGGAAGATAAAGTCGAGTGGCTGTTGGAGGAAGCGGTTGATAAAGATAAGCAGCGACTGTAGTTTATGATGCTGTCTTACATCTGTGAAAGCTGCTAAGACAGGGAAAGTGTTGCCCACTCAGCCGTGTCCTACTCTGTAAGACCCCATGGACTGTAGCCCACCAGGCGGCTCTGTCCATGGAATCCTCCTGGCAAGAACACTGGAGTGGGTTGCCAGTTCCTTCTCCAGGGGATCTTCCTAATCTAGGGGTTGAACCCCAGTCTCCTGCATTGGCAGGCGAGTCTTTTACCATCTGACCCACCAGGGAAGTGGACAGTAGTAGATCTGAAAAGTTCTCATTGCAAGAAAAAAGCTGTAAATCTGAACCATTATGTTGTACCCCTGAATATAATACAGGGTTACATGTCTGTTATATCTCAGTTTAAAAAAAGTCATTGAAAGGATTTCTACATGAGGGGAAACTTGTGCCACGGCATGGAAGATGGGAGTAAAGGACCCGTTAGGTGTAGGAACAGCTATGGTCCAGGGTGTCCTGGGCAAGGACAACATGATAGGTTTATAGAACGTTTACTCTGTGCGGCATGAGAAAAATGGAATAAGACCCTGGCTTCCTTATTCTCATTTATATTGCATAGGATCTATAAATCTGCAAATATCATCCTGAGAGAAACATGCGATTTATATATGTGAATTTTCAATAATAATGTAAGTAATTTATATTAGCTTTAGACAATTTCCCCTCAAAATGAAACACTATTAATTCCCTGTCTTGCTTTTAAAATGACTACAGTAAGAGATATAAATCTTGAATCTTTTTCCAAATATATCTACGTGAAGAAAGGATTAGGTGAACGGGCTGTTAAGTTCTTTTCCTTATATGTGAAACTCCCAGTGAATTTAAAGACATTGCCCTAGTCATTTCTCAGAGACAGCCTGGGAGTTCTGATACCTTCTCCGGTAACCTGAGACAGGAGGCCAGAATTGGGCAGGATACCCATTCATCTGGACAGGCTAGGGGTTAGGAGGTGATGTGGTCCATTTGGTCCATGGTCAAAGGGTTTCCTGCTGCTCCTAAGCTGCTTTAATCATGTCCGACTCTTTGTGACCCCTTGGACTGTAGCCCACCAGGCTCCTCTGTCCATGGAATTCTCCAGGCAAGAATACTGGAGTGGGTTGCCATGTTCTCCTCCAGAGGATCTTCCCGGCCCAGGAATCAAACCCACGTCTCTTGTATCTCCTGCATCAGCAGGCAGATTCTTTACCCCTAGTGCCACCTGGGAAGCCTGGTCATAGTGTAGTAAACCCTGTTAGTTTCCTGGCTGGTCTCGCAGAGTTCTGGCTGCTCCACTGCTGTTCCGAGGCTGTCCGTAGTTGGTGAGCAGCGTTTGGGTTCGCTGGCGGTTGCTGCTTTTGATCCCTTATGTTGAGATGAAGTTTTGAATCACGTGTCTTGCCTATGAATGCCTTTAGGACTTGGTGCATTTCTAGTTGCCATTCCTTTCACCGGTAATCTCCTTATCTCACAGTTTCCCACCCACCGGTTGTTTCCATTGGTTTGGAGAGGATTCAGGGGAGGCGGAATGCTCAGTCACCGCATGAACAACTCAGCTTCCAGACAGAGAGGCAGCCTAGAGCAGACAAAGCCATGGGAACCAGTGCTCACGCCTAACTCTGAGCGTGTGAACATGGATGCACGTGTGTGCGTGTGTGCGTGAATGAGTGTGTGCGCCTGTGTGCCCCAGTGCTCAGTTCAGATCAGTCGCTCAGTCGTGTCTGACTCTTTGTGACCCCGCGGACTGCAGCACGCCAGGCCTCCCTGTCCTTCACCAACTCCCGGAGCTTGCTCAAACTCATGTCCATCCAGTCGGTGATGCCATCCAACCATCTCATCCTCTGTCGCCACCTTCTCCTCCCACCTTCAATCTTTCCCAGCATCAGGGTCTGAAATGAGTCAGTTCTTCACATCAGGCGGCCCAAGTATTGGAGTTTCAGCTAATGTTTACTTTAGGGCATTTGCATCTGTGTTGATTAATAGGATTTTCTTGCATTGTTATCAAGTTTTATAATTAAGATACTGTTCTCATCCAGTATATTAGACAGCTGTTCTTCTTTTCCTGTATACTAGTCAGCGTATGAGATAGGGATTTTCTATTCCTTGAAAGTACAGCTTGATGGCAACATGATCTGAGACTGATCTTTTTTGTTGTGGAAGAGATTTTGTAAATTACCATGGGACGTCTTTGGCCCTCCAGTGGTTAAGACTCTAAGCTTCCAGGGCAAGGGGTGTGGGTTCAGTGCCTGGTCAGGGAACAAAGATCCCACATGTTGTGCACCCAAAATAAAATAATCATTATTACAGTTTCTATTTTTTATACATTATACAATTTCTAATTTTTTGTGTTTAATGAAGGTTCCTACTTCATCTTAATTTTGATATTTAATGTTCTTTGGAATGTTTAGTGGTTATTCTTTTCTCATTTAAACTTTTCTGTTTGTAGTTGTATCTGATTTTATTTTTGAACTAATATTTATTTATTGAAGTGTAACTGACATATAACATTATGTTAGTTTCAGATGTACAGTGTAATGACTTGATATTTCTATATATTATGAAATGATCACCCAATTAGTTTGGTTAACACTTGCCACCACACATAATTACAAAATATTTTTCTTGTAATGAGAACTTTTAAGTTTTAATCTCATAGCAAATTTCAACATAATACTATATGATATTGCTATAGATAATAATATTGTTTATGGTAAACATGTTGTATATTACATCCCCATGAGTTATTTATTTCATAACTTTTCAGTTATAAATTTATAATTTTGATTCCCTTTACACACTTGGTCCACACCCCCCTCCCCCTAGTCTTTGTTCTTGTGGTATGGTATGATGCTTTCGAACTGTGTTGCTGAATAAGAGTCTTGAGAGTCCCTTGGACTGCAAGGAGATCCAACCAGTCCATCCTAAAGAAATCAGTCCTGGGTGTTCATTGGAGAGACTGATGCTAAAGCTGAAGCTCCAATACTTTGGCCAGCTGATTCGAAGAGTCGACTCATTGGAAAAGACCCCGATGCTTAGAAAGGTTGAGGGCAGGAGGAGAAGGGGACGACAGATAATGAGATGGTTGGATGGTATCACCAACTCAATGGACATGAGTTTGAGCAAGCTCTGGAAGTTGGGGAAGGACAGGGAAGCCTGGTGTGCTGCAGTCTATGGGTTGCAAAGAGTCAAACACGACTGAGCAACTGAACAGCAATGTATTTTCCAGACACAGGTCCTTTTTGTTGTTTATTAGCTTCCCTGTTGTGATCAGTTTCTGAGTTTATTGTGTATTATAATCATAGGGCGTTTTTTTCAATGGACATTTTCTTATATCACTTTTTTTTGGCCCTGTTGCAGAGCATGGGATCTTAGTTCTCTGACCATAGTGATCTCATGCCCCCAGGGGTGGAAGTGCGGAGTCCTAACCACTGGACCACTAGGAACTCCCTCTATATCATGTTGAGTCTTTGGAATTTATTGTTTCTTGTGGCCTGTTACATCATGATTTTTCAGGAGTGTTCTAAGCACATTTCTCTCCTTCATGCAAAGTCTTATCAAAAGCTACTAGTTTCATTTTATTCGCTGTGTTATATTCTATTGTTTTGCTACTTTATTGTCTGTGTGATCCATCAGTTTCCAAGAGTGTAAGTTAATATCATAATTACAATTTTAGATATATCCAGTTGTCTCCTTATTCTGAGACAAGATTGTTAGGTGCGTTTATGTACATGATAGATTTATATTCTCAAATTCCTCTTCTATTTGTTAACATGTAATTTCTTTGTCCCTTATGATTTTTCCCTGAACTCTATTTTTTGTCACTTATTAAGAATGCTATGCTAGGTCTCTTCTGGTTCATTCATATTTGAGATATAAATATTCTTATCCTTTTGTTTCTCTACTTTTATATCCCTTTGAAACTGTGATTTTTGTTAACAAGATATTGCTTGCATTTTAGAATCATTTAGGGAATATGTATCTTTTGGGTGGGGACAGTATAACTGACACATATAGATTGCACTGATTTTAAGTGTATGGTTTGATGAAGTTATTACATGTATATACCTATGTAACTACCACTCCAAGCAAAGGATGGAAATTTTGATCTCCCAGATTGAGCCCTCTTACCTTTTTCTAGTCACTCTCCATATCTTTCTCTGAAGCACAAATACAATTGCTTTTCTGATGTTTCTCAATGCATCTTGGTTTGACCTGTTGTAGGAATTTATATAAATTAAACTATCCATTTTATCGGGAAAGGAGTACATCAAGGCTGTATATTGTCACTCTACTTATTTAACTTATATTCAAAGTACATCATGAGAAACGCTGGGCTGGATGAAGCACAAGCTGGAATCAACATTGCTGGGGGAAATATCAATAATCTCAGATAGGCAGATGACACCACCCGTATGGCAGAAGGCAAAGAAGAACTCAAGAGCCTCTTAATGAAAGTGAAAGAGGAGAATGAAAAAGTTGGCTTAAAACTCAACATTCAGAAAACTAAGATCATGGTATCTGGTCACATCACTTCATNACTGCAAGGAGATCCAACCATTCAATCCTAAAAGAAATCAGTCCTGAATATTCATTGGAAGGACTGATGTTGAAGCTGAAACTCTGATACGTTGGCCACCTGATACGAAGAACTGACTGATTGGAAAAGACCCTGATGCTGGGAAAGATTGAAGGTGGGAAGAGAAGGGGACGAAAGAGGATGAGATTGTTGGATGTCGTTGCTGACTCTATGGACTTGAGTTTGAGTAAGCTTCAGGAGTTGATGACGCACAGGAAAGCCTGGTGTGCTGCAGTCCATGAAGTTCCAAAGAGCTGGACATGACTGAGTGATTGGACTGAACTGAAACTGAACAATTGCCACTAGTTGATAATAATAAAATATACAATAAAATAAAATATATAATAAAAAATAAAATGAAAAGTTTCTCTGGGAAAGGAAAGTATGTAATAAATGTAGTGGATCAGTCACTTATAAAGCAAGTATGAAGTTTAAAAGTTAATGGTACCAAAATTAACTAAAATCATAACAATTTGTTAAGGTATGTATAAAACTTAAAAATGTAAAGCATGTCATCAAAAAAAGTGAAAAACATGGGGAAAGGAGTAACGAAGTACCTTTGTGATCCCTCCCGATTGTGAGTCACCATGGCTCGTATGTGTTTTTCCCTTTGATAAGACTCTATCTCCCTCTGTTCCCCATCTCAATGCTGTCCGTCTACCCTTCATTTGTAGGCGCTTTCCATTGGAAGTAAGTGCTGTGGCTCAGGTGGTAAAGAATCTGCCTGCAATGCAAAGGACTTGAGTTCAATCCTCATGGTTGGGGGAGGATCCCCTGGAGGAGGAAATGGCAACCCACTCCAGTATTCCTGCCTAGAGAATTCCATGGACAGAGGAGCCTGGTGGGCTGTAATCCATGTGTTGTCAAACCGTTGGACAAAACTGAGTGACTCACACTTTCACTTTCTTTTCATCCAGTCTTCAGGTCCATTTCAATGGGGATTATTCTATATGTAGTTGTAGGTTTATTGTGTCCATTGGAGGAGGTAAGTTCAGGATCTTCCTGCATCACCATTTTTCTCCTTACTCTTTGGACTGCTGGTAATTATAAAGGCCCAGTTAATCATACCTTCATCTCTTAACATTCAAGCATTTTAGGGAAGTAACGGCATTTACAGTCAAAATTTTCAGGCTCGGAGTGATTGGCTGATGATTGCTTAATCAGTGGGAAAGGAGCTCCTGTTTAGTTTCCTCATAAAAACAAAATTAAAAAGAAAATGCATTCATCTGCTGCTGCTAAATAGCAGTCAAGAAAATCTTCGCTTATCCTCTCCTGTCAAGGTCAGATGCCTTAGAATTACAACCTAATAATCAAGGAAGTTGGAATGTACATGCCATGTAATAATGCTTGAATTCTTGATGTGCAAGAAATGCTACCTTCGCTTTGTCTTGCTAAACAGCAGAGCATTCAGTTCCGCCAGCCATGTTCTGGCCTTCCCCTGCTCTCAATGGCCCTGTGCTCTCAGGATGAGAATAATAAGAGTCAGATAATTTTTCTCTTGTCGTTATCTCATGTATGCTGCTTTCACAGCAAGAAGAAGCAGGGTAACTGAACAATAGAAAAGTATATTTCTTGCATAGGTTTAAATAGAAGTTGGGTGTGTGAAACAGAGAGATGGGGAAAGGGAAGGACAGAAAAGGAGGGGATGGAGAGAAAGAGAAAATGTGTTCTTTTGAGGAAGGATGAATTAGTCAAATATGGATGGGAAGCCATCCAGAATCGTGAAGTTCATTTTACTTTTTAGTTGAATTTCCTCCAAAACCTGTTACCAGAGTTATAATTCAAAGGGAGACTCAACTGGTCTTTGTTTAATCTTTACATATGCATTTGGTGTTGACTGAGTTTCCACTTGGAGAAGGCAATTATTGTGCTAGTCAAGGAAAGTACACAAGTGGATAAAATTGTCCTTTTGCCCAGGTTCAGACAGGAGATTGTTTCCTCTATGTGGTACATTCATGCTGCCAAGGGGAGATGGAGGTGTGGGTGCTGTGGGAATTCGCTCTCCTGTCCTTTCCTTCCATGAGTTGGATGCCTGGGTAAATCAGGTGTCAAAATGAACACAGATGGATAAACAGGAATCAGACACATCAGGAGGGGTAGAGCGAAGATAGACTGGGTGAGTTTGAACTCAGCGTTCTGGGTCTTGAGGAGGATGGATATGGTGTTCCTATTTGTATGGCAGCATTTGGTACCTTTCACACATGAAAAGTTCTTTGTACACATTTGATTTCTTGAATGGAAAGGAACTGGTGGAGCGGCAAAGTAAGCACCTCCATTTGGGCAGTAGCAAAAAGAACATGAAAAATGGACCCCTAGAATCTTTTCCTGGTGTTCACAGCATTATTTAAAAGACCTAATGTGATGTCATGTGTGATTTATGCTGTTGAGGTACTTTTCTACTGTGGTTTGAAGCAGATAGGTATTACAGTGTAATATATTGTGTAGTTTCAGATATAAAAACAGCCTAGTGATGTGCAGAGATAAGGTGTTGTACTGCTGATCAGATAGCACAGAGTAACTTTTCAGTGGCAGAGGGTGTATGTGGATGTTTTTATCCTAATGAAACATTCAGGTGTCTAGTTTCCCTTTTTCCTACTTGTAGCTTGAGGATATGGTCCAATACTTCCTTCTTTCATATACATTTTTCTTTTTTTTGACTTTTTATCTTTTCTTTCAGGCGTTTGTTAGGTTTTTAAAATGCTACCACCGATTTGATGGAGAGCAACACCTGGATAGAAAGAATGTTGGATCCCATTTCAGCTATGTTGTCAACTCACCTCTAAACCTGAGTGTTTTCAGTGACTCTCGTCATGGGCTTTCCCTGTTTGTAGAAGTGCCCCCAAAATGCACTTGTACTCATGGTGAAGTGAAGTGAAAGTCACTCAGTCGTGTCTGACTCTTGATGACCCCATGGAGTATACAGTCCATGCAATCCTCCAGGCCAGAATACTGGAGTGGGTAGCCTTTCCCTTCTCCAGGGGATCTTCCCAACCCAGGGATCAAACCCAGGTCTCCTGCATTGCAGGTGGGTTCTTTACCAGCTGAGCCACCAGGGAAGCCCATAGGGTGCTTTGTTAACTTCCAAAAATGAATATAAGAAGATTTAAGAGTTCAGAGTCCTTTTAAGAATAGCAGATAGAGTTGGCTGTTTTCCGCTTCTGAATTTTCGGTTGAAATTTGGGGTGATGTCATTTCAAAAATCGTAACAGGTAGACTCCAGAATACTTTCATGGCTCCTGAGTAACTTTTTGGAAAGCGAAGCATTTAAATGAGCATCCCCGCTTTGCTTTCGACAGATGTTGGTTTCAATCACGTCCTGGGCTTTCGTGGTAGGAAACAAGGCGGATAAAGTGAATTATGTCCCACAAAGTGGTAATTTCACACCTGCTAGACTACCATGTACCCAAACACCCAAATATGGCTTTCCGAGGGTGATTTTCAAGATGTGTGAGTATAAAAAGCTGCAGCACATATCTTAAAATGGGACAAAGCTGCTTTCTGGCAGACCTGCGCTCTCACTTGCTCTGCAGATGGAGGCTGAGGACAACGTTGGGAATCGTATGTGTAGTGATAGAGCTCCAGAAACTCAGCTGTTTTGGTAGATGGAGCAACAGTTTGGGGCAGGCTGGAAACTCAGTATCTATGTGGATGTTCAGGGAAGAAAACGCCTTCTGGTTCCTTGATGGTTTTGAAGCTCTGCTTAAAAATGATGTAATTCTCCTTGACGGTTTCTTGCATCTTTTAGGTTCCCTCATAATGATTCAGATGGGTGCTGTCATATTGGTGTGACATTGAGGGTACCATCTGGGGAGTCTTTCACATTCAGACACAGGATTTGTAATCATTCTTATTTCATTTAGCATGTGGGTGAATGTTGTCCAGTGTTTTGGAGTCTTGGAATTAGAATTCAGTGGTAAGTGGCTGTCTTCATAATATACTAGCTTGGTGAACTTGAAGAAATTAAATTTTCTTATTTATCCTCAAAGTAAGAATAACAGTAATAAGAGGAATATTGCCTACCTCGTGGATTGCTTGTTATGATTCACTAAGGTAATATGTGTAAAGTACCTCTTGTAGCGTCTGGCACTTAGAATCTGATGGAAACCACATCTACTGTAATCATTGTTACTATTTTCTGTCCTATTTTCTTTATCTGATATCGCTTGCTTCTCAAAACTTTGTTGAGTACTTCTCTCCTCTCTCAAAGGACCAGGAACTTACTGTATCCCCAGGCAGGCTCATGTTTGCCTTCGTAAATTCTTCATATTGGTTTTATGCCTTCTTAGAAGCTTTTTTCCATTAGTTTCTACATATCACTCTTGAACCTTCTGTTTTCTCAGTAGCAGACGTTCAGTGGTTAGGAGTCAGCAATTGTGTTCCCCTCTTATCTTTTTAAAAACACCTGATTATCCTTATTTTGCAAAAGAGCAAACTGATGCTGACAAAGGTTAATTAATTTTCCTTTGGTTAATACAGGTAATATGTTACCAAAGTTAGTCACTCAGTGGTGCCTGACTCTTAGCGACCCCGTGAACTGTAGCCCGCCAGGCTCCTCTGTCCGTGGAATTCTCCAGGCCAGAATACTGGAGTGGGTTGCTGTTTCCTTCTCCAGGGGATCTTCCCAACCCAGGGCTCGAACCCTGGTCTCCTGCATCACAGGCAGAGTCCTTCACATGTGACCCCTGGAACTGAGCTTATCATCCCAGGTGTGTTCTGTCCTGCTCAGAGCAGAGAGCCAGATTATTGTTATCCTAGTTTGGGGCCATGTGGTCTTTTTTTATTACACCCATCATATTCCAGATCCAACAAATACTTACTGAACTCAGAAGTAGGGGCCAAGGTGCTGCAATCATACAGCCATGGATAAAGCAAAGTCATTGCCCTCTGGGAAAGTAAGTTTTAGAGGCAGGGCTGGCTGCAGGATCCAGAGCAACTGAAAATGAGGGGCTGCTTGTTCAAAAACAGGGGGAAAAGAAGCCATTAAAGGTATGAAATATGATTTTTTTTGCTCTCTTTTGTGGTTTCTTTCTTTTTACTTGCTATTTAATGTCATTCTACATAAGGAACAATTGAAAATGTAAATTATTCAGTTCAGTTCAGTTGCTCAGTTGTGTCCGACTCTTTCTGACCCCATGAACCACAGCATGCCAGGCCTCCCTATCCATTACCAGCTCCCGAAGTCCACCCAAACCCATGTCCATCGAGTCGATGATGCCATCCAACCATCTCATCTTCTGTTGTCCCCTTCTCCTCCTGCCCTCAATCTTTCCCAGCATCAGGGTCTTTAAAGATGAATCAGCTCTTTGCATCAGGTGGTCAAAGTACTGGAGTTTCAGCTTCAGCATCAGTCCTTCCAGTGAACACCCAGGACTGATCTCCTTTAGAATGGACTGGTTGGATCTTCTTGCAGTCCAAGGGACTCTCAAGAGTCTTCTCCAACACCACAGTTCAAAAGCATCAGTTCTTTTGAACTCAGCATGAACTTTACCATTCATTTTTTCGTGATGCAATGCAGGTTTTAAATATAAATGTAAGGGCACTAAACTTGTGTGTGGAATCACTGAAATTACGTAATTCCTGTGTGTCGCATTCTTACCAGAATAGCGGAAACGCTGCACAAAATGACCTGAGTTGTTTATTTTACTTCTCATGTGCATATTCTACCTAACAGTCTTTCTACCTTTTCTTACTGATAAATAAGGAAGTCCTGAAAGGAAACCAGACTATGGATTACCTTCTCGTTCTTTCTCTCTCTGGCATTATTTTCAGCATAAATGGTGGCCTAATGTTTAGACCCGTTGCCTTCTTCCTGCAGTCAGATCAGGTTCTGGTTCCAATGAAAAGCATGGCCTTTGGGGACGTTCAGTGCCTCTGCCTACTCACTACTCAGTGATAAACGTGATGTACTTATCTTGGGCTTTGAGCCTTGCTAAACTCCCATACTTCGTGGGTCCCCTAGGGACCCCATGAGGCCAGCCCTGCCCAGTGAAGGAACAGGTCAGTTGAATGCAGGGCTGAGTGGTAATTAGGACAGCCCTATGGGCTTGGGTGCCTGGCAGGAAGGTTTCAAGGGGAAGATAAAGTCGAGTGGCTGTTGGAGGAAGCGGTTGATAAAGATAAGCAGCGACTGTAGTTTATGATGCTGTCTTACATCTGTGAAAGCTGCTAAGACAGGGAAAGTGTTGCCCACTCAGCCGTGTCCTACTCTGTAAGACCCCATGGACTGTAGCCCACCAGGCGGCTCTGTCCATGGAATCCTCCTGGCAAGAACACTGGAGTGGGTTGCCAGTTCCTTCTCCAGGGGATCTTCCTAATCTAGGGGTTGAACCCCAGTCTCCTGCATTGGCAGGCGAGTCTTTTACCATCTGACCCACCAGGGAAGTGGACAGTAGTAGATCTGAAAAGTTCTCATTGCAAGAAAAAAGCTGTAAATCTGAACCATTATGTTGTACCCCTGAATATAATACAGGGTTACATGTCTGTTATATCTCAGTTTAAAAAAAGTCATTGAAAGGATTTCTACATGAGGGGAAACTTGTGCCACGGCATGGAAGATGGGAGTAAAGGACCCGTTAGGTGTAGGAACAGCTATGGTCCAGGGTGTCCTGGGCAAGGACAACATGATAGGTTTATAGAACGTTTACTCTGTGCGGCATGAGAAAAATGGAATAAGACCCTGGCTTCCTTATTCTCATTTATATTGCATAGGATCTATAAATCTGCAAATATCATCCTGAGAGAAACATGCGATTTATATATGTGAATTTTCAATAATAATGTAAGTAATTTATATTAGCTTTAGACAATTTCCCCTCAAAATGAAACACTATTAATTCCCTGTCTTGCTTTTAAAATGACTACAGTAAGAGATATAAATCTTGAATCTTTTTCCAAATATATCTACGTGAAGAAAGGATTAGGTGAACGGGCTGTTAAGTTCTTTTCCTTATATGTGAAACTCCCAGTGAATTTAAAGACATTGCCCTAGTCATTTCTCAGAGACAGCCTGGGAGTTCTGATACCTTCTCCGGTAACCTGAGACAGGAGGCCAGAATTGGGCAGGATACCCATTCATCTGGACAGGCTAGGGGTTAGGAGGTGATGTGGTCCATTTGGTCCATGGTCAAAGGGTTTCCTGCTGCTCCTAAGCTGCTTCAATCATGTCCGACTCTTTGTGACCCCTTGGACTGTAGCCCACCAGGCTCCTCTGTCCATGGAATTCTCCAGGCAAGAATACTGGAGTGGGTTGCCATGTTCTCCTCCAGAGGATCTTCCCGGCCCAGGAATCAAACCCACGTCTCTTGTATCTCCTGCATCAGCAGGCAGATTCTTTACCCCTAGTGCCACCTGGGAAGCCTGGTCATAGTGTAGTAAACCCTGTTAGTTTCCTGGCTGGTCTCGCAGAGTTCTGGCTGCTCCACTGCTGTTCCGAGGCTGTCCGTAGTTGGTGAGCAGCGTTTGGGTTCGCTGGCGGTTGCTGCTTTTGATCCCTTATGTTGAGATGAAGTTTTGAATCACGTGTCTTGCCTATGAATGCCTTTAGGACTTGGTGCATTTCTAGTTGCCATTCCTTTCACCGGTAATCTCCTTATCTCACAGTTTCCCACCCACCGGTTGTTTCCATTGGTTTGGAGAGGATTCAGGGGAGGCGGAATGCTCAGTCACCGCATGAACAACTCAGCTTCCAGACAGAGAGGCAGCCTAGAGCAGACAAAGCCATGGGAACCAGTGCTCACGCCTAACTCTGAGCGTGTGAACATGGATGCACGTGTGTGCGTGTGTGCGTGAATGAGTGTGTGCGCCTGTGTGCCCCAGTGCTCAGTTCAGATCAGTCGCTCAGTCGTGTCTGACTCTTTGTGACCCCGCGGACTGCAGCACGCCAGGCCTCCCTGTCCTTCACCAACTCCCGGAGCTTGCTCAAACTCATGTCCATCCAGTCGGTGATGCCATCCAACCATCTCATCCTCTGTCGCCACCTTCTCCTCCCACCTTCAATCTTTCCCAGCATCAGGGTCTGAAATGAGTCAGTTCTTCACATCAGGCGGCCCAAGTATTGGAGTTTCAGCTAATGTTTACTTTAGGGCATTTGCATCTGTGTTGATTAATAGGATTTTCTTGCATTGTTATCAAGTTTTATAATTAAGATACTGTTCTCATCCAGTATATTAGACAGCTGTTCTTCTTTTCCTGTATACTAGTCAGCGTATGAGATAGGGATTTTCTATTCCTTGAAAGTACAGCTTGATGGCAACATGATCTGAGACTGATCTTTTTTGTTGTGGAAGAGATTTTGTAAATTACCATGGGACGTCTTTGGCCCTCCAGTGGTTAAGACTCTAAGCTTCCAGGGCAAGGGGTGTGGGTTCAGTGCCTGGTCAGGGAACAAAGATCCCACATGTTGTGCACCCAAAATAAAATAATCATTATTACAGTTTCTATTTTTTATACATTATACAATTTCTAATTTTTTGTGTTTAATGAAGGTTCCTACTTCATCTTAATTTTGATATTTAATGTTCTTTGGAATGTTTAGTGGTTATTCTTTTCTCATTTAAACTTTTCTGTTTGTAGTTGTATCTGATTTTATTTTTGAACTAATATTTATTTATTGAAGTGTAACTGACATATAACATTATGTTAGTTTCAGATGTACAGTGTAATGACTTGATATTTCTATATATTATGAAATGATCACCCAATTAGTTTGGTTAACACTTGCCACCACACATAATTACAAAATATTTTTCTTGTAATGAGAACTTTTAAGTTTTAATCTCATAGCAAATTTCAACATAATACTATATGATATTGCTATAGATAATAATATTGTTTATGGTAAACATGTTGTATATTACATCCCCATGAGTTATTTATTTCATAACTTTTCAGTTATAAATTTATAATTTTGATTCCCTTTACACACTTGGTCCACACCCCCCTCCCCCTAGTCTTTGTTCTTGTGGTATGGTATGATGCTTTCGAACTGTGTTGCTGAATAAGAGTCTTGAGAGTCCCTTGGACTGCAAGGAGATCCAACCAGTCCATCCTAAAGAAATCAGTCCTGGGTGTTCATTGGAGAGACTGATGCTAAAGCTGAAGCTCCAATACTTTGGCCAGCTGATTCGAAGAGTCGACTCATTGGAAAAGACCCCGATGCTTAGAAAGGTTGAGGGCAGGAGGAGAAGGGGACGACAGATAATGAGATGGTTGGATGGTATCACCAACTCAATGGACATGAGTTTGAGCAAGCTCTGGAAGTTGGGGAAGGACAGGGAAGCCTGGTGTGCTGCAGTCTATGGGTTGCAAAGAGTCAAACACGACTGAGCAACTGAACAGCAATGTATTTTCCAGACACAGGTCCTTTTTGTTGTTTATTAGCTTCCCTGTTGTGATCAGTTTCTGAGTTTATTGTGTATTATAATCATAGGGCGTTTTTTTCAATGGACATTTTCTTATATCACTTTTTTTTGGCCCTGTTGCAGAGCATGGGATCTTAGTTCTCTGACCATAGTGATCTCATGCCCCCAGGGGTGGAAGTGCGGAGTCCTAACCACTGGACCACTAGGAACTCCCTCTATATGATGTTGAGTCTTTGGAATTTATTGTTTCTTGTGGCCTGTTACATCATGATTTTTCAGGAGTGTTCTAAGCACATTTCTCTCCTTCATGCAAAGTCTTATCAAAAGCTACTAGTTTCATTTTATTCGCTGTGTTATATTCTATTGTTTTGCTACTTTATTGTCTGTGTGATCCATCAGTTTCCAAGAGTGTAAGTTAATATCATAATTACAATTTTAGATATATCCAGTTGTCTCCTTATTCTGAGACAAGATTGTTAGGTGCGTTTATGTACATGATAGATTTATATTCTCAAATTCCTCTTCTATTTGTTAACATGTAATTTCTTTGTCCCTTATGATTTTTCCCTGAACTCTATTTTTTGTCACTTATTAAGAATGCTATGCTAGGTCTCTTCTGGTTCATTCATATTTGAGATATAAATATTCTTATCCTTTTGTTTCTCTACTTTTATATCCCTTTGAAACTGTGATTTTTGTTAACAAGATATTGCTTGCATTTTAGAATCATTTAGGGAATATGTATCTTTTGGGTGGGGACAGTATAACTGACACATATAGATTGCACTGATTTTAAGTGTATGGTTTGATGAAGTTATTACATGTATATACCTATGTAACTACCACTCCAAGCAAAGGATGGAAATTTTGATCTCCCAGATTGAGCCCTCTTACCTTTTTCTAGTCACTCTCCATATCTTTCTCTGAAGCACAAATACAATTGCTTTTCTGATGTTTCTCAATGCATCTTGGTTTGACCTGTTGTAGGAATTTATATAAATTAAACTATCCATTTTATCGGGAAAGGAGTACATCAAGGCTGTATATTGTCACTCTACTTATTTAACTTATATTCAAAGTACATCATGAGAAACGCTGGGCTGGATGAAGCACAAGCTGGAATCAACATTGCTGGGGGAAATATCAATAATCTCAGATAGGCAGATGACACCACCCGTATGGCAGAAGGCAAAGAAGAACTCAAGAGCCTCTTAATGAAAGTGAAAGAGGAGAATGAAAAAGTTGGCTTAAAACTCAACATTCAGAAAACTAAGATCATGGTATCTGGTCACATCACTTCATGGGAAATAAATGGGGAAACAGTGGAAACAATGACAGACTATTTTGGGGGGCTTCAAAATCACTGCAGATGGTGGCTGAAGCCATGAAATTAAAAAACACTTACTCCTTGGAAGAAAAGTTATGACCAACCTAGACAGCATATTAAAAAGCAAAGACATTACTTTGCCAACAAAGGTCCATCTCATCAAGGCTATGGTTTTTCCAGTAGTCATGTGTGGATATGAGAGTTGGACTGTGAAGAAAGCTGAGCACCAAAGAATTGATGCTTTTGAACTGTGGTGTTGGAGAAGACTTTTGAGAGTCCCTTGGACTGCAAGGAGACTCAACGAGTCCATCCTAAAGGAAATCAATCCTGAATATTCATTGGAAGGACTGATGTTGAACCTGAAACTCCAGTTCTTTGGCCACCTGATGTGAAGAACTGACTCATTGGAAAAGACCCTGATGCTGGGAAAGATTGAAGGCAGGAAGGGAAAGGGATGACAGAGGATGAGATGGCTGGATAGCATCACTGACTCAATGGACATGAGTATGGGTAAACTCCCGGAGTTGGTGATGGACAGGGAAGCCTGGTCCATGCTGCGGTCCATGGGATTGCAAAGAGTCAGACATGACTGAGCGACTGGACTGAACCGATACATTATTTACTGTATCTGGTGTCTTCAGCATAGCATGATATTTTAAAATTTCCTTCAGATTGTTGTCAATATCAGCAGTTTATTTCTTTTATTGCCATGCCTAATTTTGTTGTATGGAAACCCTGCACTTTGTTTATCCATAAAGCAGCTGATGGGATATTTAGTTGTTTTGATTAATTGACTACTATATATACAGCTGCTATAAACATTTGTGTCCAGTACCTTTCTTGGTGGATGAGGGAACAGAAAGTGTAAATACCTGGGAAAAGAATTATTGCATCACTGGGTAGATACATGAAAACCTGCTGATATTTCTCTAAAGCAGTCATCATTTTATGTTCCCGTCAATGATGTCTGAGAGCTCTTGATGCTCCACATTCTCATCTTTTTAGTTACCATTCTGATAGGTAGGTCTCATTCTGGTTTTAATTTCTGTTTCCTAGATAGCTAGTGATGTCTAATTGAACATCCTTACATGTGCTAATTGACCATTTGTATCTTCTTATGTAAAGGCCCTATTTAACTCTTGTTTATTTTTTATTTTATTTTCTATTTCTTTATTATTAGATTATTGAATAAAAGTATTTTGAATACAAGTCCTTTGTCAGGTATGTATCTTTTGAATATTTTCTTCCTATTTATGTCTTGTCTTTTCATTTTCTAAACGATGTCTTTGAAGAGCAGAAGTTTTAATTTTGGCAAATGATATCAGGTTTGTTTTTTTTTTTTTGGCCTAGCCCTTAATGGGTTTGTGTGCAGAAAGATTTTTGTCATCTTTAGGACAGAAAGGTATTTTCCTGTGTTTTCATCTAGGTGCCTTATAGTTTCAGTTTTTATGTTTAGGCCTGTGAACTATCTTGGATGATTTTTTCTGTATGCTTTGAGGCACACATTTTATCATTAAAGATTTACAGTTGTTTCAGCATCATTTGTTTAAAAGACTATACTTTTTCTACTGGATTATTTTTGTGCCTTTTTTGGAAATTAGTTGGTCATATATGTCCATACATATTTCCCATTTCTTTTTTATAGTCCCTTGATTTATTCATCTGTTATATCAGTACTTCATTTTCTTGACTACTATGGTGAAGTCACTCAGTCGTGTCCGACTTTTTGCAACCCCGTGGACTGTAACCTACTAGGCTTCTCCGTCCATGGGATTCTCCAGGCAAGAATACTGGAGTGGATTGCCATTTCCTTCTCCAGGGGAACTTCCCGACCCAGGGATCGAACCCGGGTCTCCCGCATTGGAGGCAGACGCTTTAACCTCTGAGCCACTGTAAAATTTAAAACCAGCTTTTGTCTTTCCATTTTGTTCTTCTTTTTAAAGAGTATTTGGTGATATCTCAGTGTGGTTTTGATTTACATTTACCTGATGATTCATGATGCTGAAAACCTTTTAATGTACCATATAAACTTTGACTGTTAAAAATAAATTCCGTGAAAAGTGCCATTGGAATTTTGATAGGGGTTGCCCTGAATCTATAGAATGCTTTGGGTATATGGATATTTTAACAATATTATTTCTTCCATTCCATGAGCTTGGAATATCTTACCACATATTTGTATCTTCTTCAGTTTCTTTAATCAGTATCTTGTGCTTTTGAGCATCGGTATCTTTCATCTCCTTGGTAAAGTTTATTTCTAAGTATTTTATTTGTTTTATAAATGAGGTGGTTTTCTTAATTTCTCTTTCTGGTATTTTGTTGTTACTGTATAGAAAGGCCATGGATTTTACATATTGATTTTGTATCCTGCAAATTTGCTGAATTTGCTTTTTAGTTCTAACCATCTTGTGGTAGAATCCTTAGTTTTTAAATATATAATATTACATCACCTGCAGATGAGGCATTTTTACTTCTTCCTTTCCAGTTTGAATGCCTTTTATTTTTCTTCTTCCCTAATTGTTCTCTCTAGGACTTCTAGTAAAAATTTGAATAGAAATGGTAAGAGTGAGCATCCTTGTCTTGTACCTGATCTTACAGGAAAAGCTTGAAGCTCTTCACTGTTGACTATAATGTTAGCTTTGGGCTCATTGTATATGGCCTTTATTATACTGAGATATGAGATGCAGGTTTCATCCCTGGGTCAGGAATGTCTCCTATTCTTGCCCGGAGAATCCTATAGACAGAGGAGCCTGGCAGGCTACAGTCCATGGGGTCACAAAGAGTCAGACATGACTGAAGCTATTTAGCACACACACACATATTGAGATATACTCAGTTTGTTTAAAGTTTTGTTTTTTTTTTTAATCATGAAAGGATATTAAATTTTTTCAACATCTGCATCTACTGAGGTTTTTCTGCATCTACTGAGATGATCATATGATTTTTATCCTTCATTTTGTCAGTGTGATGTATAACATTGTTTTGCAGATATTGAACCACCATTTCAACCTGGAATGAATCCCTCTTGATGATTTTGTATAGAATCTTTCTAAAGCAGTGTTGAATTTAGTTTGCCAACATACTGTTGAAGATCTTTGCATCTGTGTGCATCAGGGTTAGTAGTATTAGTTGCTCAGTTGTGTCTGACTCTTTGTGACCCCATGGACTGTAGCCCTCCAGGCCCCTCTGTCCATGGAATTCTCCAGGCAAGACTACTGGAGTGGGTTGCCATGTCCTTCTCCAGGGGATCTTCTTGACCCAGAGATTGAACCAGGTTCTCCTGCTTTGCAGGGAGATTCTTCACCATCTGAGCCTCCAGGGAAGCCCGTGCAGCAGGCATGCTGGCTTTTAATTTTTTTCCTGTAGTGTCCTTGTCTGGTTTGGTATCAGGGTAATGCTTGCCTTGTAAAGTCAGTTTAGCAGTGTTTCTGCATCTTCTATTTTTTGGAAAGGTTTGGAGAATTGATATTAATTTTTATTTATATATTTGGTAGAATTCACCGTGAAATTGTTTGGTCTTGAACTTTAGTTTGGGGGGAAGCTTTGTTTACTGATTCACTCTTCTTCCTAGTAATTGGTCTGTTTAGATTTTCTGTATCTTCTTTATTCAATCTTGGTAGGTTGTATGTTTCTAGGAATTTATCCATTTCTTCTAGGTTTTTCAATTTATTCACATATAATTTTACATAGTAGTCTCTTACAACACTTTTATCTGTGTGGTATTTTTTATAATAGCTTCTCTTTCGTGTATTTGAGTCCTTTTTCTTTTTGATGAGCCTAGCTAAAGTGTTGTCTATTTTGTTTAATTTTTTTCAAAAACCAGCTTTTAGTTTCATTGATTTTTTTCTATTGATTTTTTAGTCTCTATTTCATTTATTTCCTCTCTGATCTTTGTTATGTCCTTTCTTTTATTAACTTCGGGCTTCATTTGTTCCTTTTTTTCCTAGTTCCTTGAGGTGTAAAATTATGTTGTTTCTTTGAGGTTTTTATGAACTTCCTGCATAAACCAAATTCTGTTATGTTCCATAACTTTTGGTGTATTGTTTCTATTTTTGTTTGTCTGAAGATTTTTTTGATTCCCCTTTTGATTTCTTCTTTAACTCATTGATTGTTCAGTAGCATTTTGTCTAATCTTCACAGATTTGTGAATGTTCCATTCTTATTACTTATTTCTAGTTTTATGCTATGCTGCTGCTGCTGCTGAGTCACTTCAGTCGTGTCCGACTCTGTGTGACCCCATAGACAGCAGCCCACCTGGCTCCCCCGTCCCTGGGATTCTCCAGGGAAGAACACTGGAGTGGGTTGCCATTTCCTTCTCCAATGCATGCAAGTGAAACGCGGAAGTGAAGTCACTCAGTCGTGTCCGACTCTTCGCGACGCCATGGACGGCAGCCCACCAAGCTCCTCTGTCCATGGGATTTGCCAGGCAAGAGTATTGGAGTGGGGTGCTATTGCCCTCTCTGAGTTTTATGCTATAGTGCTTGGAAAAAGTGTTTGATATATATCAACCTTCTTAAATTTATTACAACTTTCTTTTTAATGTTTAATGACATTTTAAAAATTGAAGTCGAGTTGATTTACAGTGTTGTGTTAGTTTCAGGAGAAGGAAATGGCAACCCACTCCAGTGTTCTTGCCTGGAGAATCCCAGGGACGGGGGAGCCTGGTGGGCTGCCGTCTATGGGGTCGCACAGAGTCGGACACGACTGAAGTGACTTATCAGTAGCAGTTAGTTTCAGGTGTATGGTGATTCAGTTAAACATGTGTAATCATATATGGATATGTGTGTATATGTATGGGTGTGTTTTCTTCTTCTCTCCTCTGGGGTTTCCAATTATAAGTATGTTAGACTACCTTGTAACATCCTTCAGTTTATTGAGACTCTGTAATGATAGTAAATTTGACTATTTCTCTGATTTTTATGCTTTAGTAAATTTGGATGCTTTCTGTTGACTTCACTTCAAGTTTACTGATTCTTTTTTTGTAGCCAATATGCTGATTGTCCCAGTCATTAAAATTTTCAATTTCAAATAATGTATTTTTCAGTTTAGGATTTACATGTGTCCAATTTTACAGTTTCTATACCTTTCCTAAAATCCCGTAGCTAATCATTCTTTAGACCAAATTTCTCATATAGATTTTATAGCACCTTTACCATAATTATTTTAGTTTTTGTTTGCTAATGCCAGCATCAGAGTTGCTTCTATTGCCTGAATTTTCTCTTGTTTATGTGTCCCATTTTCCTGTTTTGATATCTGGTGAACTTTTGTTACTTACTGATATTGTGGATAATATGTTATAGATGCTTTAGATTATCTTATTTTGCTCTGAATATATTTGTATTGTGTTGTAGCAGCTAGTTGTGCTATGTAGTAATCACATTAAACTTGTGGAGGCTTGGTGTAAGACTTCATTAATGTAGTCCTGTTTTGGTTTTGACTTTAGTCCTAGGATGAACAGACTTTTAACACAGTCTTTTCGCTATTAAGAAAAGTACAAGAGTACATCTCTCTTTGGTGTCATTCCTTATCCGTGACATTTGGGTGTGTTAGAATTTTAGTTCTTTTTTATCAAGGATATTTTCTTCAAATTTTATATATATATAACTGAATTATTTTGCTGTACCCCAGAAACTAACACAGCATGGTAAATCAACTATACTTGATTTTTAAAAAAGGGATATTTTCTCCAGATTTTTGCTTGAGTAAGAGATACAACAGCCTGTTCTAGTTTACCATTTTGCCATCCATTGCATGTAATTTTTTAAAATAAAATATATTCCATTAGATACAAGATTGTTTCTTTAAAATGTTAAACTTGAGACACTAATAAGGAAATAGCTTCTTAAGGAAGATCTGGTAAATATAGTGTATTTTTTGTAGTTAACCATTTCTTGTGAACAAACATAAGGGGAAAACAAAACAGAGTTTTCCTTCAGAATTTACGTTAAGTTCTCTGAACTCCTAGTGTATTGCCCTTTGGTTATACATTTTGCCTTGAATGTTTCCGCTCCTGAGTGAAAATTCGCTATTGAGAGACAGTGTTGAGATACTCTGTAGTGCCATAGTCCCTCGCCTTTTTGGCACCAGGAACTGATTTCATGGAAGACAGTTTTTCCACAGACCAAGGATTAGGGGATGGTTTTGTGATGATTCAAATGCATTACATTTAGTGTGCACTTTGGAAGATCCCCTGGAGAAGGAAATGGCAACCCACTCCAAGACTCTTGCCTGGAAAATCCCGTGGATGGATGGAGGAACCAGCTAGGCTACAGTCCATGGGGTCGCAAAGAGTTGGACACAACTGAGTGAATTCACTTCACTTCACTTACTTCTATTATTATTATACCAGCTCCACCTCAGATTATCAGGCATTAGATCTCAGAGGCTGGGGACCCCGGTAGAGAACTAATTTAGGAATAGGCTCATCACTGGACCTTTCGATCATAGGAGGAGGACAGATGTGTGACATTCCCAGAGGTCCTGAAAGAGGTAGCTGAGAATGCTGCCTGAAGCTGCCTAGATTTATAGTCTTGAAAACTGGTCCCTGCTTAGGGAGATAGTCACATTGCTGGTTACCCATAAATGAAAGGGATAAGCAAAAAAGATTGTGAATGGGACAAGAGAAGAAAGCTAAATTGTTGGGTGGAATCCATAATCTTTGTGTTTCTGTTGGGGGAGAGAAAATGTGAACTGAACACCCGAGGAAGGAAGCATATGGAAGGAACACTTCCTATTTCACTGTGTCTCTCCAGCCTCTGGAGTGTCTGAACTTTCTTGAGAGATGAGTTGGGGAGTAGGAAGTGAGCTTGCCCCCGACTTTCTGATCTGTCCTACCAGTGGTTTTACAGCTTATGCCAGTGAAGAAGTTTAATCCTGCAGTAGAATGTTAGCCAGTGCTTTTGGCTGCAGATATAAAGCCCCATTCTCCAATCAGATTGAACAGTAAAGCACTGATATCTCTGGCCCTGAAGGACTGCTTCATTTGCTTTCTTATTTTGTTTGGAACATGAGAGGAGTATTATTTATTGATCCAGTAAAATCCACCATTATATTTTTGAGCCCAGTCAATTTGTATGATGATGAAAATGCTAGCAATATTTCAGAGCACCAAAAAGGGTGCAAGCAAGCTAGTAATACATGCAACATCTTGGATAGATCTAAAGGGCATTATGCTGAGTAGGAAAAATGGCAATTTCAAGAGGTTTCATAATATGTGATTCCATAATGTATAACGTTCTTGAAATGACAGAGTTCTAGAGATGAAGTACACATTAGTGGTAACCAAGGACAGGGATGGGATGCAGGGAGTAGCATGAAAGAATTCCTTGGTAAGAGAGGTTCTCGTTTAAATTGGTAGTGACCTGAATCTATATAGGGGATAAAATTACATAGAAGTGCATACACGTGTGTGGACACACACACACGAATGCATGTAAAAGTGTAAAATCTGAATGGAGCCTGTAGTTTTTATAAGAGTATTGTACCAGTATAGTTTCCTGGATTGATGTATATTGTTTTACATGTTATTGGTTTATTGTTTCTTTTTGTCTGTGCTGAATCTTAGTTGCTGCAGGCGGGCTTTCTCTGCTGCTGCTGCTGCTAAGTCACTTCAGTCGTGTCCGACTCTGTGTGACCCCATAGACGGCAGCCCACCAGGCTCCCCCATCCCTGGGACTCTCCAGGCAAGAACACTGGAGTGGGTTGCCATCTCCTCCAATGCATGAAAGAGAAAAGTGAAAGTGAAGTCGCTCAGTCTGTCCGACTGTCAGCGACCCCATGGACTGCAGCCCACCAGGCTCCTCCGTCCATTGGATTTTCCAGGCAAGAGTACTGGGGTGGGGTGCCATTGCCTTCCCCGCGGGCTTTCTCTAGTTGCAACGAATGGGGGCTACTTTCTGTTTGCAGTACATGGGCTTCCCATCGTGGTGGCTCTGCTTGTTGCAGAGCTCGGGCTCTAGGGCATTTGGGCTTCAGCAGTTACGGCACATGGGCTCAGTAGTTATGGTCCACGGGCTTATTAGTTGCCCCTGGGCACGTGGAATCTTCCTGGACCAGGAATTGAACCCTGGTCATGCATTGGCAGGCAGATTCTCGACCACTGGACCACCGGGAAATCTGATTTGATGTATTAATAATGTAACATGTTACCATTTGGGGGAACCTGAGCTAAAAGTACACATAACTTTGTACTATTTTTTAAAATTTTCTGTGAGTCCATAACTATTTCAAAGTAAACAGTTTGAAAAAAAAGTTATGTAAACATTTTCATTTAATCTTAGCAACTTCTCCCCGGAAAGATAACAAGCAGCTGCATAGAGCCTATAAAGCTGGAACGCTATGAGAACTTTTGCAGTAATACATTTTATGCCAGCTAAAGTCATGGTACCAATAATGAAAATCCCCTCCAAATATCCTAGTAAATAATGAAATTTTAAAGGCCATTTATCTCTTCCTGAAAATTGTTTTTTTAAGTCAAAAGCAGATTTTTTTTCTGCCCTTACTGAATGAGAGTGTTGACTGCCTTGCTGCTTGATTTAAAATCCAAGACTTGTGAAGCTCAAATTCATTTGTGAATGTGCAAATACATTTCATTTACTAATGTACTATTGGCTCTAATAAAAATCAAGATGCTTTTAAAAAACAAATTGTTATTTGGGGGGAAAGAAACTTGGGAGCAATGAATGGTTTGGGTAATTATTATTCACTGCGCAGGTATTAACCAGTGTTCACTCTTTAGCAGTAATATATATTTCAAGCCCCTAAATATTCAAAACATGCACTAATTTTTCTTCATTATTGAAATCTCTGTATGCAAACCTAGTAGTATTTGAAAGCTAATCTCCCTATGTGCTGGAGTAATTACAGCAAAGTAAATAATCTCCAGTGTTCTTATTCCCTATAGAAATGGTTTAATGTCTTATCTTCCAAAACTGATTTTTCAGCTCACTCAAAAAGCATGGGAAAAGTTATTTAGTATTCAGAAAAGGAGTCACTTTAAGAAGGCTCTGGAAAGTGTCACCCCTCAAGCAGTTGCTATTGGACCAGAGCACTTTTTCCATCTGAGAATGAGATTGGTTTGGGTAATTATTATTCACTGCGCAGGTATTAACCAGTGTTCACTCTTTAGCAGTAATATATATTTCAAGCCCCTAAATATTCAAAACATGCACTAATTTTTCTTCATTATTGAAATCTCTGTATGCAAACCTAGTAGTATTTGAAAGCTAATCTCCCTATGTGCTGGAGTAATTACAGCAAAGTAAATAATCTCCAGTGTTCTTATTCCCTATAGAAATGGTTTAATGTCTTATCTTCCAAAACTGATTTTTCAGCTCACTCAAAAAGCATGGGAAAAGTTATTTAGTATTCAGAAAAGGAGTCACTTTAAGAAGGCTCTGGAAAGTGTCACCCCTCAAGCAGTTGCTATTGGACCAGAGCACTTTTTCCATCTGAGAATGAGAACGAATCTGTTTGTTGCTTTTCTATAACAGAGGAGTGGATATGTTCCTCTGTAGAGCCCCGGATCAGAACCCTGAATGGGAAGCCACAGTGTGTAAAAAAGAAGTGGTCTGTATGGCTTGTTGATCATTCCATAGGTGGCATGCCTCCATCAAATCATTCTACACTGCAGGTGCAGCGTGATATTAGGGGTCCCCAAGCTTTTCCCTCATAGCTCAGTTGGTAAAGGATCCACCTGCAATGCAAGAGACTCTGGTTCGATTCCTAGGTTGGGAAGATCCACTGAAGAAGGGATAGGCTACCCACTCCAGCATTCTTGGGCTTCCCTTGTGGCTCAGCTGGTAAAGAATCTGCCTATAATGTGGGAGACCTAGGTTCAATCCCTGGGTTGGGAAGATCCCCTGGAGAAGGGAAAGGCTACCCAATCCAGTATTCTGGCCCGGAGAATTCCATGGACTATACAGTCCATGGGGTTGCAAAGAGTCAGACAGGACTGAGTGACTTTCATTTCACAAGCGTTTCCTTGAGCTGCTTCATGGAGGGCCTAAGTCGCCATGCTGGTTTATTATCCACTGAGCTTTTTTTTTTTTTTTAATCCTTCAAGCTTTGTGGTATTGGTCCCAGCATCCATACAGGTTTCAGGATGAGTCGTTGTACAATTGTTTCTCAAATTGTAAGGCAGTCATGAACTAAAATGAATTCTTCACTTCTGTATCTGCAATGTTGGGTATCAGGCCTCAAACTGCCAAAGCAATTCTTGCTTTTTAAAACTGTGAAATTGTTCTTCACAGGCCTCTTCAGTTTCCAGTGGATGGGCTGGAAGCTCTGCATTTTTTTTTTTTTTTTCTCCCCCAAAAGGTTAAAACTGTGACGAGAGTTTCTCAGCATATATGACTCATGTTTCTTCTACAGCAGGATCACTGGGAGACATTTTGTTTTGAATAAATATATCTTTAGTGAAGTGTACAAAAGATCTGACATGTGCTGCTGCCAGTTTTCAGCCCGTTGTAATTTTGTGAAAAGTGCAGCAGTGTTGATTGAAGTTCTCTATTTTTGATCTTGGTGTTAAGATGATTTTTGTTTTACTTTTTGCCTCCATAAAAGAGGGGAAAAAACAACTATTCAATTTTTGTGAGTTTCTGTTTGTATTAAAACTACCATCTTTTAAATTTCCAAAAGATCCTTTTTAGAATATAATTTAATTGTTTACATTTTAGTTCAGCATCTATTTTCTAACCACTGAATTTTACACTTTGTCATTTCTGCCATGACTTGGCATTCTGCAGCATTTCTTAATATTTTTCTGGTACTCTGGGGATGAGAACTTTTGGAGGCCCATAGTTCCAATTTATATTCTTGATTTTTCCTTGTGCTTTTAGGAGAGTTTCTAGATCAAGATTGGATATGTTCACTAAAAGGTGTTTATACAGGAGTTGCTACTGTTACATATCAGTTGCCAAAAACCAAAAAGAGAGCTTTAATAAAATGGCCCGACGCAGCATGATTTGTGGTAGTGCATCACTCATGGGTACAGTGCAGTGAACATTTTGGTGAAAACCGGGGGATCTGGAGGGTTCCCTAGTGAGCCACTCATTTCTGCTGAGTCTTCTCCTCTGCCTCTGACTTCCCCGGCTTCTCTCCTGCGTCAGTCTCACTCTCACTGAGCTGCAGAGCATCCTTGGAGTGCCTTCTCTGCGTCACCATTTTTCTCCCTATTCCTTCTTTGCCCTGATAACTATGGATGTTCTGTATGGCCCTGCCCCTTTCTTCCTCAGCGCTGGTTCCGGAGTAGCTATAAGCGTCTGAAGGTCTGGCTTCACTGGGTTTCTGGACGTTTCCTGAGCAGGTCAGAAAGCCCCATGGAAGAGTCTTCAACAGTAGCGTGTGGGGTCCCGTCTGTCGGGTCCCCTGCTCCCCACCACCAGGCCGGGTGTTGAAAGTAAGGAGACAGGCTGAGGCTTGGCAGCTGCCTCCATGGCATCAGTCCATCCTGTGTGAAGCAGAGCCGTTGTGAAGCCCATCGTTTCAGATGGAACCTGGACGTTCTGCTCAGCCCTTGCTTGTCCTGGGAGGCTGGGCGCTGCCTTTCACCTCTTCAGTCAGCACAGGAGATAGCTCAGAAACCTCTTATTTCTCTGGTGGGGAATTTCTGCTGCTGGGCCTGACTTAGAGGATTAAACACCCCAGATGTCAGCCCTGGTCTGGTTAAGCCTGAGTCTGCCATGGCCTTTTCGACCCTCGTGCTTGAAGAGCTGACTGCCTGCCTTGAGGCTCAGTCCTAAAGTTGGGTCAGTTTCCCAAATCCCGACCCAGCCTAGTCCTGATATCCTTGGCTCTCCCAGAGGACTGATTTCCTGTTTGGGTAGAAGTTGAGACAGGCCCTTTTTTCCTCTCTTATTACGTCCTCTGAGGGCTTCAGCAATGACTTCAATGAGGAAATATTTCCTAAGTCCCATTTCTGTGTTTTCTTTTCCCTGGTGGACCCCACCTACATGTGTTCTCCTGGACTTTTTTTTTTTTTTCCCCCAAGTTTTTTTTTTTTTTTAAATGTGAACCATTTTTTAAAGTCTTTATTGAATTTGTTAAAGTTTTGTTTCTGTTTTATGTTTTGGTGTTTTGGTCAGGAGGCCTGTGGGATCTCAGCTCCCTGACCAGAGATCAAACCTGCGCCCCCTGCATTGGAAGGCTAAATCTTAACCACTGGCCCACCAGGGTAGTTCCCACCTCTGGACTTTAAACTCTATAGATTTCTGGAAAGGAACTGACTCATTGCTTCCCTCTCATGCAAGGTCTTCTTCCTGCCTTTGCCATTATTTAAGTTACTGGCATCCACTGTCTCAGCCCCAAGTCTGGGAGGCATCTTTATTCTACTTTGGGCCTCATTTGGCACATTCGGTCAGTTGCCAGAATGTCAGTTCTTCCTTGTTTCTTTTCTGCTTCCCTAATCCCCCCCTCTCGTTCATACCTTCACTAGGTTCGTTTACTTATAGAATTCCTTCTGTCTGAGATGTTGTTCTTCCTCATAAAATTTAAGCCTTTAAGAGCCAGGAAAGATGGTCTCTGCTCCAAAATAATCTTCCCTGATGTGCACAGCAGGAATTGTTCTCTCATGTGTTAGGTTTCTTTAAAACCGTATTTTGTTATTATGTATGTTCCTGTTGTATTATTCCAGTTATGTTGTAAGTCCTTGAAATAATGATGCAGGTATACTTATATCTGTGTGCTGTATTGTTATAAATCTAGGGCCTAGAAACTTAAGCCATCCTGAAACCCACTCAGAACTTCCTAAATTGGCCCCTGAACCCCAGGCGCCACTGCTGTCCTGCCGTGGATGACCTGCCTGTGTGCGCCACATGGCACCACTTTGTGGGGCCCCCGCTCGCGTGCCAGCCACCTTGTGTGTTTTCTCCACTTAAGCGTTCATGCACAGTCGCTCAGTCGTGTTTGACTGTTTGCAACCCTATGGACTGTAACCCACTAGGCTCCTCTGTCCATGGAGTTTTCCAGTCAAGGATGCTGGAGTGAGTTGCCATTTCCCCCTCCAGGGGATCTTCCTGACCCAGAGATCGAACCTGCATCTCTGGCGTCTCCTGCATTTGGCAGGTGGATTCTTTACCACTGAGCCACCTGGGAAGCCCTTTCTCTATCTGTAGTGGCTAAAAATTACTCTTTATGTAGAAAATACCTTTACAAAAACTCTAGTTACTTCCCAGCTGAGAGTGAACAACCAGAAAACATTCATAGAAGGAACCCAAAGAGGTCCAAAGCAAAGAGGATGGCATGGCCACTTTGGAAAACAGTTTGGCACTTCCTCCAAAGGTTAGACATAGAGGAACCTTATGACCCTGGAATTCTCTTGGATGTATACCCAGGAGAACTGACAGTATGTTACATCCATAGTGTTCAGTTCATTTCAGTCGTTCAGTTGTGTCCAACTCTTTGTGACCCCACGAATCACAGCACGCCAGGCCTCCTTGTCCATTACCAACTCCCAGAGTTCACTCAAACTTGAGTCGGTGATGCCATCTCATCCTCTGTCATCCCCTTCTCCTCCTGCCCCCAATCCCTCCCAGCATCAGGGTCTTTTCCAATGAGTCACCTCTTTGCATGAGATGGCCAAAGTATTGGAGTTTCAGCTTCAACCTCAGTCCTTCCAATGAACATTCAGGACTGATCTCCTTTACGATGGACTGGTTGGATCTCCTTGCAGTCCAAGGGACACTCAAGAGTCTTCTCCACAGTTCAAAAGCATCAATTCTTTGGTGCTCAGCTTTCTTCACAGTCCAACTCTCACACCCATACATGACCACTGGGAAAACCATAGCCTCAACTAGACGGACCTTTGTTGGCAAAGTAATGTCTCTGCTTTTGAATATGCTGTCTAGGTTGGTCATAACTTTCCTTCCAAGGAGTAAGCGTCTTTTAATTTCATGGCTGCAACCATAGTGTTATCTGTATACAAATGTTCATGACAGCATTATTCATGTTAGCTAAACATGTCCGTCAACCAATGAATGAATAAAGGAAACATCTTATATTTCAACAATGAAATGTGTTTCAGCTATAAAAAGGAATGAAGTGTTGATGCATGCTGCAGTATGGATGAGCCTAGTAGGCATCTAGGCAAATCCATAAAAACAGGAAGTAGATTAGTGGTCGTGATGGAGAGATGGGGAGTGAGTGCTAATGGATATGGTGTTTCCTTTGCGGGATAATGAACGTGTTGTGGGATTACATGGTGGTAGTAGTTGCACAGCTCTGAATACACTACAAACCACTGAATTATCCACTTTAAAGGGCTTCTCTGGTGACTCAGGTGACTCCACCTGCAATGCGGGAGACCTGGGTGGGGAAGATCCTCTGGAGGAGGGCATGGCAACCCACTCCAGTATTCTTGCCTGGAGAATCCCCATCGACAGAGGAGCCTGGTGGGCTACAGACCATGGGGTTGCAGGGTTGGACACGATTGAGCAGCTGAGCACATCAGCTTGAAAAGAGTGAATTTTTATGGTATGTGAATTACATCTCCACAGAATTGTTAATTAAAAAAAAAAAAGAGAGAAATGGTTAGAGAATTTAAAGGTAAACAGGGAAGGAATTTGAATGTTTCATGGAACCAAGGTGGGCCCTCTGACTCTGGGAGGCTGGTGAAAGCACTTTTACAGAGGAGAAAGTCAAGGCTCAGGCAGGTTAAGTAACCCTTGTAGGACCCTGCAGTGCGTAGTGGGGTAGAGCAAGGCACCGTTCCCCAAAACACGTACTTATTCCACTAACTATGTTTTCCTTCTCAGAGGGCCTTAGCGCGTGTATCAGGCGTGTCTTTCGAACACGTGGCTCTGTGATGCCTGCCAGCTGAGTGAGTTTGAGGTCAGGACCGCCCAGGATAAAGCCCTGCCCACCGCGTGTGCCTTCCAGTGCCTGGACTGAGGGGGCTGTGGACTGTGTTCTCAGTGCCCTGCCTCCTGATCCTCTGTTCCCCAGGTTTTCCAGCCTCCCGAGAAACAGAGTGCTTGTTCATCCTCCTGCGAGGAGAGTGGTTGGGGCTTACGCTGAGTGGTGACTTTTCATTTCTTACATGCACCCTGTGGGAGACCAAATGCACGGAACAATTAAGGAGGGGGTTTTACTCCTGTGGTTAAAAGGAAGGGAATGTTCATGAATGAGGACTGTCTCAAAGAAGAGGGAGAGAAATTGGGCTTCATAAACAAGGAAGTCACTGACTAAGGTGGAAGAGGGTCTTATCTCAGAATCAGAGAAGCAAGGTGGTCCTTGCAGGTGGCCGTGGCGTCGGTCACTTGCTCCGGAACCCCAACAATAATTGAAATAATGGACGCTTCCACTAGGGTTATAAAGATGGAATCAACCTTGAAGAGTCTGTCCAGAGAATGTATCAGCCCATTTTTACCCAATTGAGATGAGACCCTCTTACCTACTGGGGGTCAGTTTTAAAGAAAACTAAAGAGGCTTCAGTTCAGTTCAGTTCAGTCACTCGGCCGTGTCCGACTCTTTGCAACCCCATGAATCGCAGCACGTCAGGCCTCCCTGTCCATCGGAGAGTCAAAGAAAGGAAAGGACTGACTTATGTGAACCAAGTTCAGTAGGTAAGTAAGTGTCCTGGCAAAGTGACCTCCAAGCCACAGCCACTACAGGCTGGGCAAAGCGTACACTCAGCAGGAGAGGAACTCAGCGTAGTAAAGTGATGGAATGCTTTTCCATAAAGCTGATGGAGTTATTTTTGAACATAGGCGTTTAAAAAAAAAATTCCAGGTTTGAGTTTTTTTAAATTGGAATATAATTGCTTTACAGTGTTGTGTTAGTTTCTGCTGTTCAGTGAATGGAATCAGCTGTATGCTTACATATATCCCCTCCCTCTTGGGTCTTCCTCCCACCCTTCTAGGTCAATTGCAGCAGAGCATGGAGCAGAGCTTCCTGTGCTTTATAGCGTCTTCTTCCCACTAGCTGTTTTACCCATGGTAGTGTATAGATCGGAGAAGGCAATGGCACCCCACTCCAGTACTCTTGCCTGGAAAATCCCATGGATGGAGGAGCCTGGTAGGCTGCAGTCCATGACGTTGCTAAGAGTTGGACACGACTGAGCGACTTCACTTTGACTTTTCACTTTCATGCATTGGAGAAGGAAATGGCAGCCCACTCCAGTGTTCTTGCCTGGAGAATCCCAGGATGGGGAAGCCTGGTGGGCTGCCATCTATGGGGTTGCAGAGAGTTGGACACGACTGAAGTGACTTAGCAGCAGCAACAGTGTATAGATGTCAGTCCCCATCTCCCAATTCATCCCACCCTCCACTTCCCCGCCCCTCCCACCCCCCCAGCCCCACCCCGCCATGTCCATATGTCTGCTGTTTACATCT
>SJYX01010725.1:740022-776115 GCA_006410675.1 Oreotragus oreotragus
GTGTTTTTTTTTTTCCTTTTTCCCCTGTAAGTCTAATTTCCATGACTTTACCATATGGAAACTATGACTTTTTAAAAGAACTTGCTCCGCTGTGCAAGCTCGGTGTATTTTTCAAATGTTTCCTGACATGAACAGCTCTATTTTTCAATTAGCAAAGGGAATAAAGTTGATTATGCATATCCATGGAGTGACAATTTACATCTGATTAGCCAGCTCAAAGGTAAACATTCAAAGGTCACTATAAATAGCTCTTACTTCTTTTGTCTTCAGAAAGACCAATCACTGAGTCCTAGCTTTCCCCTACTCCCCATGGTTGAAACGCCCTGTTTTAAAACAATAGACTTAAAATTATATTCGGTAATAAAATATGTAGAATTTAAAGTTTAGTTAGTTGACATCTGGTTTGTTGTTCGTCTAACCATATTCTGATACCCATCTGCTTTTGCGATAAGTATTAGCTAATCATAGGAATTAAAAAAAAAATTGTGTGTAGACTTACATGTCCTGTTAACCTATTCATGGATTTATCCTTAGAACTGAAAAGTCTTCCAACTTTTTTTTTTCTGTCTAAAACTAGCCAAAGTGTCATAATGAGGGAAGGAGGATATTAGCTTTATTTACTTTGTTATGAAAAAGAACAGTTAGTCGTTGTTTTATGCTCAGTGAGATCAGAGTATCCGTTGATCGTCTCATATAGGAGAGAGATTCAGAAAAGTAAATTCATGGTGAAAACTGTTCAGGTAGTAGTTCAGGTGGCCCTGTTGCAAGAAGGGGGACCCCTTCCAGGGCCCAAAACTGGGCTCTTGTCAAACACTCGGAAATGAGTTGTCATAGGAGACACACATGCTGACAAAGCAGGAGGTTTTATTGGGAAGGGGCTCCCGGGCAGAGAGCAATAGGGTAAGGGAACCCAGGAGGACCGCTCTGCCACGTGGCTCGGAGTCTCGGGTTTTATGGTAAGGGGATTAGTTTCCGGGTTGGCTTTAGCCAATCGTTCTGACTCGGAGTCTTTCCTGGTGGTGCACGCCTTGTTCAGCCAAGATGGATGCCAGCAAGAAGGATTCTGGGAGGTGACTGAACACGTGGTGTCTCCTTTTGACCTTTTCTGAACTCTCCCTGTTGGTGGTGGCCTATTAGTTCCGTGTTCCTTACCAGGACCTCCTGTTGAAACAGCGCATGCAAATGGTTACTCTGGTGCCTGGCCAGGGCGGGTAGCTTCCATCAGTGTGCGTCCCCTAACAGTCCTGTTGTGTTGTGTCAGCTGGGTTTGGCACCCCTATAGAAGATGAGCTTCATGACTATCCCCTGTTCCTGGTTGGTATAATTTAATTAAAACGACAGGTCTTTTAGTCTCTTTTAGAAACTCTGGGGTCTCTCAATCTATTTGTATGAAGACTGTTTTTTGTCTTCTTTCTCCATTTTATTCATCCCTTTTAAATAGTGGTAATAGTTTTATTGTTGGTAATTATTTGAATGATAAAAGTATTCATACCCTTGGTTAAAACAAAATCAGATAATATGAAAAGGTATGAAGAAGAAGGAAAGGAGATATAAAGAAGGAATTCATATTCTCATCTTTCAGAGATCATGATGATTTACGTTTTGGTAAATGTCCTTCCAAATGTTTTTTTTTTTTTTCCTGTGCAAAGAAATAGACATATCTTAAAATAGGATGCTTTTTGTTGTTTTAAAATCAATTTTCAAAAAAAATGACATATCAAGCATAGCTTTTTGTGTCAGCAAGTGTGCGTATATCTTGAATTTTGATGGGTATATGATAATAGTGCCGTAGAAGGAGATATTCTGTTTTATTAAGAAACCTCCCCCGTGGTGCTGGATGTTTAGATTCCCTGGTGGCTCAGAGGTTAAAGCGTCTGCCTCCAATACGGGATACCCAGGTTCGATCCCTGGATCGGGAAGATCCCCTGGAGAAGGAAATGGCAACCCACTCCAGTACTCTTGCCTGGGGAATCCCATGGATGGAGAAGCCTAGTAGGTTACAGTCCATGGGTCGCAAAGAGTCAGACATGACTGAGCGACTTCACCTTCACCCCAGGATAAATTCTAGGAAAAATTCAGGGTCAGAGTTTTTGAGACTCATTGTCAAACTGCTTCCTAGACCTTTCTTCTCAGTAGTATTTAGCAGTGCCCCTGTCTCATGCCTTCAGTAATCCAGAGTATTTTTTTTTTAATCTTTGCTATTCTTACCTGTAAAATATCACTGAAAAATTGAATTTCTCTGACTTAGGAGTTTGAAAACTTTACATAAATTGAGAAGCAATTTGTGTACCTGTTTATGTCATTTGTTTTGCTTTTTCTAATAGAAGGTTTATCTTTTTGTATTGTAAAGATTTCTTTACATACTATGGAGATTAACTTTCTTCCATTTGAATCAGTTTATTCAAACTAGGGAATATACCTACTAGGCATTTTTCTCAATTTGTTGATTGTCTTTTCCCTTGGACTACCGTACTTTTCTCCAATTAAAAAGCTAGTTATTTATGTATTTAGTTAAATATATCAATCTTTATAGTTTCTGGTTTTTAACATCATGCTTGGAAAAGTCTTTCCCTTGTGTTACAGATATTGTCTCATGAATTTTCTTCTAATTCTGTGATTTTTTTTTTTTTTTTGGACATTTGAATACTTTATCTGAAATTAATTTGGGGGTCAGATAACTGGCTGAGTATCCAAAACAGTCATTTCTACATTTTTAACCCATTATCCAGGCACCATTATTTGAGAGTCCATAGCTTTTCCACTTTCATCATACACAAAATTCCCATGGATTTGGATCTAATTCTGTTATTCTACTCTGTAGATGACTGTGCTGTTAACTCAGAGATACAAAAATGTGTCGTTGAATGGCAATATTACCTTCCACTCGCAGAGCTGGATAGAGTACTTGGGGAGCGCTGAGAAGGCGTCCTGAGTCGGCCAAGAGCAGAGGTGGTCCCTGCTGCAAACGTGTACTGGGAGGAGCCACGTGAGGGTCAGGAACGAGGAATGCATTCTGGGCAGCGACTTTAGTGTGAGTGATTCATGAGGTGGGGACTAGAAGGGCGGGTGTGTGTGTGTGTGTATGTGTATCAGAGAGAGAAATAGGCAGACAACATGAGAAATGAGGTTGTAGCTGTGGTCTGGTGCCTGATGTTTGGAGTTCTTATTGCCTTTTAAAAAGTTTAGATTTATTTTCAGAGGGTGTTTTTCATGAAAGTGTTTTAAGCAGAGACCATTTACTTTTTGAATTCTATTTTAGGTAGATTTTGTTTGCTTTCCATGAGCTGAATCCATTGTACAGAAATTGAGCCTGGCAAGGAGATCACGAGTCATTTCTGCGCTGGTTCAAGTAAAGGGTGATGGGGACCTAAACTAAGGTGGTGGAGGGAGAGACGGGTGGTGGGCAGCTCTCTGGTGACGGCTCATGCAGGATGATTGATGAGCAGGAGAACGCAGCGGGGGCCAGGGTTCCCAGCGCGGCTGAATGGCCTTCACTTTCTAGACTGGAAAGAGACAAGACCATATAGTGAAGAGGAAGAGGCAGCTGAGTTGGCTTGGCAGTTTTAGAAGAATGACAGAGATGAGAGGAGAATCTGACCAAAGAAAATCAATGGGCTTTCCAGCCCAGCAGCTGTTTGAAGCATCAGGTAATAGAGGTTCAAATTGTGAATTTCGCATTTGCATAATCTTTTTGAACAACTGCCTGTGACATTTGTATACATCATGTTGGTGAACTCCTGCCTGTCTCTTACAACTCCCCACAAAACAGCTGAAAGAGTCTAGATTTTTTTTTTTTAAACTTACATATTTGATCTGGCCGGTGGGAAACAAGCTGCCGTTTCTCAGTTTCATACATTATCAGCATCAGCAGCCAAATTTCTCGATGTGTGCTCTGCAGATGATATTTGAAGCGAGCTGACTTTGAATAATGATGCCCCTATAAAAGTAGCAATAGGAAAGCCTTGTTGGAGCTGACAGAACATCTCATCACAGAAGTCAGGGCAGAAATGCTGCTTGCAAAGTTTTTCCTTGCATGTAAACACGGGCTGGTCTCTCTCAAATCAAAGGAAGAATTAACTTTGCTAATTGGGAGGCTTTTCCCAGTAATTAGACCTGATATGAGTTAAAAGATAAAGAGCAGTGACGGGAAAATAAAATGCATATGATTTGGCCACTGAGCTGCCACCTGCGTGTCACTAAGTAAGGAAATATGGGTGACATTGTCACCATCTGCAGTTCATACTTATTGAGCCCCACGGTGTTCGAGGCCAGGCTTATAAATAGTCACTTGGTCGGACTGAGTACGTAATAATTTATGCTGGGCAAGTAGAAGAGGTTACTAATTTTACTTTCTTTACCATCTGTGTACCTCCTGGGCGGATCATTTTTTAAAAAGCTACTTGTCTTTTTAAAATTTATTTATAAGCAGGGCTGGCTGATTTTCTGCTGAAGAGTGTGCCAGATTCAAAACCCTTGGAAGCCCCTTCTGTACCCTAAAGATTTCACATTCTTTAGGAAGGTTGGTCGGGGAAGGCAATGGCACCCCACCCCAGTACTCTTGCCTGGAAAATCCAATGGACGGAGTAGCCTGGTGGGCTGCAGTCCATGGGGTCGCTAACAGTCGGACAGACTGAGCGACTTCACTTTCACTTTTCTCTTTCATGCATTGGAGAAGGAAATGGCAACCCACTCCAGTGTTCTTGCCTGGAGAATCCCAGGGATGGGGGAGCCTGGTGGGCTGCCGTCTATGGGGTCACACAGAGTCGGACACGACTGAAGTGACTTAGCAGCAGCAGCAGCAGGAAGGTTGGTAGACACAACTCTGCTAGATCTCAGATTTTTTCTTTTTTTCAGCTGAGGTCTCCTGGGCTCAGAATAGCTGAAGACAGGAACTACTTAGGTGTTCTGGCCTTGAATTGCTTGTTTCAGCAACAGGCTCTGTTGTATTTTATAATAATGAAGCAGTGCTTCACGTGTTACCAGGGTGGAATACAACTTTTTTCCTTGGCCTTCTCATTGGGAGCAAGGACTAAACATGGGTTGGGTGGGAGGTGGAAGGGCCTTGAACAAAGCAGAGAGTATGGAAAATTGCCAGAAACTAGAAGTGAAAAAGAAATGCACTGTAGGAATGAACTCGGGAAGTACTGAGTCAATGTGTGTATACAGACAGGCATATATTTATATTAGTATGTTCACAATGTATATAAGACCATATAACATTTTTGATGCAAAAAACACATTTTACCTGTATACGTTGATTTATGGACGCAAAAGTGAATGGAAACAAAATGATTGCCCTACGTAGCCCTAAAGCAGTCCATCTAAATGGTAAGGGAAACCTGGAATTTTTGAAGGAGCTGATTTGCCTTTTTTTTCTTAAAGGCAATTTGGCTCCTTTCTCATCTAAATAGAGGCTTCCCAGGTGGTGCTAGTGGCAAAGAACCCCCCTGTCACTGCAGGAGACACAAGAGATGCAGGTTTGAGCTCTGGGTCGGGAAGATCCCTTGGAGAAGGGAATGGTAACCCATTCCAGTATTCTCGCCTGGAAAATCCCATGGGCAGAGAAGCCTGGCAGGCTGCAGTCCAAGGGACTGCAAAGAGCGGGACACGACTGAGCAACTGAGAACACAGTCACCTAAATACCAGAGATGCCAAATATGTGTCAGCTTGTCAAAGATGGGCTTGATGCTCAATGACTAAATTTGTGCTCACATCTGCATATGTTCATTCAGTCTCTCACGCACTCTCCCAGTTTTCTTTTCCCCCCGTCATTCGTCTTCTTGGCTGGATTGTCCGGGGATGAATCTTCTCCATTCATCTCCTCACATCAGTGTCCTTCTGGGCCATGGACTTGGTCTCACCCGTCATGTTATCTGAATCTCTTTTATTCACCCTCAAGCCTGCCAGCCTGTAGGTAGTTTTGACTCTGGTGGTCCATCCTGGTGACCTCCCCACCAAATCCACCCTACCCTTGATCCTAGACATTCTGAAATACACCTCCACTGTGTCCCCAGCCTTTCTTGCAGTTCCGTGGCCGTGCGGGAGCCTGGCATGACTGAGCGAATAAACCAAACAACAACATTCCCTAAGTTCTGTCCAGTGGGTGGTAGACAGACATGATGCCATCTTCTGACCTGACCCCCAGAGGCTCCTGCCAGTGCTCCTCCCTGAACTGTCCTCCTTGTGGGTGGTAACGAGGTGCTGCTACCCGACAGGCTCCTGGAATGATTGTCCCCGCTTCCCCCTCGGAGTGTCTGGCATCGCCATCTGAGAACCTTATTATTACTGAAGCTGCAGAACTGTGATTATCTGCTTGTAACATTTAGTCTGCGCTCCCCAAGACAACTCCCAGATCCCCGTGTGTCCTGTATCTAGGATCTGAGTGATGTCTCTCAGGTCTCTTGAACTCGGCTTGTCTAAAAACAGACCACACCTCCCTCTCTCTGACCCGGCTCCGTCTCCAGCATCCCTCTGTCTGTGAATAGCAAGCCGGGTTGGTGGCGGGGGGTTGGGGGCTGCTTTCCCAGTGGTCCAGTGGTTAAGAATCCATGTGCCCGTGCAGAGGACACAGGTTCCACGGAGATTCCACATGACATGAGGCAGCTAAACTCGTGCACCACATCTGCTGAAGCCCGAGGGCCTAGAGTCCACGAGCCGCAGCCCGGGAAGCCGGTGCAATGAACCGTCTGTGTACCCCAGCAAGGAGCAAGCCCTGCTCACTGCAGCTAGAGAAAGCCTGTGTGCAACAGTGAAGGTCCAGCACAGCCAGTAAATCAATAGTCTTGAAAAGAGTAAGCTGGCCATCCAGGGGCTCATGCCCCATGCTTGGGACCATTTTTTCATATTCTTCCTGCTTCATCCCTCATTTAGTCCAGGGGTCTGCAGGCATCAGCCCTGGACTAAATTTGGCCTGTTGCCATGTCTTTTTTTTTGGTAAAGGAAATCTTACTGGAACACAGGTACAGTATGGATGTTGGGTATTGCCTATGTCTACTCTCTCAACCAAAACAGCAGAGTTGAGTCATCATGACCAAAATTATATGGTTGGCAAAGCCTAATTTCTTCCTCTCTGGCCCTTTAAGGAGACCTGTGCCTTCCCCTGACCTAAGATTGCCACAGTCTGTTAATTCTGTCTTCTTAATCTCCTCTTGAACCCATCCACTTCTCTCCATCTCCATCATGGCCGTTACCACCCTCATCTGGACGACTGCAACAGCATCCTAAGTGGTTTCTGTGTATCTAGTCTCGCAGTTTTATAATCCATTCTCCATATGGCAGCCAAGTAATCGTGCTAAAAGGAAAATGTTGAAGATCTATTTATTGCTACACTTAGCCTACTCTAATGGTACAACTGCAAATCTAGACGTCTTTCTCTACAACCTCAGTCTCTCTGCTGAAACTCAAATCCAAATGTCACCATCTTGGTTAAAATCCTTCAGTGTTCTTGATTGCCCTGAGAATAGCCTAGCTGGGGCTTGAGCCGTTTCCTGACCTAAACCCCAGCCATTCTTTAAGTGGGCTTCCCTGGTGGTTCAGTGGTAAGAATCCACCTGCCAAGGCAGGAGATGCAGGTCTCATCCCTGGCTCAGGAAGCCCCCCTGGAGAAAGAAACGGCAACCCACTCCAGTATTCTTGCCTGGGACAGAGGAGCCTGGCGAGCTACAGTCCATGGGGTCACAAAGAGCCTGGCATGACTGAGCGAATAAACCAAACAACAACATTCCCTAAGCTCTGTCATACGCTGCACTCTCCCCTGTCTCTGGGTCCTTCCCCTCCTCTTTCCCACAGTCCTGCTGCGCTTGGATAAGTCTTACTTATTTCTCAGGTCAAAACTTGAAAGGACTTTGTCTAGGGGGCCCTTCCGGATTTCCAGGTTGCCTTTGATCTCTTTCCTCTGTGCTCTTGTAACACCCTGTGTTTCCATTGTCATTGTTACTATGCTTTACTCACCTTATCATCTCTTTCTACCACTGACTGTAAATTCTCCAAGAGGAGTGGCCACGTCTGTATTGAGTCTTGCTGAAACTCGAGCATGCATCATACTTGGAGCTCAGCTGGCATGTTGCGGGCAGCTCTGTGAGCTGGTTCCACGTCACATTTTCTACCCTTTCCTCCCTCTGGAATCTAATAGTAAGAAGGAGAATACCTTTCTAGATTAAGGATTTACTTGAATTAAGTCCAAAGAAATAAGTGATGAAGGGAGCAAATTATGAGATAGGCAGGCTTGGTGGATACAAGGTGGAAGTGATGCATTCTACAGAGATGGGAGCAGAGGAAAATGCAAAGTATTTGGTCGACCAAAAAAAAGTTTATTCTAGTTTTTTTGTAGCCTCTTTCGAAAAACCCAAAAAGTTGCATGGTTATACATGCACATATAACCACACATGAAACTCATTCATTAAGTGCCCAAACGTCCTAGACATCTAACACTACAAATGGGCATGATCTACCCCCGCCAAAAGTGACAGTGTCAGCCATCTTCAGTCATAAACAATAGAGGAAAGAGCACATTTCTTGTTGCCCCAGTTAGCCTGAGCCTGGGAGCAAGTTGCAAATAAGCCTTGTGCACACCAGGACTCAGGGTCCCCCACAGAGACAGTGATGGAACTGTGTGTGAGTGTCTCCTGTGGAGGTACAGTTCGGCAGTGGTCTGCCACAGGGACGGGGCTCTGGGTGTGGGTATGGCATACGTCCTCTTGGAGGAGGTCACCATTAACCCCCCTATAGAGCTGCCAGAACTTACACAGGACTGGGAAATATGCTCTTGGAGGGCACAGATTATGGCATCTGGTCCCATCACTTCATGGCAAATAGATGGGGAAACAGTGACAGATTTTATTTTGGGGGGCTCCAAAGTCACTGCAGATGGTAACTGCAGCCATAAAATAAAAAGACGCTCACTCTTTGGAAGGAAAGTTATGACCAATCTAGACAGCATATTAAAAAGCAGAATCGTTACTTTGCCAACAAAGGTCCATCTAGTCAAGACTATGGTTTTTCCAGTGGTCATGTATGGATGTGAGAGTTGGATTATAAAGAAAGCTGAGCACCAAAGAATTGATGCTTTTGAACTGTGGTGTTGGAGAAGACTCTTGAGAGTCCCTTGGACTGCAAGGAGATCCAACCAGTCCATCCTAAAGGAGATCAGTCCTGAATGTTCATTGAAAGGACTGATGTTGAAGCTGAAACTCCAGTACTTTGGCCACCTGATGCAAAGAGCTGACTCATTTGAAAAGACCCTGATGCTGGGAAAGATTGAAGGCAGGTGGAGAAGGGGATGACAGAGGCTGAGATGGTTGGCTGGCATCACCGACTCAACGGACATGAGTTTGAGTAAGCTCTGGGAGTTAGTGATGGACAGGGAGGCCTGGTGTGCTGCAGTTCATGGGGTTGCAAAGAGTCGGACATGACTGAGCAGCTGAGCTGAGCTGGGAGCACTCATTACATTTAATCTTACGTTGCTTTGTTAACAATATTTGTTAAACATGATATCAGATGAATGGGACTCAAATATTCAAAGGATAAGAGGACCTGTTACCTAAGTGGAAAGCTGTTGCTTAGTTGATCGGTCACGTCCAACTCTTTGCGACCCATGGACTGTAGCCCGGCAGGCTCATCTGGCCATGGGATTTCCCAGGCAAGAATAGTGGAGTGGGTTGCCATTTCCTCCTCCAGGGGATCTTCCCAACTCAGGGACCAAACCTGAATCTCCAGCATTGGCAGGTGGATTCTTTCCCACTGAGCCACCTGGGAAGCCAGACAGGTGAAATAGATGGCAGGACAGTCTGGCAAGGTCCGTAACTTAGCAGTTGGTCTAAAGTAGAATGAGAGCACAGAGCAGGAAGGAAGCCGATTGTCTTCTCCCGTTTTCGGCAAGAGGAGCATGCAGATGTGTGTACACATTTTTATGGGAGGAGTGACGGAGGCGGGTCAAGGTCGCCTCTCTGGTGGTTCAGGTTTGCCTGAGTAACTTCTCATGGCTGCCTTGCCCACTTTTTCGTGGGACTGGGATAGAAGTAGCCTGCTGTTTTCCATGGACTTTGCTGGGCAGATCGAATCATTCATGCATTGCTCTGGGGCCAGCAAGAGTCGCGTTTCTTTAACATGTTCGGTTGAGTCATAGCGAGCAGACAGACACTGTTCCCATGATGTCACCACCCCTCCCCTGCCTCTCCAAGGAGGAGACTCAGTTGGAAAACTCAGCTTCTGGGCGTTGACCTCTTGAAATAGCTGCAGATGACTGGTGGGGACAGATCGCTGGTGAATAAGAGCAACCCCATGTGAGTGAGGTCTGAATCTACACTGGAAACTGTGTTTAATGGACAACTTGGTTGGCTATGAACAAGCCCCAGTCTCTGTGGGCAAATGTTCACATCGTCCGACTTCCTCCTGCCTCATTAAGCCAGATAACAGTAATGAACTGACAATGTGGCAGAGAAATTCTGTTTTCTTCAGGTTGTTTCTTTTTATTCTTCTCAGCTTTTTTTTTTTTTTTTCAAGAATTCTTATTTTTCTTGCTTACCCCTTCATCCTCCAACATTTCTTGGAAACAGGCTAATTCTGATTAAAAAATCTCCTTGGCCACTGACAATGTAAGTAATTGATAGCCTGTGGGAGCTTCATGGGTGGTTCAGATGGTAAAGAAACTGCCTGCGATTCAGGAAACCCAGGCTTGATCCCTGGGTCAGAAAGATCCCCTGGAGGAGGGCGTGGCAACCAGTGTTCTTGCCTAGAGGATCCTATGGACAGAGAAGGCTGGTGGGAAACAGTTCATGGGGTCACAAAGAGTCAGAGCTGACGAGTGACTAGCACTTTCACTTTCATTTAAATCCCATCAGATTGGGGAAATATGGATGATATACTTAAGCTCATTAAGCCTTAGCTTCTTCATCTTAAAAATGGGGATTCAATACTATAAATAATACTGTTGGATTGGCCATAAGGTTTATTTGAGTTTTCCCACGAGAGATTAAAATCCAAATGAACTTTTTTGGCCGGCTCACTCTTTGAACAGTCTGCCTCAAAGATTGTTATGAGGATTCAGTGAGATAATATAAATAAGATCCTGGCATATCCTAAGAGCTCATTAAGGTTATCTTTTGTTGAGTCCCAAACTCTAAGCCTTGCCTGTTGTCTCTTCTCTGTTTAGGAGGTCAAGAGACTTTCCTTTGCCATTTTAACCATGACCGTGGCAAGAACTTGCCGAAAGGTTATCTATCCTAAGGTCTCATCCATGACTTTTGACTCCTTGATTGGTTTATGTTAGCCAAGACTTTATATTACGAGACATCTCATTGTTTTAAACCGTGTAGTTGTTTATCCATTCCATGCATTACCAGTTTGCATCCGAGGATCCCAGTTCAACCCTCTCCCGTCTCCTCTACCCTTGACAACTGCCAGTCTGTTCTCTAAGACCCTGGTTCTATTTCTGTTTCCTGGGTAGGTTCATTTCTATCGTATTTTCATTCCACATACAAGTGATGGCATATGCTCTTTGTCTTTCTTACTTCACTCAGTATTATCATCTCGAGTTGTATCCGTGTTGCTGCAAGTGGCATTATTTCATTCATGGTCCTACTGTGTCGCACAGGGAACTGATTTCAATAGCCTGTATAAACCATGTGGAAAAGACTAGAAAAAGAATATATATGCGTGTGTGTATATGTGTGTGTGTGTATGTATATGTATATATGCTGCTGCCAAGTCGCTTTAGTCATGTCCGACTCTGTGCGACCCCATAGATGTGTAGACCCCATTGGGCTCTGCCATCCCTGGGATTCTCCAGGCAAGAACACTGGAGTGGGTTGCCATTTCCTTCTCCAGTACATGAAAGTGAAAAGTGAAAGTGAAGTCGCTCAGTTGTGTCCGACTCAGCGACCCCATGGACTGGAGCCTACCAGGCTCCTCCATCCATGGGAGTTTCCAGGCAAGAGTACTGGAGTGGGATGCCATTGCCTTCTCCGATATATATATATACATATATATATACATATATATGTATATATATATAACTGCATCACTTTGCTGTACAGCAGTAACACAACATTGCAATTCAGCTAGACTTCAATTAAAAAAAAAATCCCGTGGTGAGTTTTGCCCTGGGTCTTCTAAAAGGCCGTGAGGCATCTTCAGTTTCCGAGGAGGTTGAATCTGCCCTATAACGGGTCTGGGCTCAGCAGACCAAGGTACTCTCATTCCCCAGGATGCCCAGGGCTGACCCAAGCTGGGCTCAACCTGGAGCCAGCATTCATCTAAAAGCCCAGAAAGCTGGAAACAGCAGAAGAATACAAATGTCTGTCACTTATTAGCGTTTCTTCCCCACTACCAGCACCTTAAAGAAAGAAAAAATGTCACCATTTGATACTTGTCTTTCAGAATTCCCTTTTGAATTGAGGCCTCCCATAGCTCAGGTCTGAATTGCCAAGTACACTGACTCATTTCTTCATTATGTAAGCCATTAACAGGTTACAGCTCCTAAATGAGAGTCCATGCTCTAGGCTACCAGCGAGACACCGGGATGACTCTCAGCTGAGCCTTTACACTTGCGCTCACCTGCGCTCCCCAGAGAACTACCAGCCCAGCTCCTAGCCTTAAGCTGTGAGTCCTGCAGAGAAGCTTCATTAGATCAAAAAGCTCCTCCTCCCTGCTGCCTTCCGGGCAGCTGCCTACCCAGGGAAATAGATGGAAAATGTGCAAGAGGCAGGTTGCAGCTCTTGGGAAGTGAAACTTTTTTGCAGAAAATGACTAGATCTGGGTGGAGGTAAATAGGAAGAGACCCAGTGTATAAAAGGGTCATCTGAGTGAACTTCAAAGCTAGGGTGGGATCTTTGGCACCAAGTCGTCTTTAAAGCAGACGGCCTTAGAGAATGACCCTGGGGATCTTGGAAAAGTGAGGAAAAGCAGAATGATATGTACAATGAGGCCAGAAAGAAAGCAAATGCTGAAGGAGCGCTTATTTCTAAAAGGTATTAGCTCTAAAGAGAGAGTCTAAATTCCTTTGAAAGTCATTGCAAGGCTGAAATATTTATACTGATGCTATTTAGCTACTCATTTGAAAAGATCCTGATGCTGGAAAAGATTGAAGGCAGGAGAAGAAGGGGACGACAGAGGATGAGATGGTTGGGTGGCATCACTGACTCAGTGGACATGAGTTTGTGTAAGCTCTGAGAGTTGGTGATGGACAAGGAGGCCTGGCTTACTGCAGTCCATGGGGTCGCAAAGAGTCGGACATAACTGAGCGACTGAACTGAACTGAGACAATGTATGTAGTCCCATATTGTAATTATCCGAGAAAATATTGATTCAAAAAGTCCATGAAGAGACATAACTTGTCACCGATCGTGATTGGCAGGCATGCTGGGCATAAGGGAGCATTGGCTTAATTAAGCTCTTAATCCTTTCTTGTTACCAGAGAGGTCATATTTTTCAACGTGGTTAATGCAAGCCTGGGAATTCAGTTGTTTCTGAAAATGCTCTGCAGGCGGATGGTCCTCAGAGGCATTCCAGGGCCTCAAAAACAAAGATTATTATCCTCTAGTGATTCCTGTTACTGGTATGGATTAGGAGCACCGTCACGCGAATGATGTTCCCATCTTAAAAGGACTTTTCAGTGTCTTTCTTGGCCTTCTCCAGGGGATCTTCCCCACTCAGGGATCGAACCCACATCTTTTGCATTGCCCATGGTCTCCTGTGGAGAAGGCAATGGCACCCCACTCCAGTACTCTTGCCTGGAAAATCCATGGACAGAGGAGCCTGGTAGGCTGCAGTCCATGGGGTCGCTGAGTCAGACACAACTGAGCGACTTCACTTTCACTTTTCACTTTCATGCATTGGAGAAGGAAATGGCAACCCACTCCAGTGTTCTTGCCTGGAGAATCCCAGGGGCGGCAGAGCCCAATGGGCTGCCGTCTGTGGGGTCGCACAGAGTCGGACACGACTGAAGGGACTCAGCAGCAGCAGCAGCAGCAGCATGGTCTCCTGCATTGCAGGCAGATTCTTTACCAACCAACCCACGTGGACAGCCTTTTGACATTCTATTAGAAGCTACTAGACTTTAAATGGTCTTCACTGATGGCTCACACGGTAAAGAATCTGCCTGCAATGCGAGAGACCTGGGTTCAGTCCCTGGGTCAGGAAGATCCCCTGGAGGAGGGCATGGCAACCAAGTCCAGTATTCTTGCCTGGAGAATCCCATGGACAGAGGAGCCTGGCGGGCTATGGTCCATGGAGTCACAAAGGGTCAGACACGACTGAGAGAGGAAGCAGAGCAGAGCATACAGACTTTAAATGAATGTGTTAGGTGACATCCCAGGACCTCAGACTTTTGCTTATCTTCTTCCTTAATTTTAGATCTGCTTCTTTCTTCCTTCGACAGTTTAACTCTGGTGTCCTATTAAGTATAACTCGGTAAAGTCCTCCCTGACCACTTAGGTAAAGTCCTCCCTGATCATTTGGATTCCTCAATAACTGTCTCTACCACATAGTCAAGAATCTGATGTTCATTATGTTTCATTCTTTCCACTCAGCAAAATATCCTTGTTCAAAGAACTTAAGGGGCAATAAGACAATTACATACATGGCTAAACTCAAGTGAGGAAGATGTTATTTCCAGTTAGGGCATTAGAACAGCCCCATGGAATAGGTTGTATTTAAGGTAGAACTTGAGAACGATGAGGTGCTGACTCGTGAGCTGCTTCTTGCACAGACACTGGCATCTTCATCTTTGGATGTTCACGGTCAGTCACGTGGGCTCCTGGTGACTCAGTGGTAAAGAATCCTTCTGCCAATGCAGGAGACCCAGGGGATGCAAGTTCCGTCCCTGAGTTGGGAAGATCCCTTGGAGGAGGAAACGGCAACCAGCTCCAGTGTTCTTGCCTGGAAAACTCCATGACAGAGGGCCCTGGTGGGCTACAGTCCATGGGGTTGCACAGAGGTGGACACGACTGAGCGCGCACACACACATATTCAACCACATGGTGGGACAAAAGCATGTCCTTGCCCAGGAGCCCTGCAATATTTTCTTGAGGGCATGTTTCCTTTTTACCTCTTTGTTCACGTCTTGGACCCAGTTACTTCGATGGCATACTAAAGACAGAAGGAGTGAGGGTCTGATGGAGTCTGGTTGCTTTTTACAAAGTCATCTTTGGAGATGGATCTGCAGCCACTTCATCCTGGAGTAAAGAGAAACCATCTCCGAAACCCAACTGAAGTTGATCATGTATAAGCCTTACCAGCTTTTCGCCTGATTCTGTTGTCTTTGACACATCTGCTGTACATCTAATGAGGAGATACAACTAGCCATGGAATTGGTATGGTGAGCTCTGCAGAGATGCAGGAGGCACAGGACACAGGTCCCTGGGTCCCAACCAGCAGCTGAAACCCAGACCTGCTTCTGCACCTGGGGAGACCCTTACTGGCCTTTATAAAGTTGCTTCTCTTCCCCTGTCTCACCTTCTGCCGTCATCATTTGTCAAAGGATAGCTGAGGAACTTGCATTGGGGGTGAGATCTAAAAGTCCTCTTGCCTGAAAGCACGGTCTCATCTTGCCTTTGCTGGAGAGTTGCAGGAAGCTCAGAGCATTACCCCGGAGAAGGCAATGGCACCCCACTCCAGTACTCTTGCCTGGAGAATCCCATGGACGGAGGAGCCTGGTGGGCTGCCAGTCCATGGGGTCGCGAAGAGTTGGACACGACTGAGCGACTTCACTTTCACTTTTCACTTTCACGCATTGGAGAAGGAAATGGCAACCCACTCTAGTATTCTTGCCTGGAGAATCCCAGGGATGGAGGAGCCTGGTGGGCTGCCGTCTATGGGGTCGCACAGAGTCGGACACGACTGAAGCGACTTAGCAGCAGCAGAGCATTACCCAGCCAGCTCTCGGAGGAGAACTTTTCTGCGATTATCTGCCACTGACCTTAGCCTAATAGGTCATGTTTTAGCTGATATTCCAAAGACAAAGGATGAGGTACCTATTAGATTTGTTGTGCCACCTTCTTCTTGCTCTGAAGCGGTTTGTTTTCCTCGNAGCAGCAGCAGAGCATTACCCAGCCAGCTCTCGGAGGAGAACTTTTCTGCGATTATCTGCCACTGACCTTAGCCTAATAGGTCATGTTTTAGCTGATATTCCAAAGACAAAGGATGAGGTACCTATTAGATTTGTTGTGCCACCTTCTTCTTGCTCTGAAGCGGTTTGTTTTCCTCGCCAGTGATGCTATTCTGTTACATGAAAAACTCGAGGTTTATTTTATAAACGTGACAACTAGTCATTATCTGAGTATTATTCCACAGGCCCTAAGCAGAATATATAAAATGTCATTTCAAGTGCCAGGTTGGTGGTTTTTTTTTTTTTTTTTTCCATAGAAACTTTCAGATTTTGGCTCAGCTCTTCCTGAGTTTCAGTGTTTTATTTTTGCAGTTGTTTTGGCAATGCCACATTCTTCTGCTTCTCCTGTAATTGAATTTCATATGAATGAGAACAGCAGCCCCGGCTACCCCCAGCCTATCTCAACTGTGCAAGAAAAATAAAGAGAATAAGCAAAACAAATTGTTGTCACAGAGTGTAATCCATGTAAACAACACTTCACCAAGCGCAGTTCTAATAAATAGGCTCTATGTGGCTGTAGTCTACTAAAAGTAAACACCTATTTAGGCAAAAGAACTGAGTTATTTTTAGTGGCCCAGATTCACATGTTCCTCTAGTCTAAGCAATGTGAGAAGAGAGCCCAAATTTTAATCACAGGGAGGGCACATCCACATGGCTTCCTAGGTGGCTCAGTGGTAAAGAATTTGCCTGCCAGTGCAGGAGACACAGGATCCTGAGGTTCAGCCCCTGGGTGGTGAAGATCCTCTGGAGGAGGAAATGGCAACGCACTCCAGTATCCTTGCCTGGGAAATCCCGTGGACAGAGGAGCCTGGTGGGCTACAGTCTATGGGGTTGCAAAGCTCAGGCCTGAGCAACAAAGCACGCACACAACTACCCTGAAAGCAGCTAAGGGACAGGGGAGGGCATCAGCAAATGAGTGGCTTCTTCTCACTTTAAAATGTTTGTTTTAACCGGATACTTACCCGTAAGGATCTGAGCTAAAACCACAATGCAAAAACATACTTACAGTGTTTATTTTTATAGGATTTTTTAAAAAAAGTCTTTGTTGAATAGTTACCATATTATTTCTGTTTAATTCAGGGTTATTTGGCCATGAGGCGTGTGGGATCTCATCTCCCCACACAGGGATCAAACCCATACCCTTTGCTTTGGAAGGGGCAGTCTTAACCACTGGACCACCAGGAAATTCCCTGTTTCTAAATATATTGTTAAAACGTATCAAAAGCTCTGTTTTCAGAGCCTCCCTCTTCCACTGCAGAATTGAAAACTAGAGAGAAGGAAAGTTTAAAAAGTCTTCAGGAGACTACTGACCTGGTTTTGCCCAAACATACCAAGGACTCACAGAGAAGACGGAGTAAAAGGCTTGTGAAGTCCATTGGGGAGGCTGCCTTTTGTTTTTGAGTTAGAAATAGGAAGCAATAGCAAGAAACATTCCTACTTGGGAGAATGAGTAACTTGGAGAGAGCCTTATTCAGAGAGCCTTATCTTACTATATTTGATACCTACTTCTTGAATACAGGCCAGAAGAATGACCACAAGAATGGGCTTAAATTGTGTCTTGATTAAGTGCCTCTTTGCTGTGTGTGTGTGTGTGTGTAGCCCAAGTGTGAGTATCTGTTTAATTGAAATCTGATTGTTGTGTTATTGGTTAGGCAGGACCTACCGAAGCATAGGAAAACCTAATTTCAGGCTTAGCAGGCAATGAAGTTAATAATAAAACATGTTTATTGAATTAAAAATGGTAAGCTTCTTGTTAACTCATTGTAAAATATTTCTCAAGATTTTCTTGCCAAGATAAAAACTTACATACCTGACTGTATAAGGACCAGTCAGACTCTGCTTGGGTAAATGGCTTCCCTCGTAGCTCAGTTGGTAAAGAATCCACCTGCAATGCAGGAGACCGCGGTTCAATTCCTGGGTCAGGAAGATCCACTGGAAAAGGAATGGGCTACCCACTCCAGTATTCTTGGGCTTCCCTTGTGGCTTAGCTGGTGAAGCATCCACCTGCAGTGCAGGAGATCTGGGTTCGATCCCTGAGTTGGGAGGATCCCATGGAGACGGGAAAGGGTACCCACGCCAGTATTCTGGCCTGGAGAATTTCATGGACTGTATAGTCCATGGGGTCACAAAGAGACACGGAGTGACTCATTTTCACCCGTTTTATTGTCCTAAAGGAGACAGCACAGATCCGGGGCACTGGGAGTCCAGCGTGCATGTGGTCTGTGCCACTGTGGAGCTGTCCAGCCCCAGGTAAATGATTTGGCCTCGTTGCCCTCAGTGCTTAGTCTTGTTGGCTGTCCGTTTTCAGTCTCGTTGGCCTTCAGATTTTTCCCATGTGTGAAACAGGGAGCTGGATTGGGTGACCTCTAAGGCTCGTTATGGACTTCCCTGGTGGCTCAGTGGTAAAGAATCCACCTGCCAATGCAGGAGACCTGGGCTTGATCCCTGGGTTGGAAAGATCCCCTGGAGAAGGGCATGGCTACCCACTCCAGTATTCTTGCCTGGAGAATCCCATGCACAGAGGAGCCTGGCCATCTGCAGTCCATGGGGCCACACCGAGTGAGACAGGACTGAATGAGTAAGCAGCAACAGTAAGGCCCTTTCTGCATTCTCATATTCTGTAAAACAGAGGTGTGAACAGTGGAAAGAAAAGCACAGAGTTTTAAGGGAAGTGTGGCACTTAGTGCTTGAGGGAGGCTCTTCTGGGCAGAGGAGCAAACAAACCAGGGCAAGGCTGCCGCAAGGGTTCTCTCCAGCTTAGTTCACCTCCTGTCTACCTGATGGTTCAGGTGACTCGGAAATGCGCCTCCTGCCTGCTCTCCCTCCTTTTCTTCTCCTTTTCTCTCTGTCCCATAATTCTTTACATTTTTCTCTACACTCCTACCCACCACCATCTTTACATCACTCTGAGGGTAGATGTTGTTAAGATTCATTAGGAGGACAGAAGAATAATGAAACTTGTTGGGAAAGTATTAGGTTGGCCAAACAGTTTGTTCCAGTTATTCCTATCTTATGGAAAAATCCAAACAATTTTCTGGCCAGCCCAATAGTTTTCCAATCAGTCTATCGTAAAGGAAATCAGTCCTGAATATTCACTGAAAGGACTGATGTTGAAGCTGAAGCTCCCAATACTTTGGCCACCTTATGCAAAGAGCTGACTCATTGGAAAAGACTCATGCTGGGAAAGATTGAAGGCAGGAGGAGAAGGGACTACAGAGGATGAGACGGTTGAATGGCATCACTGACTCGGTGGGCATGAGCTTGGGTAAACTCTGGGAGTTGCTGATGGACAGGGAGGCCTGGCGTCCATGGGGTCGCAAAGAGTTGGACAGAACTGAGCAACTTAGCTGAATGGAATAGTTTTCTAGGTTGTCTTTTTTTTTTTTTTTAATTCCTTTTATTTCCTAGAATCTGTTATAATTTTACTCAATAGGACAATGAAAAATTTAAAATCATGGGTTGTGTGTTCATGTAGATGATGATCATGATGCAGGAACCAGCTCTTAATGTCATCAGAGAAATTACTCAGCTGATCCCTATAGCAGCACTAACTAGGTCCTGTCATTAGCACCACCATGCTGATGAAGATGCTGGATCAGAAAGGTTAAGTAACTTGCCCAAGGTCAGTGAAAGCGCTAGATTTAGTTGTTAGGAAAAAAAAATTTTTCCTTTAAAGTTTTATTGGCCTGAATACAGTTGACTCCTTTGGAGACAGACTAGTTTTTCACTTATGAACACTTGGCACGGGGAAAAAAATGGATCAATATGTTTACATCCCAAGGTCAGTCTTTCTACTGTTATGTATGATGTTAGGGATGAGAGAAAGAAATAAGAGAGCTCATTCTTTCTGTACTTGTTGCCGTGGTACAAGGATAATATCTCCTTTGTGAGGACGTCTGGATTAGAGGGTGAAGGATGTATTGTTTATTCATTATGTCTCTAAGATCTCAGTTACCTAGTGATCGGATTTCCAACAGCTCTGTAATCTGGAACATACACAGGTGCACAGCAGTATAGGATCATGGAAGATGAATGTTGAACATGATCTTAGAGGTCCCTTACCCAACTGTTTGATTTTGCAGATGAGATAGCACTGCCTCAAACAAGTAAGGGGCCTAGTCGTGGATTAGAATAAAGTCTTCAGATAGAAAATGGTGAGGACAAAGGTTGCATACTATTTACTCTGTTAATTCACTTTATAGGTGTTTGTTGAGTGCCTTCTATGTGGAAGGCATTAAGGATAGAGCAGTACTCCTTGGTCTAGGAAAGCTATGGGCCCTCCTTCAAGCTCTTAGCGAACATTATGTGTCATGAAGCAGAAACAGATGAGAAATCTCTTGAGAATGAGGTCTCGTAAACTCTGAAGATGACGAGGACCTTTTCTTAATTCCCCAGTGTCTTATGCCTTCCAGGGGATGAAGCCCCTGACCACAGGAAGAAATGTAAACCATGGTCAAAATGTCAAAATCTGGGAACATTTAGTGTGAGCAAGCTTCCCGGGTGGCTCAGATGGTAAAGAATCTGCTTGCAATGTGGGAGACCCATGTTTGATCCCTTAGTTGGGAAGATCCCCTGGAGAAGGAAATGGCAACCCACTCTAGTGTTCTTGTCTGGGAAATATCATGGACAGAGGAGTCTGGTGGGCTACAATCCATGGGGTTTCAAAGCATCGAACATGATTGAGCAACCAAGCATGCACACACCATCGTAGACCCAGTATTGTTACTTTCAGATCCTATTTCTTATATTTGGGGGGATTTTTTTTTAATTAAAAATATTGCTTAGCCACAAAACAATGAAATCATTTGTAGTTAGCAAATGAATTTTTTAATTGCATAGTGGTATGAAATTGGTGCTCTAAGGCCTCATGACTAAGCAAAAGCAAGCTTTCTTTTTCTCCTCCTTTGGACTGGTAGCTTCCCCATTTGGCGCCCTGTATGATATTGGGTACATATTTGTCATAGCATCTCCTAGATTCCAGGTAAGTGGGGTATCACTTGATAATGGTGATTGCCTCAGAAATTCTGAAGTAGTGAAGCCTGTGTTTAGTCACTCAGTCATGTCCGACTCTTTGCAACCCCATGGACTGTAGCCTGCCAGGCCCCTCTGTCCATGGGGATTCTCCAGACAAGAATACTGGAGTGGGTTGCCATTCCCTTCTCCAGAGGGCTTCCTGACCCAGGGCTCGAACCTGCATCTCCCGTGTGTCCTGCATTGCGGGCACCTTCTTTACCCGAAAGCCCAGCCAAACCTAGATGAGTAAAATTTGCAACACATGGATGTAAAGAACAAGAACTATACTAACAGCATCTTCTAGAAAGCATAGGATCTCAGGTCACAAGACCTGGGTTTGAGTGAAGGCTCTTGCACTTGGGGTGGAAATGGGCAAAATTTAAAATCTCTTTGGACCTGGATTTATTGATTTAATAGTGCTTGTGTCATGTGGCACTTCTTAGGTGGCTCAGTGGTGAATCGTCCACCTGCCAATGCAGTGGACACGGGAGACGTGGGTTTGATCCCTGGGTAGGGACGATCCCCTGGATTAGTGCATGGCAACCCACTTCAGTATTCTTGCCCGGAAAATCCCGTGGACAGAGGAGCCTGGCCGGCCACAGTCCATGGGGTCGCAAAGAGTTGGACATGACTGAGCACACAAACATGCATGTCACATAGTGCGGTGAGAATTAAATGACATGAGAGATGTGAGAAGTGATTGGCAGAAAAGCTGTAGTCTCTAATTGTGTAGAGATAGGATCATCACTCTGATAACTGGCAGGCCGGGTCTCAGGTGTCTTATGAGGATAAAAGAGCATTTGACATCGGGCTCAAGCTGTGATGGAGAGACAAGAAATAGAGCTGTTGAGAGAGGTTGTTTTGACTCTTAGGAAGAAGAGTGTGAGCATTTGCCTTATTACCTACTGTGTTCCTCGCCATCTCCTGTGTCAGGGACCCCTGGCGTCCTGTGGCTTCTGCTTCTAGCCTCCAAAGTTACCTCTAAGGTGTCCCACAGTGGTGTCGAAAGCCCACTGTCTAGAATGCCGCCCCTGGTATCTCACCCACTTGTTTTCAGTCATTCCTACTTGTGTGCCTGTCTGCTCCCCAGGCCTCCCCTCATCAGCCCATCTTGATCACCAGCTTGGGCTTTTCCTAGGCACAGACCGTCTGAATTGAGTCCTCTCTGAATTATCCCCAGTTTGCCTTCACTCTTACCATCTGTCTTTTCTGAACTCTGTTTGCAAATCTCAGTCACCACAGAGTCAAAAACAAAAAAAAGCAAGAAAACTTCACTGATATGAGAAAATGGAGTTAAGAAAATGATATGTCCAGGCATTCCCTGGATGGTAAAGGATCTGTCCTAGGATCTGTCCCCTCAGATGGTAAAGAATCTGCCTGCAATGTTGGAGACTCGGGTTCATTCCCTGGGTCAGGACAGTCCTGTGGAGAAGGGAATGGCTACCCACTCCAGTCTTCTTGCCTGGAGAATCCCATGGACAAAGGAGCCTGGCGGGCTGCAGTCCATGGGGTCGCAAAGAGTCGGACACAACTGAGCGACTAACACTTTCACTTTCAGGCAGGACAAAGGCTTCCGCAGGGCAGAGAGGGGTTCACAGCATGATGGGGCCTGATGGAGGAACTTGATGGGAATGGAGCCATGGTGGGAACCAGCGGGGAGTTTCAGACAGGGAGCCGCCTGAGCGTCTGTCTAACAATAGAGCAAGCGTCCACCCCCCTTTGGCGTGTGCGGAGAGCCTGTCGGTCCTACATGCCTTCAGGAAAGCTTTGGAAAGAAAGCCAGTATTGAAGGGGGAGGGAGTCCCATCTTGCCATGTGGTTTTAACCCTGACAGATGAATTTCTAAATCTCCAGCTTGGAGGACAGGATGCTGCTGACCAAGGATCTCAAACTGCTTTCTCCCAAATCTCCTTCTCGGCGTGTTACCAGCCTGGCTAGTGTGCGCCCATTCACACTGGCCGTGTTGTCTGTTAGCGGGGCTCTGCCTACCATGCAGGGTCCTTCAGAAACACATTAGTAGACAGAAGCAGCAGAGAGGAAGGCGGCAAATCAGCAAGACACAATCGAGCCACATTCAGTAAGAGCAGGGAGTGTGCGACTCCCAGCGAGAAACAGAGGCAGATGCCCCCCTCACCGTTTCCCTTTCAGACTTCCAAACGGCGAGGTGGGAGACCTCACAGCTTCAAGGGAGAGCCTGGTGGATGATGAAGGAGAGCCCGGTAGATGGAAAAAGGAGAGACATTTTTATTTTGGCTGCACCCCACGTGGCATCTTAGTTCTCCAACCAAAGATTGGACCTGTTCCCCCTGCAGTGGAAGCACAGTCTTTTGTTGTTGTTGTTCATGTGAACCAATTTTAAAGTCTTTATTTGAATATGTTGGGCTTCCCTGGTGGCTCAGCGGTAATCTGCCTGCAATACAGGAGACGCAGGAGACACAGGTTTGATCCTTGGGTCAGGATGATCCCCTGGAGGAGGGCATGGCAAACCACTCCATCTTGCCTAGGAAATCTCGTGGACAGAGAAGCCTGGCGGGCTATGGTCCATGGGATCGCAGAGTCAGACAGGACTGAAGTGAGTGAGCAAGCATTGAATTTGCTACAATATTACGCTTTAGTTTTCTGGCACAGAGGCATGTGGTATCTCAGCTCCCCAACCGGGGATCGAACTTGCACACTCTACATTGGAAGGTGAAGTCTTGTCCGCTGGACCACCGGGGAAATGGACAAGCAGAGACTGTTTTGAAGTCCTGTGAGGTGGCCTGCAGATGAGAGAGCGTGCCCAGCCCTCCCAGGCCTGCCCCCTGTCTTCTTCAGATATGATCAGAATGATTTTAGGGGTGATTCCATCTAGTTGAATTTTCCTCCTTTAAATGATACTGCAAAAAACCCCGACCTGCCAACGCTTCACCTTTTTCCTCTTTCTCAAATGTGTTCAGTGCTCCTGGTGTTCTTAGGAAAACCCAAGACATGGGGGAGGAAGTCCTGGAGAGGTGGTGTCAGGCCAGCTTCTTTAGTTCTGAGGACGCTCCGTGTGTGGCACTCCAAGGAGGTTTCTGCAGGGCGTGTTCATAATTAAAACGTCTGTTGAAAAATCGGTGTCACGTTGCACTTGAATACTTGATTTGCTCTCTGTGAGGTTGGCCTGTGTGGTATTGATTTTCTGTAGCTTGTCAGCCATGCTGTAGCGATGATTTCAGGAGTGTCCAGACAGGACGAGCTCAAGGAAAGGAGACCGCGACACCCACACCCTTCCTTCACCCCGGGGGTGTGTTCCCACACGGAGAGCAGGGCTCGCGGGCGCCCTGCACATTCCAGGTGATTGACAGAGAGTGTGACAGGTGGTGTGAATTCCTTCAAGGAGACCTAGTTCCTAGTGTCAGCTCTGCTGATCCCTGGCTGTGTGGCCGCCGCCAAGACGCTTCACCTCATTTGTCCCCAGCTCCCTTGCACGCACATGGAAAAAACGACAGCAGTAACACAACTCCTACCCTTTGTCTCTTGATTGTTGAAACGATTTCAGATTTGCTTTGAATTTCAAAGCCTCTCTCTTAAACACGATGCGTCTTTGCATACACCCACATCTGTGAGTGCAGGTATCACACGCACACACGCATCTGCCCTTCGCATTAAGGCAGAGGTCGAGCAAGGTGACCTGGAGCTCCCTCGGGGAGCCTGAAGCCCCAGTACTTCCTCTGGGCTGGGCTTGCCATGCACCTTGCGTGGCCTCCATAGGTGGTTTCCCACGGGTCTTCCCCATCTCCGTGAATGGTCGCTCCTCCCATTCAGAAATCATCTCTGGTTTCTCTTTCTCCCTCACCGCCCGTCTCCAGTCTATCCATCACCGATTCTGTCAGCTCTTCTTTCAAAGCGTATTTCAGATCCACCCCCTGCCGCCCTCGACCACTCTCATCAGCCTCTGTTGATTCCTCGCTGTCACCCATCCATCTTCCACACGGGAGCCAGAGTGACTTTTCAGAAACGGAAAGGACGTGATGACAAGCCTGGCTTCAGACTAGCCAGTGGCTCCTGATGCTTCTGGAAGGAAATTCACGCTTCTAACCATGACCTCCCTGGCTTCCTTGGTGGCCTTCTCCTTCCTGCCTGGTTTACCGTGCTCTAGCGAAGCTTTACCCCTTTGCATTCTTCAACACCGCACACGTTCTTATTGGAACGATTTTAAAAGTTATATTTATTTTAATATTTTTAAATTTTTCTTTACTTATTTGGCTACTCCTGGTCTTAGTTGTGGCACCCAGGGTCGAGTTCCCTGACTAGGGATCAAACCTGGGCCCCAGAGTCTTAGCCACTGGACCACCAGGAAAATCCCAAAGGATTTTTTAAAACATAGGTTTTGTCTTTTTAGCACAATCTTAGGTTTACAGCAAAATTGAGGAGAAAGTACAGATCATTCTCATATATCTCCCGCCCACATTATATGGTCTTTCTCACTATGGACACCCCCTACCAGAGCGATACATTTATTACAGCTTATACATTTACTATGACATGTCACCATCACTCAAGGTCCATAGTTAACCTCAGGTTCACTCTGGGTGTTGCACATTCTATGGATTTTGAAAAATGGATGATGACATGTGTCTACCATTATATACTTGCTTGGCCAAAAACTTCATTAGGGTTTTTCCATTACCTCTTATGGAAGAAACTCGAATGAACCTATTGGCCCATGCAATAGTATCATACAGAAGTTTCACTGCCCTAATAATCCTCTGTGTGCCTCCTGTTTATCTCACCCTCTTCGCATCCCCAGCAACCACTGATCTTTTTATTGTCTCCATTCTAGTTTTGCCTGTTCTAGAATGTCATATGGTGGGGATCATACAGTGGGTAGCCTTCTCAATTAGCTTCTTCCACTTAGTGCAATGCCTTTAAGATTCCCCCGCGTCTTTCTATGACCTTACGTTTCTTGCTATAGCTTTTCACTCTGCTTGCCTTTTCCTGTCCACCCTATTTAACTAGCCTCTCGTATCACATCACCCTCTGTGTGTTCTTCCTAGCACTTGTTACCCTCTGACATTTTCTTTTATTGTTTACTGCCTGTCTCTCCCATAGGATCTCAAGTTTTGTGGGAGTGGAGGTCTTGTCTGCCTTACTTCTGGCTGCAGCTGAGTATCTAGAACAGGCTGGTGCATAGAAGATGCTCAGTAAATGTTGGAAGGATTGAATGCATCAGGGACCCGAATATATGAGCCCCCGTTAGCTTCACTCTTCTCCCATAGTTGGTCTTTGAGGTGACACACTCTTTCATTCACACGGCTCCAGGTTTTGTCTGGAGGAAGAGGCAGACATTCGTGTTAAGTCACTGAGTCTGAGAGTTATTTCTTGTTCACCTTTTGCACCTGAAGCTCTCTTGGTTGTCTGCCGAATTTAATGGGCCTCCAGGCAAGCGGCAGTTGGGAGCTTTAGTGGGAATCAGTCACATTGCAAAGGAGCACAGAGGCGGTAGAAAAATGATTAAGGGAAAATAGCAGAAAAGTGTGATTGAACATTTATTGAGTCGCACATTGTACTCCAAGCTGTGTATAACATAAAAAGCGAATTAGGGGACAAGTCAGATATAAAATGAGTGAGCACCCACAAGCCCACGAATACTGCAGAGGAGAAGGTATTTCTCCAGATGCCTTCTCTCATTTGCCAAACTGTAGCCTTATCAGAATATATGGGTTCTTTCAGGAGAGTCATTGTGCAGCCAGTGTTTGTGGCCCAGGCTTGCCTCGGGGCGGGGGCGCGGTGGAACAGAGAACCTGCAATTTCATTACTGCTTCTTAAAGAAACTTTCTCCAGGGCTAACAGACTTTCTAGGGAGGCCAAACCAAGTGCAGCTGAGTTTAATGTTCTCATTAAAATGTTAAAGAGGCTTTATTCACGAATGACTGAAGCTGTAATTGCTTTATCCTCGTAAACTATGGAAATATGTGGTCATCTCTTACAGTGGTGCTCACCCAGACCCCTCCCTCAGGAAGATCTGTTTAATGGAGGGCTTGGCAGGATCTAGAGACTCAGTTCAGTTCAGTTCAGTCACTCAGTCTTGTCTGACTTTTTGCGACCCCATGGACTGCAGCACGCCAGGCTTCCCTGTCCACCACCAACTCCCGGAGCTTGCTCAAAGTCATGTCCATTGAGTCGGTGATGCCATCCAGCCATCTCATCCTCTGTCGTCCCTTTCTCCTCCCTTTTCAATCTTTCCTAGCATCAGAATCTTTTCTAGTGAATCAGTTCTTCTCATCAGGTGGGCTGATATTGGAGTTTCAGCTTCAGCATCAATCCTTCCAATTCAAATTCAGGACTAATTTCCTTTAGGATGAACTGGTTGGATCTCCTTGTGGTTCAAGGGATCTCGGGACTGGGAGGGGGTTAGCTGAATTATATCTTTCAGAGGTATAGTAGAAGTGATGGGAAGGGTTCCCCCTTCCTTGATCTGCCTTCATGCTGTAGTTCTCGTTGCATATGCACGGTTTTGTCTGCTTGATCTAGAGTTCTAACTTGGGAATCGTATGAGAGGTGAACACTCAAATACACACAGGCCCACAAGTGTGGAAGGAAGTGGGTTTCTCTCCTCCCACAAGCAGTAGCTTATTGAGGTGAGATTAGAAGAAATCCACACATGCTGAGATGCTGGTCAACTGAACAGGGAGTGGATCTGAAAAAGAAAAGCTGTTAATCAGAGGGGGAGACCACACAGTGGGTGATCTCAGACTCATGCCCCTTCCCTTTGCCGTCCTTAAGGGCCCAGCGCAAAAATATCACGGGAAACCTTTAGCAGGGAGCTTCCCAAATGGCACTAGCGGTGAAGAACCCTCTGCCGGTGCAGAAGATGTAAGAGACCTGGGGTCCATCTCTGGGTTGGGAAGATCCCCTGGAGGAGGGCATGGCAGCCCACTCCAGTATTCTTGCCTGGAGAATCCCCACGGACAGAGGAGCCTGGAGCGCTACAGCCCATGAGGTCCCAAAGAGCTGGACACGACTGAAGAGACTTAGGCTATGCGCACTTGCACACCTTTAGGGAGTGGATGCAAATGGCAAATACAACTATTTTTTTTTTTCCTCGAAATATTTACAGTAATGTCTAGTTAACATTCAGATTGTAGAGCTCTGGGCTTTATATAGGTAGGAAACTATATTGCTTGAAACCTCAAAATTAAATTTAGGAGGAGAAAGCGTTAAATCATGCTGCCTTTCCCTCAATTCCTTACTATTAGAAAGCATTCCTTGTTGAATGGTAACAAATCTAGGTCTCATGATATGCAGAGGTAGTGATACATGTCATATCTAGGGATTATTTTAAGATATTTTCTTCTTTTTTCCATTGATGGGTCATTGAGGTACTTTACTCTGGGTCAGATATAAATGAAAATACATTCATTCTAGCTAGAGTTGCCAAAGTTTCTTCCTTACAAGGTCACATCTTTCTTTTCAGAATGCAGGGCATTTGTTAAAACTGTTTCAGGTCAGAGGGGCAATGGAGTTGAAAGCTAACATAGGAGGCTCTTGTACAGGATAATTGGATGGATTTCTGGAGGTATGACCATCTCAGCTCAATCACTTTAATGGTGTTAATGCTGCTAATGGTATGACCAATCTAGATATCAATAAAAAGCAGAGACATTACTTTGCCAACAAAGGTCCATCTAGACAAATATATGGTTTTTCCAATAGTCATGTATGGATGTGAGAGTTGGACTATAAAGAAAGCTGAGTGCTGAAGAATTGATGCTTTTGAACTGTGATGTTGGAGAAGACTCTTAAGAGTCCCTTGGACTGCAAGGAGATCCAACCAGTCCATTCTAAAAGAGATCAGTCCTGGGTATTCATTGGAAGGACTGATGCTGAAGCTGAAACTCCAATACTTTGGCCACCTGATGTGAAGAAGTGACTCCTTGGAAAAGACCCTGATGCTGGGAAAGACTGAAGGCAGGAGGAGAAGGGGACGACAGAGGATGAGATAGTTGGATGACATCACCAACTCAATGGACATGAGTTTGAGCAAGCTCCGGGAGTTGGTAATTGACAGGGAGGCCTGGCATGCTGTAGACCGTGGGGTTGCAAAGAGTCAGACACAACTGAGCAACTGAACTGAACTGAACGCTGCTAGTGTTCAAAAGAACCACTTGTGATTTTTGAACAAGAAGAAAGTGCCTGCTGACTTAGGAAGAGTGTTGATTATTTGTAATGAAATACACTGAGAGAGTCAGTGCCAGATATAACAACGGTGCCGATGAGGCTGGCTCTTCTCTAACTCTTGTTGGTTGATATAGAGTGACTTCCTATTTGGGGGACCGGCTGACCTGGCCCCTAAATTCTCATGTGAATCCAGAGAGGCAGGACGTTTTGGACTAGTTTCAACCTAGTTGAATCTGTCCTGTCTCTCTGCCCCTTTTCTAAGATAGGATTGCAATCCCTTTCCTGGTCTGCAGAGTGAACCCATTCTGGAGCCTTCTTGGAAGAAAATCTTGGTGACCAGTGACCTGGTCCTCACTGTTAGCCTGACTCAGACACTGTTGCAGGCGTGTGAAAGTGTGATAAGAGCATCCCTGATGCTAGGGCGGGGACACAGTGTCATGCAGGGATACGTGGAGGGCTTGACTGATTTATCCTGGGCTACGTTATCATTATAATTTTTTTTTGAGAACTTTTGTTGGTTCTATAGAGTTTTTCCATTTGCCCATTTGCTATTAGAATGGCAGTTGTCACATCTGACCACTCAGTATCCCTCCGCAGTCAGTCCCTCCTCCCTTTGACTTCTTGGAGGTGAGTTGCATCCACTGCGCTAGGGTGACTTTATGATTAGGGCCAATGGAAAAAGCCTGGGGTAGATTTTCAAAGTGCACCCATGTGCCATAGTGTTTCCCTCTGGCTGCTTCATTCTGTCGTGTCTTAGGCTGATATTGATTGATCAGTTGATTCTTCGGTTAATTAACTCATTCCTCAGATATTTGGGAAGCATATACTCTATGCCAGGGGCACATACTATGTCTACTCTCTGAAATAAAAGGGTGAACTGAGCAGAGTTGTCTGGAGCTTTGCTGAGGGTTCACAGGGGTGAAAATAAGAGTGAAATACATAAAGGAAACCAAATGGCTTTTCTGTAATTCAGAGAGTATGTGAGATTGCCATATCACAGCCTACTCTGTGGAGTACTTCCTAAGTGCATTTCATGCAGGGAGTGGTGGCACCAGACATTTTCTCTATTATGATGATCTTCATATAGTTATTAAGCTGTAACTGGCAAGGCTTCCTGACGGGGTGTTCACGGAGCCTGTTTGTCTGCTGTGCTCTGTCTTTCTCGGGAAGCACTCTGGGAACTCCGGCCTGTGACGAAGCGGGTTTCGGTCATTCCTGGAGGGTTTGGGGGATAGGCACAGAGAGGGGTGAGGTGACAGTAAGGAGAGGGTTGGAGTCATGGCGGGTTGAAGGGAGTGTCCTTAGGAAAAACCAGTGGTAGAATGAAACCCTTTAACTGGGTATATTTTACATCTCTGTACCCTTTGAGCACAGCAGCTGAATAGTTCAGCGTTGTTCGACATTTTAAAGACTGCTAAGAAAATGCTAGCCTACTGCGTTTTTAAAGTGTGGGTTTTTTTTTTTTTTTTCCTTTCTCAACTGTTGACCTGGCAGCTGGTTGGGAGGATGTGCAGACTTCAAGTGTGATGACGTGACAGCAGAGGAGTCCAGCCATGATGTAGTCACTTCCAAGCTTTGTGTCTGGGAGGCCTGGGTGCACACTCATGACAGTTTCAGCGCTAGAAAAAGAGAGGACACAGCAGAGGGGAAAGACGAAAAAATCTGCAGAGATGTGGATGAACCTAGCACCTGTCATACCGAGTGAAACAAGTCAGAAAGAGAAAGGCAGATATCATAGAGGAAGGCATATATGTGGAGNACTCATGACAGTTTCAGCGCTAGAAAAAGAGAGGACACAGCAGAGGGGAAAGACGAAAAAATCTGCAGAGATGTGGATGAACCTAGCGCCTGTCATACCGAGTGAAACAAGTCAGAAAGAGAAAGGCAGATATCATAGAGGAAGGCATATATGTGGAGTCTAGAAAGACGGTACTGCTGAGCCTCTTTGCAGGGCAGCAACGGAGATGCAGACGTGGCGAATGGACGTGTGGACACAGGTGTGGGGGGAGGGTGGACAAACTGGGAGAGGCCCATGGACATGTGAACACTACCGTGTGTGTGGTAGCGTAAAAGAGAGAGCCAGCTGTAGCTGGTCTACAGCACAGGGAGCTCAGCCTGAAGCTCTGTGATGACCGAGAGGGAGGATGGGGGGAGTGGGCAGTGAGGTCCCAGAGCCCCAGAGCCGGGAGACACATGCATGCATATAGCAGATTCATGTTGTTGTACGACAGAAACTAATGCAATATTGTAAAGCAGTTAGACTCCAGTGAAAACACATGAAGAAGGAAGAGGGAGAAGAAGTGTGGGAATGTTAGCAGAGAAAAGGGAAGCGAGGTCAAGGTGGGCAAGGGAGAAAGATGCTCCGCCATCCTCGCCTCTTCCTTCATCTCATAGCAGGAGTGGGTGAGAAAGCAGGCAGATTGCAAAGGGGGGAAAGAGAGTGAGCTGAGGGGTGGGAGGGCGCTTGGAGGTGGTAAGGGAGAAGGAGAATGAGTCAGAGGAAGCGGAAGCAAGAGGGAAGGAGAGGATGAGAACGATTTAAATGCGGAGAGAGGAGCCAGGCACAGAGAAGGGTGTGTACATGGTGGTCTCCCCAAGAGCCTTCAGCTGCTCCCAGCACTGCACCGCCGAATAGCCAGGGTCCCTCCCTCCCGGCAGGCAGTTCCCTGACTTTTGGGTTAACTTCAGCGCCATTCTGTTTATGGCTCCCCGTGTCGCATGTTGTGGTTGCACTGACACGCTGTGTGATCAGAGAGCCGCTGCGGGCGGAGACCCGGCTCTGTCTTCCCTGCCACCTCGCAGTGTCCGGCAGATTTCTGAGTCAGGGCTGCTTGCATTTGATGTCTGCTATCCTTCCTTGTGTACAGGTAGGAGAGCTGAAAGGGAAAAACTCTTCCTGAGCGTTGCTGCATTTAGAGCTCATGCATACAAATATTCAAAGCGGTTGGGAAACCACTCTATACAGTCCCAGACCAATATTTTTCTCTAAGTAAGGTACTTGACTTGTTCATTGCTGGGCTGGGGACTTGCCCTAATCCAGCACCACACTCACTGTGCCTGAAGGTGGGCAGGAAGCCTTCACGATGTTCCAGGTCTGGTCGGGTGCTTTCTAGAGTGAGCACCCCTGGCCTCATCTGCACGCTGGCTTCTGGTCCTGACCTGTCCTGATTAGAGCTCCCATTCCTATTGTAATTCCTGTCCTTCTGCACATTCTGGACTCTTTGCCCATGTTGGTTATTATTGTTGTTGTTTACTCACGAAGTCATGTTCAGCTCTTTGTGACCCCGTGGACTGTAGCCCGCCAGGCTCCCCTGTCCATGGAATTCTCCAGACAAGAATACTGGAGTGGGTTGCCACTTCCTGCTCCAGGGGATCTTCCCAACCCAGGGATGGAACCCACATCTCCTACATTTGCAGGCAGATTCTTTCCCGCTGAGCCACCAGGGAAGCCTGTTTTAGTTATTATGGAGCATCTGAATAGATGTTCACTAACTGCTCATGGAATAAATGAATGGCTGTGGTGGTTGTCTTATGAGTATAAAAGCAAATTCTTCTAGAATGAGCTATGCTTTTACATATCTGTACCATTAGCCTATCTGTTCTGAAAAGGAAAAGTTGGTTTAGCCAGCAGTAAGGGGCTTCTGGGGAGTTTATTCAACTATAATTAATGGATTATGAGTCCATTCACTCCTGGACACCAGAGGATGGTCTTGAAATTTCAGGCAGCCTGTTTCTTGTTGAGTCTCGTAATTGCAGGCCATATGCATGAGGCACTTCAGAGCCATGCTTCTCAGACATGAGTATGCATAGGACTTAATGTGAGGATCTTATGAAAATGATGATTCTGTTTCAGGAGTTTTGAGCATTTCACATTCCCTGGGGATGCTGAGGTTGCTGGTCGGTAGACCCGACTTGAGTAACAGGATTTTAAAAATGGTTCTAGTAAAGAAAGTTGGGATTTATTCTATGAAAATACCTAGGTGCATTTATAGTTTGCAGAACAGCAGACTTTCTAGGGGGAAAACTTAAAAGTGCTGCTGCTGCTAAGTCACTTCAGTCGTGTCTGACTCTGCGACCCCATAGACAGCAGCCCACCTGGCTCCCCCGTCCCTGGGATTCTCCAGGCAAGAACACTGGAGTGGGTTGCCATTTCCTTCTCCAATGCATGAAAGTGAAAAGTGAAAGAGAAGTCGCTCAGTCATGTCCGACTCCTCGCGACCCCATGGACTGCAGCCCAGCAGGCTCCTCCATCCATGGGATTTTCCAGGCAAGAGTACTGGAGTGGGGTGCCATCGCCTTCTCCGAAACTTATAAGTACCTAACTCTTATTTCAGCTTGCAAATTTGTGAGAAATCTTTCCCACACTTAAGCAGAGAAACGCTATACTGATCAGCCCCCAAAACTGCTTTCAAATGATCCTCTAGGTTGTACTCCTCTTAATATATAGCTTTATTTATTTAGGCTTTTCTGGATTTGGGAGGCCCTGGCCTTGGTGTAGCTACTTTAGCAACAGGGATGACTTCTAAAGCAGAAATATTCTTCGGAAGATCAGCAGTTCAAGAGCTGTGTTTATGAGACCTTCACATTTATTGATTGTGACCAAGCAGAGAAGTTCTCCAAGGACAGTCAGTTAGAATGGCAGCAAGTAGGCAAGGGGAATGTTCAGCTTGAATTTTGCAAGCAAAACCTCACCTCTGCTTACATATGTTCCAACAGATCTCTGAAGTTGGTAGCCTTCTCTAACAAGGTGGCCTTTATTTTCCAGGTTATCCGCAGCCAGTATGATGCCATCTTTATAATCCCTGGAGGAGAACGTGCTCATCATGTTCAGGTAAAGGAGTGGTGAGTACCACAGGCCACAGGCAGGACCAGCGGCAGGTTGCCTGTCACTGTTTGGGACAACATTCAGTTTCATTATACAGTTGACGTCATTCTCTTGTGTGTGTTCTACTCAGTGGTCTCAGTGAATTAATGCACATTTTGGAAGCATCTCAGAGTCTCTACAACAGAGTACCTTTGTAGACAACCAGGGGAAAAACAGGACTGGTCACCAGAACTCTCTCTCCATCTTCTACAGAGCTAACATAGACTCCTTATGATTGTTCATCTTTATCACCTTATCAGAAGGCTTTTATCTTTTCAACATTGATGTAAATGGGTGAACACCAAAGACTCTTCTAATTAAAGTCTTTTCTCTGTTCCCTTATCTGAAGTTGCCCTTCTGTAGAGAGTCTCTGCGTTTTCCTTTTAAATAAATATATGTCCCACAACTTTGATTTGCCCAAATAGGTCACCAGGATTAATTTTCCATTAACCTTTATTGCTTCTTTCTTTCTAATCATCTTTTTAGAGGATTAAACAGTTCCCATTGGGTCAATCCCTGGGTAGGATATAGACCATCTTTGCTCTTTGGTGGCCTTTATGGAACTGATGTCGATGGTGGTAGCCTCTGGTCCAGTACTGTACTTGGCCCCATTAACGACCTGTGGATAGACCCCCACAGGAGTTCTGTTGACCATGGCGATTTTGTCATTGGCATCACTCTTTCATAACCGAGTCTGTATTCATTTTCTCTGGCAGCTGTACCTAAGTATCAAGGGCTGGATGGCTCAAACAACAGACACTTGTCATCTGGAAGCCAGAAATCTGAAATCAAAGTGTCAGCAGGCTTTGTTCCTTCTGGAAGTTGTAAGGGAGAATGTGGTCCTTGCCTGTCCCAGCTTCTGGTATCCTCAGGTGTTCCCTGGCCTATGAATGGCCATCTTCTTCCTGTGTCTTTGAATTGTCTCTCTCTATGTTCATACTTCCCCCCTTCTAAAGACACCTATCATATTAAATTAGAGATGCCTTTAATGACTTCTCTCATAATTTAACCATCTGCAAAGATTCTATGTCTAAATAAGGCATTTAATTAAGACTTTCATATCTTTTGGGGATACATAAATTCAACACATAACATTGTCTAAGAAAGGCAAGTTCATTCCTTTCGGTTTGCCCTGAAGAAGCTAGAACCAAGGTTGTTGCTTAATATTAGTTGAATGAGCGGATGACCGAGACCGTAACGACCATGGTCAAATTCAGTTGGCAAAAGTAAAGCGCAGTGACCAGGAGCGGACAGGCCTTCTACTCCATTGTCCTCAGCAAGCTCTAACTTTAGGGAGAGTCCAAGTTCAACAACATCCTAAATGGGATAAGAGTTGTCCCTTTAAAAGTAAGAGCAAGTAGACAATTTCTAAAAGGTAGCACCCTGCGTGAGCCCAGCCTGCTTTCTCTGTTGCATCTCAGGCTGAGCTGCCAGTTTACACACTATCTCTATCAGAACATCAAGGTATCTTTCCAGCTAATTCAAAACCATTTAAATCATACTTAGCCAGGCTGTTCTTTCTTTCCAGCTATACCACTTTGCACTTATTAAATTTAACATGCTGTTCCAGAGCTCTCATCTCTAAACGGGCTCCTGAAACAGACCTGCCCCCCCGTGTCTTCTCTCTTCTCTGTGCTTCCTCGGCTTCAGACGATTAGCTGCGGCCTTTTGTGTGTTTCGATTTGATAACATGAGGATGCTGCTCTCCAGATAGCACCTAAAGGATCCATTTCTCAGAGATGTTTATTTCAGTTCAGTTCAGTTCAGTTGCTCATTCGTGTCCGACTCTTTGCGACCCCATGAATCGCAGCATGCCAGGCCTCCCTGTTCATCAACATCTCCCGGAGTTCACTCAGACTCACGTCCATCGAGTCAGTGATGCCATCCAGCCATCTTATCCTCTGTCGTCCCCTTCTCCTCCTGCCCCCAATCCCTCCCAGCATCAGAGTCTTTTCCAATGAGTCAACTCTTC
>SJYX01010725.1:781404-871805 GCA_006410675.1 Oreotragus oreotragus
TCCTATGAATTGATGTCAGCCCCTGGGCTAGTACTGCAGACCATGGGGTTCCAGCTTGACTTCCTCAAGACTGCACAGCAGGCAGGCTGGGGTCATTGACTTCCAGGCTTCTCAACCCCACGGAGGCTGTCCTATGGCCAAATAATAGTATTGGCTCAGACAGCACTGGATTTATAAGATGATTACAGGCAGGAGAAAGTGAAAATGAAAATAAGAAGTCATTTTAGCATTTTTATGTTGACACTAGTCCTAAGGAAATCAGTAAATTACATAACATATTTACAGGGTATGCGATGCTCGCAGGCAGAGTTCCACCAAAGGCCACCGTGTATGGTTGTATAACTTCATCTTCATGCCTCCACTGTTTACTTATCTTTTCCATTTTATCAAAGTGCATACTACCGTCTATTGCAAGCCTTCTGTAACTTACTATGTGAGTCTCCTCTTTTGGTCTGTGAGAATGTCAACAGGCATAAATGAAAACAATGGATTTTGGTCACACCATGATCATATCAGAGTGATGGTGGAAGAGGTCTTCGCTAGCGATGTGTCAGGTTCAGCGAGCAGCTGCATCTTGATCATTAAACTGTCCTTAAACAGCTTTTGTTGTTTAGTCGCTAAGTCATGTCCAAGTCTTTTGTGACCCCATAGACTGTAGCCCACCAGGCTCCTCTGTCCATGGGATTTTCCAAGCAAGAATACTAGAGTGAGTTGCTGTTTCCTTCTCCAGGGGATGTTCTCGACCCAGGGGTCAATCCCGTGTCTCCTGCATTGAAGGAAGAGTCTTTACCACTAAGCAAACAGCTTGCTTAGTGGCATCTGGTCCCATCACTTCATGGGAAATAGATGGGGAAANCAGCTGCATCTTGATCATTAAACTGTCCTTAAACAGCTTTTGTTGTTTAGTCGCTAAGTCATGTCCAAGTCTTTTGTGACCCCATAGACTGTAGCCCACCAGGCTCCTCTGTCCATGGGATTTTCCAAGCAAGAATACTAGAGTGAGTTGCTGTTTCCTTCTCCAGGGGATGTTCTCGACCCAGGGGTCAATCCCGTGTCTCCTGCATTGAAGGAAGAGTCTTTACCACTAAGCAAACAGCTTGCTTAGTAGCATCTGGTCCCATCACTTCATGGGAAATAGATGGGGAAACAGTGGAAACAGTGTCAGACTTTATTTTGGGGGGCTCCAAAATCACTGCAGATGGTGATTGCAGCCATGAAATTAAAAGACGCTTACTCCTTGGAAGGAAAGTTATGACCAACCTAGATAGCATATTGAAAAGCAGAGACGTTACTTTGCCAACAAAGGTCCATCTAGTCTAGCCTATGGTTTCTCCAGTGGTCATGTATGGATGTGAGAGTTAGACTGTGAAGAAAGCTGAGTGCCAAAGAATTGATGCTTTTGAACTGTGGTGTTGGAGAAGACTCTTGCGAGTCCCTTAGACTGCAAGGAGATCCAACCAGTCCATCCTAAAGGAGATCAGTCCTGGGTGTTCATTGGAAGTACTGATGCTGAAGCTGAAACTCCAATACTTTGGCCACCTGATGTGAAGAACTGACTTATTTGAAAAGACCCTGATGCTGAGTGGGGATTGGGGGCAAGAGGAGAAGGGGATGACAGAGGATGAGATGGCTGGATGGCATCACCGAGTTGATGGATATGAGTTTGAATGAACTCCGGGAGTTGGTGATGGACAGGGAAGCCTGGCATTCTGTGATTCATGGGGTTGCAAGGAGTCGGACATGACTAAGCGACTGAACTGAACTGAACTGAGTGCCTAAATTATGCATTGTTATAATTTTTGTGTTGTAATAAATCTTATTCCGAGTCGATGGATATGAGTTTGAATGAACTCCGGGAGTTGGTGATGGACAGGGAAGCCTGGCATTCTGTGATTCATGGGGTTGCAAGGAGTCGGACATGACTGAGCGACTGAACTGAACTGAACTGAGTGCCTAAATTATGCATTGTTATAATTTTTGTGTTGTAATAAATCTTATTTTAATAACTAGGTTATTTTGTGTGTACCTAACACTTCTCTACCATTAAAGAGAAATACATCAGAAATAGAACCTTAAGTGCCTGGAAAACTAGGAACTAATTTACTATTGCTAAGTATTTTCCTCTATTTTCATTTTACACTCTAATTTTAGTAATCTGAGATTTCTGAAAATTCAGATATATGCGTTTCGTGGAACTGATAATAATACACATATTCATTATGAAACTCGGATCTTTAAACAAAGGGAAAATTATTTTGTTTTTTTTAGTTAGTAATTAACAGTAGTTTTTTTAAAGACCTCTGAAATTTTAGAGTGTATTTATGATACATGCGAAGTATTTTAATTAAAGAACTTGTTTTTTGAATCAAGATTCTATCAGACTTTCTCAGAAGATGTTTGTGCATGGGTAAGTTAAGATACAAATCTTAGTGTTTGTTCTCCTTGGGTACTTTTTCTGCCTCTGTCTCCTGACAGTTCCTTTTTTGTTTCTTTTAAATCCGTGAGTTAATACCCAGTGCTTTTAAGCTGATAATAAAAAAGTCATGAAGAGTGGAGGGCTTCTGGCGCAGAGCTCAGAAGCTTGGCATGCCCCTCCATCACTTGTTCCCCCAACATTTAGGTCTCAGGAAGCTTTGTCAAATTTCCTATAATTCTTTCATATTTTTGCGGCCCTCACTGTGTGGCTGATGCTGCTGGAGCACGAGGTGGCTGAGGCTCCGCGGGAGGGCAGGAGCAGCCCCGTCTCCCCAGGCCACTGTGAGTGGGACATGAGATGATGGTTTCAAGACGACTAGCACAGGGCCTGGTATATTATTAAATAAGCATGAAGTCGTCATTGCTCTCAGTGTTTGCTAAACACAGAGCAAAGAGGACCTCGGCCCCCAGGAACTGTGTCGCACGCTGTGAGCCGTCCTCTCATCTCAGGTCTGCACAGCCTGTACTTGCCACCATCCTGCCCACAGTAGTGAGGCTGCCCGTGCCGGCAGGCTCATCCCCAGCCACACTGTTTCCCGCCTCGCTGCTGCTAAGGGGAAGTCAGGCCCTCCTAAGCCGGTGCTTCATCAGCTCAGTGCCCTCTCTGACTACGTTGGCCAAAACGTTCGTTTGGGTTTTTCGTACCATCTCATGAAATCCCCAGACAAGCCTTTTGGCCACCCCAGTATTCACTCTGTAAGTCATCAGTCCTGGCTACATTCGCCTACTTTGGATTCTCACCCACAGTTTATTCTTTCCCATTCAAGCTCCATCTTCAGAACGTCCTCCCTCCACCATCCTTCAGGACCTCACTTAAATTCATCCCCTCTATGAAAACTTTTCTCCATTCATAATTTACCCTTTCTTCATTCCAGGGGAACTTTCAACAGACTCTTCACATCATGCAGGTTGACACCTGCCTCTCTGATGTCATGACTCAGTTCATTAACACACTCGGAAGGGCTGGCAGGTGCTTAGGGAAAGGGCCACGTACTTATTACATGTCCTGTTTGTGCTCAAAGCACAGCTTCTTGCAAACAGTGGACACTGCATTGATGTGTGTGAAAAGAGTGGAGGGAAGACAGAGTTCCCGTAATTTGTAAGGCTGCTACAGAGGTGGAACCGAGGGATTGATTACTTGCCATCTGGGAGAAGCAGTGGTTAATGCAGGATCTGGATGACCTCTCTCAGGGCAGAATGACTGTCAGCAAAGGGAGGGGGGTTACATTAAACAAAAAGCTGGAACATCCACTCTGAAAGCTAGTTTATCCGCCCTAAGGCAGGGACGTGGGAAGAGACTTAGAAAGCCATGAAGCCGTATGGGCCCCGTCTTGACAGTGAATGACAAATGAACAGGTAAGAGCACCTCTATTGCATTAAGAAGCTCTGCATCTCTCCAGGAGATGGCCCTGGAAGACTTGATTCAATTTAAGACTTCTCTGCCGCAGATCTGGAGATAATCACAAATGCAGAAATATATTTATGAAAGTCTGTTGCCACTGAGCTCAAAAGACCATAATCCTATTACTTGTGAGTTTGAAAAGGGTAAACATGAATAACTGAAAGGGAATATCGATTACAGGAGTAATATGAACAGGAATAATGGAATTAAAGTAATTGAGGCAATATTGGACCTAATGGACCTTGTTTCTCTTAATGCCTCTCTTCTGCTCTTCACATTGACTTGGCCCTAAAGTCGATTGGACTCTGTGCACCGAGAGAGAAGAACATAATGGAAGAATTAGTATTGCTGTCTATAAAAAAAAAAAATCAATCTGTTGTTCTTACAGAAGAACATCAATCAGTCTGTGAAATCAATTAGCTGGAATTTTTTACATTCAGCTCATAAGGTTACGGGACAAAGTGATGAGCAAAGCCGGTCTGCCTCGCACATAGTAGATACTCAGGAAAGGTCTCTTGAGTTAAAAGCCAGAGGCGACCACGGATTTTTGTTGCAACACAACTTCAGTGTAAGTCCTCTGGCGGGTACTGACTCAGTCCCGCCCCTTCTCCTTCCTGGACTGTGTCCTTCATGCTGGGAGTGGAGTCGACTCCCTCTCACCGACGTCTCCAGTGAGTTCTCTTGCAAGTCGCTGCCTGGCCTTCCAGGCCAGTCTTGTGTGACCTCGGGTCTCTGTTATTTAAGGTCTGACCTGTTTCCTGTGATTAGGTTTTCTGCCCTGTAGAGCACTAGCAAATTCCATTTCGGGGGAAATATCCCTTTGATGACGTTACTGCCTCTCCAGAAAGCTTGCGTCTCCCCTTTGTCTCCCAAGTTACAGGCTCATTGTACTTTACACCCTTCCCCAGCCTGTGGCTCTGAAGAGCTTCTGCATTTAGACCTCTCCCACTGCCTGTCCACACTCAACTCCCACCGGCCCTACCTGGGCCCGATGGGGAAGGCACCTGGGTCTCTGCAGGGCATCATCCCGTTTTCAAACAGGCAGGATGCTCTCCTTGGAAGTCTTCTCATATCTATATCCCTCCAATTAGAATCCGTCTGGCCAAGGCAAACCTGATTTTCCTTAAAACTGTGTGTTATCAAGAACTGTGTTGTGAAGATAAATGGAATGAGAAACTAAAGAGTTGCAGGCACACAGTAATAGAATTGTTTTACCAGAAATTGGGCTTTCCAGGTGGCTCAGTGGTAGAGAAGCCGCCTGCCAAGGCAGGAGGCACAGAAGACGTGGTTTCAGGCCATGGGTGGGGACGATCCCTTGGAGGAGGAAACGGCAACCCACTCCAGTATTCTCGCCTGGGAAATCACATGAACAGAGGAACCTGGTGGGCTACAGTCCATGGGGTTACAAAGAGTCAGGCAGGACTTTGTGACTGAGCATATTTCAATGATAATGGGGTTTCGATGTCTATAGGAGTGTGACTTTAAAATCTGAAGATCCTGAAAAGTACAACATGGCACTGTGTCTCTTTTCACAGGTCTGTTGTGAACTAAACTGGAATTTTAAAAAACAGTTTCAACATTTTAAGGACCCACAATGGTGAAAAACTAAGAATAAAGACTTAAAGCAGCTGTATTTTAAGTAGAAGAACTTTTTCTCCGTTCTCCCAGCAGTCTTGGTCTGCATTAAATAAATCTTATTTCTCAATCAATTGGTCACTTTGTATCTAATACACATTTTGCAGACTCTACAGTAGAAATGTTTCTGTTTGTTCTTCAAAACTGAGTTTAAGTCCTTTTTCCTCCATTGACTTTGCCTCTTATCATTCAACTCTTCTGTGTGGTGGTTTTTCCCCCTCCAAATATCTTTTTTTAAGGCTCATGATCCATTTAAGGATCATTAAAATATTTTAAAATATTTAACCTTTTTGAGAATTTTTAGATGCTATTCTGAAATAGGGATATATTTTAATTTCCCACAATGCCCAACACATTGTTAGCGCAGTGTGACATATTGATTTATAAAAATATACAATTATTAGGTTCAGTTTCACCTAAATTCCCAAGTTGCTCGTTTTCCTGATTTCTATTTCACCTAAGGGCTTTGCTGGTAGCTTAGTGGTAGAGAATCCACCTGCCAAAGCAGGAAACTTGGATTCTGTCCTTGGGTTGGGAAGATCCCCTGGAGAAGGAAATGGCAACCTACTCCAGTATTCTTGCCTGGAGAATCCCATGGAGGGAGGAGCCTGGTGGACTATAGTCCAAGGGGTCACAAAGAGTTGAACACCACTTAGTGCCTAAACAACAATAAATTCCATGTGAACACTGGAGTTGGTCTGAATGGTTTAAATTTTCTTTAAAAAGTTGAATAATCCCCATTTCAATGTCAATGTGGAAAGATGAAGAGTGAGATAGGTTTCCGGTTATAGATGATACATGTTTTAGTTTCTGGTACTTTTTTCAAGACACCATTAAAATGACATTTAAGTGATCTTTCTGAAAAAACAATCACCCACCTAAAAGAACAAAGAAATGGGGCAATTACCATAGCACTGTGGAATCTGTGAATGAGTGGCAGCTTATTGAGCACAGGAGAAATCAAGAAGTAGCCTTCTTCATTGTGTAAAGAAGAATTTACACTGATGGAGTCTACAGAAGCTCAGTGATTTTCAGCAACAAGAACCCTTTGTAAATGAAAGTGAAGATAGGAGTAAAATCAGGAGTATCGATGAACGTTTAGATCTGCTCCCCAACTTGACACAAGCAGGTAATTGCCCCCTTTCCGTTCTAACATAGGAATGGAGATTTTTTTTGTTTTTCTTTTCTGTAGAGATGATAAAATAGAGGCTTCTGCATCAGAAGGTGTCAGGAAAAGTAAAAAGTGGTATTATCCATACATAGTGTTGAAATCAGGGAGATTGCATTGGTTTTCCAGTTACACTTACCTTCTTCTCCCTGCCCCCTATCCCCAGGACAGAGGGTGATAATCTGCCTACATGAGACCCCAGGAGACTTCCCTGGGATTTTGACCTAAAAATATAACACAAGGGTGCTGAATCAGGGGTTCCCCAAAGAATAGGCCTAACTAGAACACTCCTAAAGTGAATCCCAAGTCAACTTTCCTTCCACCCCAACCCTCTCCCCACCATACAACCCTTTCTATTGGCTTTCTTTAATTATCAGCAGACAGCCAAGGAACATGAGATATTTAAGAAAAGTTTCTCTAATGAGAGACAGACACTAAAATGTGCAAACAGGAAAAAAAAGCAACTTAGAGGAAACAGAACCTTTGCAAAAAGGAAGAATCTTAAAAAAAGAAATCACTTATATCTTCAGAGACATAAGGTGTGATATTACAGCTGGGACACAGAAAAGAATTTATGACTTGGGAGATTAAAGTTAAGGAAATTTCCCAGAATGTAAAGTAAAAAGAAAGAATACAAAGTAATATAGGAAAAAAAAAACCAATAAATTTATAGGATTGGCCCATGAAGTCCAGTGTTCAAAAATAGTACCACCCAGCTTGAGAGAATATAGAAAACAGGACAGAAAACCATCAAAGGACTAATTGAACAGAATTCCCCAACCAAAGACAGGAGTTTCCCAATTAAAAGATAATACCAGTGCTCATCATGAAATGTGACAACATTCTAGCAAATGACAGGGTCAGTCAGTCAGTTCAGTCCCTCAGCCGTGTCTGACTCTCTGCCAGGCTTCCTTTGTCCAGCATCAACTCCTGCAGCTTGTTCAAACTCATGTCCATTGAGTCAGTGATGCCATCCAACCATCTCATCCTCTGTCATCCCCTTCTCCTCCTGCCTTCAATCTTTCCTAGCATCAGGGTCTTTTCCAGTGAGTTAGTTCTTCACATCAGATGTCCAAAGTTTTGGAGCTTCAGCATCAGGCCTTCCAATGAATACTCAGGACTAATTTCCTTTAGGATTGACTGGTTTGATCTCCTTGCAGTCCAAGGGACTCCAAAGAGTCTTCTCCAAACACCACAGTTCAAAAGCATCAGTTCTTCGGCACTCAGTTTTCTTTGTACTCCAGCTCTCATATCTGTACGTGACTACTGGGAAAACCATAGCTTTGACTAGACAGACTTTTGTCAGCAAAGTAATGTCTCTGCTTTTAAATACTCTGGCTAGGTTGATCATAGCTTTTCTTCCAAGGAGCAAACATCTTTTAATTTCATGGCTGCAATCACCATCTGCAGTGATTTTGGAGCCCAAGAAAATAAATAAAATCTGCCACTATCTCTACTTTTTTTCACCATATATTTGCCATGAAGGGACCATATATTTGATGAGACCAGATGATATGAACTCTGTTTTTTGAATGTTGAGTTTTAAGCTAGCTTTTTCACTCTCCTCTTTCACTTTCATCAAGAGGCTCTTTAGTTCCTCTTCGCTCTCTGCCATAAAGTTAGTGTCATCTGCATATTTGAGGTTATTGAAATTTCTCCCAGCAACCTTGATTCCATCTTGTGCTTCATCCAGCCAGGCATTTTGCATGATGTACTCTGCATATGAGTTAAATAAGTAGGGTGACAATATACAACCTTGATGTACTTTCCCAGTTTGGAACCAGTCCATTGTTCCATGTCCAGTTACAACTGTTGCTTCTTTACCTGCATACAGATTTCTCAGGAGGCATGTAGGGTGTTCTGGTATTCCCATCTGTTGAATTTTCCAGAGTTTGTTGTGATCCACACAGTCAAGGTTTTGGCATAGTCAATAAAGCAGAAGTAGATGTTTTTCTGGAATTTTCTTGCTTCTTCTGTGATCCAGTTGACATTGGTAATTTGATTTCTGCTTCCTCTGCCTTTTCTAAAACCAGCTTGAACATCTGGAAGTTCTAGGTTCACATTCTGTTGAAGCCTGGCTTGGAGAATTTTGAGCATTACTTTGCTAGCGTGTGAGATGAGTGAAATTGTACGGTAGTTTGAACATTCTTTAGCATTTCCTTTCTTTGGGATTGGAATGAAAACTGACCTTTTCCAGTCATGTGGCTACTGATGAGTTTTCCAAATTTGCTAGCATATTGAGTATAGCACTTTCACAGCGTCATTTTTTAGGATTCAAAATAGCTCAGCTGGAATTTCATCACCTCCACTAGCTTTGTCTGTAGTGATGCTTCCTAAAGCCCACTTGACTTCGCATTCCAGGATGTTTGGCTCTAGGTGAGTGATCACACTATCATAGTTAGCTGGGTCATAAAGATCTTTCTTGATAGTCTTTCTGTGTATTCTTGCCACCTCTTCCTAATATCTTCTGCTTCTGTTAGGTCCATACCATTTCTGTCCTTTATTGTGCCCATCTTTGCATAAAATGTTCCCTTGGTATCTCTAATTTTCTTGAAGAGATCTCTAGTCTTTCCCATTCTGTTGTTTTCCTCTATTTCTTTTCATTGATTGCTGAGGAAGTCTTTCTTATCTCTCCTTGCTATTCTTTGGAACTCTGCATTCAAATGGGTATATCTTTCCTTTTCTCCTTTGCCTTTCAGTTCTCTTCTTTTCTCAGCTATTTGTAAGGCCTCCTCAGAGAGCCATTTTGCCTTTTTACATTTTTTTTTTCCCTTGGGGATGGTTTTGATCACCACCTCCTGTACAATGTCATGAATCTCCGTCCATAGTTCTTCAGGTACTCTGTATATCAGATCAAATCCCTTGAATCTATTTGTGACTTCCACTGTATAATCATAAGGGACTTGAGTTAGGTCATACCTGAATGGTCTAGTAGTTTTCCCTACTTTCTTCAATTTAAGTCTGAATTTGGCAATAGGGAGTTCATGATCCAAGCCTCAGTCAGCTCCCGGTCTTGTTTTTGCTGACTGTATAGAGCTTCTCCATCTTCAATTGCAAAGAATATAATCATTCTGATTTCTGTATTGATCCTCTGGTAATGTCCATGTGTAGAGTAATGTCCATGTGTAGAGTCTTCTCTTATGTTATTGGAAGAGGGTGTTTGCTATGACCAGTGTATTCTGTCAGCAAAACTTTATTAGCCTTCATCCTGCTTCATTTTGTACTCCAAGGCCAAACTTGCCTGTTACTCCAGGTATCTCTTGACCTCCTACTTTTTCATTCCACTCCCTATCAAGAGAAAATTGGATTAAAGATTTACTGAGCACGGCCCCGCCCATCAGAACAAGACCCAGATTCCCCCACAGCCAGTCCCTACCATCAGGAAGCTTCTACAAGCTTCTTATACTTCTCCATCAGAGGACAGACAGGATGAAAGCCACAATCACAGAAAACTAACCAAACTGATCACACAGACCACAGCCTTGTCTAACTCAGTGAAACTATGAGACAGGTCATGGTGGAGAGTTCTGACAAAACGTGGTCCACTGGAGAAGGGAATGGCAAACCACTTCAGTATGCTTGCCTTGAGAACCCCATGAACAGTATGAAAAGGCAAATAGATATGACACTGGAAGATGAACTCCCCAGGTTGGTAGGTGCCCAATATGCTACCGGAGATGAGTGAAGCAATAGCTCCAGAAAGAATGAAGAGGCTAAGACAAAGTAGAAACCATGCCCAGCTGTGGATGTGACTGGTGGTGAAAGCAAAGTCTGATGCTGTAAAGAACAATATTGCCTAGGAACCTGGAATTTTAGGTTCATGAATCAAAGTAATTTGGAAGTAGTCAAATAGGGGATGGCAAGAGTGAACATTAACATTTTAGAAACCAGTGAACTAAAATAGCCCGGAATGGGCAAACTTGATTCAGATGATCATTATATCTACCACTGTGGGCAAGAATCCCTTGGAAGAAATGGAGTAGCCCTCATAGTCAACAAGAGTCCGAAATGCAGTACTTGGATGCACTCTCAAAAACGACAGAATGATCTCTGTTCGTTTCCTGGGCAAACCATTCAATAACAGAGTAATCCAAGTCTATACCCCAACCAGTAATGCTGAAGAAGCTGAAGCTGAACAGCTCTATGAAGACTTACAAGACCTTCTAGAATTAACACCCAAAAAAGATGTCCTTTTCATTATAGGGGACTGGAATGCAAAATGATAGCATACACCAGTTGGGGGTGGGGGAGAAAGAAGGCCCCAGATCCCAGAGACAGGACAACAGAAGAGCCAGACATGGAGAGGGGCAAGTGACCCACCGATCTCAACAGGGGGAAGCTGAGGGCTACAGGAAAGGCCTCTTGAAGATGATGACATTGATAAAAGGCCTGACGTGTTTATACTGTAAAGAAGTTTACAGGGCCGGGAGAGGAAACAGGGATTAACTCCAGGAAGGAGAAAAAAAGTAATGTTGAAAAGGAAATGTAATCATTGAATAGCGTTAATAATACCTGCGTGCTTGGTGTGCTTCGTCGTGTCTCACTCTCTGTGACCCCGTGGACTGTAGCCCACCAGGCTCATCTGTCCATGGGGTTTCCCAGCAAGAATGCTGGAGTGGGTTGCCATTTGCTCCTCCGAGAGATCTTCCTGACCCAGGGAATGAACCCGCATCTCCTTTGGCTCCTGCAGGTGGATTCTTTACCACTGAGCCACCTGGGAAGCCCTTGAAAAGTACCTGACTCAGACATTAATAGTGTCTGAGTAGTTACAATGCTATAAAAATGGGTACTTAACATAACCAAACTTGTGCTAGAAGTCTGACAGGACAGGAACATGGGACAAGTATATGTGGATGAAACAAACCCTCATCTTCCTCTTTGAGAGGTCAGTAGATAAGGCCTAAAATTGAAAATCCCAGAGGTGCTAACATAAGCACATTATTTAAATCAGCCCTCAATCCCACCTCATGGTGGTGCACATATTTGAGGACATCCATTCGGGACTATTGCAAAGAAACTTCCAAAGAAAATGTTCTCAGATTTCTAATAAGAAACGTGAATTTGTTTTCATGAATGCAGCTTTGTTTCATATTGCTTATTTGCCTGAAATAGTCTCATAGAATTCTTGATCAAGATGTCAGTGATTCTCCTCCTGGCATTCGTGTTTGTCACTGTCAGATACTATACAGGCAGCAATTAAATATTCAAGCTGTTTCCACACTATTCCAAATTTTACAACAATATTTTTGAAAGTTTGTATTTAAAAAATTCAATTGCCTTAATACTTCTCTTTACTCTATACATGCAGTACTCTGATACTGCCCATTGTAATTTTTTTTTGTCTATAAAGTTATTAAAAATAATGGCAGGGCCCTAATTTGTAAAATGCATGTTCATTGTCAGAGCAGTCACCCCATAGATTGCTTGGATGCCAAGGAAAGGGTGCATTAGCCCCCAGCAGAAAGAAGTTTCTGAGATCCATAAAGAGGGAATTTGGGGAGCTGATACCTGTAAGCTTTGCCCAGAAATTCTCTCTCCCCAACTTCCTAGAGCCACACCTCCGTCTAGATGTTCCTTGCACGTCTGAAATGCAAACACCTGCCTCCAGCTGCATCGGCCACTTCTCCAGAAGGGCAGTGGTGCCTTGTACAGCAGCATGTCGATGTGGGTGTCATGGCCCAGGGGAGTCAGGACCTCACAGCAGATCTGGAACCAGTTCACAGCACAGCAGTGTGCTGAGACCTACCACTTGGAATGCACTGACTTCTGCATGTGGAAGCAGAGGCCCGCGTAAGGACTGCAGGAGTCGCAAGCAGTTAACCCGTGGGCCTATCCCTACTTACCTGGCGAGACTGCGTCACGAACAAATTAGTATAAATACAAGGAATATCTCTCATGTGTTCACATTAGATCTTCCAGACCTCATCCGGGGACTGGAAGGAGCTGCTTTGACTCCATTTCCATGAGATGAGGCAAGCAAATGTAGATGATTGTGGAATACGGCTCACTTCTTAAATTCAGAGGTTCTTTAGTTTCTGCATTATCCACATGCTGTATTTTCTATTTTGTCTCAAGTATTGGGCTTCCCTGATGGCTCAGATGGTAAAGAATCTGCTGGCAATGCGGAAGACCTGAGTTCCATCCCTGCGTCAGGAAGGTCCCCTGGAGGAGGGCACAGCAACCCACTCAAGTATTCTAGCTGGAGAATCCGCATGGACAGAGGGGCCTGGCGGGCTACAGTCCATGGGGTCACAACGAGTTGGACTCTTCAGGTTGTGGATTATCCACATGCTGTATTTTCCACTTTGTTTCAAGTATTACCATAAAGAACAGAACATCTGAAGATAATAAACAGCACCTTTGACTAAAAGGAAGAAAAGTTGAAATGAATGGGGAATAAAGCTTGTGTTGTTTTGCATCGCCAATTGTTGATTTTCTCACTATCCCTTTAATGTGGTCCTAGGGAAGTTAGTAATGTTTCAGAAGAGGTAGGAAATGGATAGCCCTCTTTCATCAAATTAGCTGGAAAAGAAGGAAGGCACTTCAGTATACAGAGGAGTGACTGCTCACTCTCCTTAAGGGAAGGAGAATGTGGTCCATTTGGTGCCCTCCATATTCAAGGCTGAAATTGGAAACAATGACGCTTTAATTCACTGCTGAGTTAATGGGCCTGCTGATTGGTCTTCATTTTTCAGGACTCTAAAATGTCCTTAAAACCCTCTCAAGGGTTTTATACTTTTAACCCGAGGTCTCTGTGCTTCATTTTCCCTTTTGTTCTTCAAACACTCTCATTGTCTCTCTCTGTTTCATCTTCTGAGAGGTTTGGAATAATGCATGATATGTATTGAATGATTTGGATGGGGTTTGTGACATGTCTTGCTGATGTTAAGCCACTCAAAATCCTAGGGAATAGTCCCAGCTTGCATTAGCAGTAGATTAATGCAGGTGAACTTCAGAGTCTTAATTTTAAAGAATTTACATTTTTACCAGTGATGATTGAAAACCATTGGCATTCTTTCTGCCCAAATTACTGATTACAATTGCAAATTCTTGCAAAAAGTGCTAGAATGACTTTTCACTGTTCCATAAGGCACAGAGTATTATTTTACCCATTTAATGGCTATTAAATATTTAAAAAACAATTTTCCAAAAATACATCCATAACTGTAGGTAATGTGCATAAATCACAATGGGAAATGCATTCTGGTGTGCATGCCTAATAACACTTGTGTAGACCAGTTTCCCTGTCTAAGAGAATTTGCTGAGAGGAAAGGTTAAATTTGGGGGAGGTTTTTCATTTGTGATTTTATTAGGAGATTGAAACAAATAGGCATGCTTTCAGATGAGATCAAGAGCATTATTACTTAGGTGGTTACTGACTTTTTGCTTCAGGATTTCCTGGATGTGAGCTGTGAGCCCCAACTTCAGGATCTGGATCAGGAATGGTGGATAACCATGTTGAGTTAGTTATTTGGGATACAGGATCCAGGAAGCCCATCAGCTCTTGAATGTTCCCTGTGAAAAATGAGCAGAAGTTAGTTTTATAAAGTTAAGGGACTTCTGTTCCAAGCAAAGATTCAAAAGAAGATTCTAAAAAGAGGGCAAGTAAAGAACCTGCCTGCCAGTGCAAGACAGATGTGGGTTTGATCCCTGGTCGGGAAGATCCCCTGGAGAAGAGAATGGCTTCCCACTCTAGTGTTCTTGCCTGGAGAATTCCATGGACAGTCCATCGGGTCACAAAAGTTCAGACACGGCTGAAGGGACTGAGCATGCACGCACAGAGGAGAGAGAAGGGTTAGCACCACCATCTGGAGAGCAGAGAAGGGACTGGGCAGGGAGTGGGGGCAGGGTCAGGGCACGGGGGCGTGGCTAGAAAAGAGTAGGAGGAGGAAAGCAAGGAGTCAGTCATCTGGTGGACTTGAGATCTGGGACGGAAATTTAATTTTCTGAAGAAACATTTGGAACTCTTGGCAACAAGTGACATGATCAAAACGACATTTAGGGGAGGTGATGCTTGCCTTGTGGGCTATACAGAAACTCGAAGGAAGAGGAAAGAGGCAGGCACTTGGTGGGAAGGGCTGCAGTGAAGAAGGGAGAAAGAGAAGAAATTTTCCTCGGCTGCCTTGGAGAACTCCTCCCATCCCTACAGGTCCAAAAAAAAAAAAAAGTGTTGGGGTTATCCAAAAGATTATGCATCAAATGTCCAGATGCCTTCCAGAATAGGTCAGTTCTCTTCCCAGCTTACAAGTCATGGAACCGTGGCAAAGGATCAGTTTGCAAAAGATAGAAATTTGTTAAATGATCGATTGTCCTTTGGACATGGTAGGACCCTTCCCCTCATTCTTCCTGCCTCTAGGAGATCCTGCAGTTGGCAATAAATAAAAGGATGTGAGAAGAGTTATCAGTCCATGAAAGGAACAGGCCTGGGTTGGGCTGTACACACACAGTAATTGGATCCGGGTGTGGGGATAAGCATTCCATGTTGCAAAGAGGAGACAGTAAGAGCCGAAGCTGGAGTGCACACACAGTAAGCTGCTTGGTGAGGCCAAGGGAGAAAGGAGACGGAGAAGGAGCGATCAGAGTGGCATTAAACCCGTGAAATTGTTTGATCTGAACTTGACATGGATATTTGCTTTATTAGAGCTGATGGTATGATCTTTGCTTTTAGGTCCTAAATGGGGAGGGGGGGACAATCTTATTCCCCAAGACTTAGCATCTACAAAGAATTCACAATATGAATACAAACAAGGTGAGATCCAAACCAGTATTGCTAACCATGTTCAGCCACACAAGAGATTTTCATGAGCCCCCTTTACAAACACAGTTCTCCTTATTCTTAGAGTCAGCTTATTGGAGTGAAAAGTCTTTAAATGAGTATCAAGAAGGCAATTTTCAAGATAGGTTTGCATTCTGAAGAGGTGGAGCTTTTTGAACAAAAGGAGCAAAAGTGTCCAAAAGGTACAGACTTCTAGTTATAAAATAAGTAATTGGCATGTACTGTAGAGCATGGTGACTATAATACTGTATTATACGTTCAGACCTTGCTGAGAGACTAGATCTTAAAACTTCTCATCCCAAGAAAAAAGTTTGTAGTTATGGGTCTTGATTGACAATAACCTAACTTCTTATGGTAATTGTTTTGCAATGTATACATATATTGATCATTATGTTGTACATGTGAAATTGATGTTATATGTCTCAAAAAGTTAATAAAAGAATACATTAATTTTTACATTGTAATAAAAATTAAGCAGCATTCACCCAGCCTCCAGGATGGATTTTAATACTGGACACTTTGTTCTAAATGGGAAATCCTTTTGAATCCTGTATCACTCAGGGTTTTCCAGACAAAAAGAATCAATAGATATCGTGTATATGTGTGTGTGTGTGTGTGTGTATGTGTGTATATATATCTCTGTATATATGTGTGTGTATACACTCGTGTGTGTATATGTGTGTATATATATATCTGTGTGTGTATATGCGTGTGTATGTGTGTATGTGTGTATAATATGTGTGTGTGTGTGTATGTGTGTGTGGTTTGTTTATTTTAAGTAATTGTTTCACACAGTTGTGTGAAGCAGGCAAGTCTGATACTCACTGGGCTGGCCAGCAGGCAGGAGTTGATGTTGTAGCCTTAAATCTGGAATCTTTAGGGCAAGTGAACAGGATAAAAACATAGACCAGATTTCTATAGTTTTTAGGCAGAATTCGCTTTTCTCCTGGAAACTCAGTTTTTGCTCTTAAGACCTTCAGCTTATTGTATAAGGCCCACTCAGACTGTCCAGGGTGATCTCTTTCACTTGAAGTTAACAGATGGATAATGTCAGTCACATCTACAGAAATACCTTTACAGCCACATCTAGACTATTGTTGGACCAAATAACTGGGTACCACAGCTGCCCAAGCTGACATGTAAAATTTTACCATCACAAATCTCTGATTTTTCCTTTAGTGGAAGAGCAGAGTCAGCTGTTTTCTGCCCCATTTCCTCAGTGTTTAAATCTTTACAATGAAGAAAGGTTCTCTTAGTGATTCAAAGGTGGCAGTTTTAGTGGAACGTTTTTTTCCTGTCAAATTATTAAAAAACAAACTTTGAAAAGCTGAGCAGTATCAATACCCTACCACGGTCTCACATAATGCCAAATGGTCTTGTGAACTCTGCCTGGTTAGTGGGATGGGCATAACTGATAAAAGTTATATTCTTCCTGAATTCTGCACTGAGGCTGCTCCACTGAGTGCAATAATCACATGGGATGTGGCGAGTTAATTTTTTTTCTGGGAAGAATTTCAGTGTTAGAATTTACTGTCTTTTGCACATATAAATTTGAAGCTTTAATGTTACACTCTTCTGGTTATTTGCATTTAATATGCATGCAAATTCACAATGTATACTATGTACCAAGCACGTAATTTATAAATCGGTACTTTCCCTGGTTGTTAGCAATTTTGGCCGCTTTAAAAATTAATACTTTGAAGAAATATATGATTTCAAATTTATATGTAGTATCTTTAGTTTCCAGAGGAAAATATGAAGTACATTCTCTTCTGGGAAAGGTAGGTCTCTGCTGTAACATTCTCGGTGTTTAAAGAAGTTCTGCGTACTGCTAAAGGTCAGAATGCTTTTCTTTTTCTTCCCTATGATTGGCTTCAGGTTAGTTGTTGCAGACATTTGTTTCCACTAACGATGCTGAAAAATATGTGTTTTTGAATCGTGATTGATTGTAACCTGCAGAATCTTGGTACTGTCAGGGGCGAGTTGTTTCAGGTGATAAACACACCTCACGCAACAAGAGTAGCACATGGTACACGTAAGGGGAGAAGATCAGGTCTGCAAGGCACAACCCAGAGCAGATGGACCCCAGAGAGAGAGAGTCTGGGGCCTCTCCAGCTGTTATTTAGGCTCGTTGTCTTGGCAACCAAAACACAGCCATCAGTCCGCCCTGAGTCGGGCACTTCCACCAGCCCTGACTACCTGACCTTTCCTTCTCCCCATTCTGATCTGTCACTGGTACTCTCTCTGGCCGCTTACAGTCAGTTTCAAGTTTTCCATTTTCCTCCTGGTGCAGCTCCAGGTACCACCTGTGTCTCTTCCTTCTCCTCTGAGTGGCTGAAACCTCATCACTGACCCCCCAGCTTCTCAGCTGTGTTCCTCTTCTTTCAGCCCAGACAAAGCCTCCCAAACCTTCCCACTACTGAGGAAAGTGCTCTTTCAGTGTAGACCTCCCAGCATTCAGCATCTTCTGTGGGGAACAGGCCTCCATCCTCAGCTCCAGCAGTCAGCTCCGGTGTCTTAGTTAGGCTATTTTTTTTTTTTTAAACCCTCTTCTTTCTGATCATCTTCATGGCTGTTAGTCACCCTCCTCCTACAACTTACCAGCTCTCGGGATGGCTTCACCCTCTCCGTCTCTAAATTGTCTCCAGCCCTCTCAAAGTCAGCCCTCCTTAAGTGACAGTGAGCAAAGGCTTTCTGGCTGACCAGTTGGTAATGGCACCACCGTCACCATCATCAATGTGTGAATATTATCACCGGCTTCCGTGTCAGCTTAGTGCCAGTTGCTTAGAAGATGGACTGAATTCACTGGGTCTGTGGACATTGACTCGCAGCCCAAGTCACGACCTCTGCATGGTGCTGTGCAGCTTGTCAAGGACAAGAGTCAGGATGAGACCCCACCTACACGGGTGTCCTTGGGCACAGCTGGATCTGCCAGGGTCAGAGGGGACTTCCATCCCCCATTCATGCCCTGAGAGAGGCACCTTCAGGTGACCGATCTCTGCTGAGACACAGAGATGAAGGGGCCCTGTTTTCTGTCTCCTTTGTGGGCTGAAGGGACTCATTTACTGATCTGCAGCTGCGCAGCNCCCCACCTACACGGGTGTCCTTGGGCACAGCTGGATCTGCCAGGGTCAGAGGGGACTTCCATCCCCCATTCATGCCCTGAGAGAGGCACCTTCAGGTGACCGATCTCTGCTGAGACACAGAGATGAAGGGGCCCTGTTTTCTGTCTCCTTTGTGGGCTGAAGGGACTCATTTACTGATCTGCAGCTGCGCAGCCTCTACACATGGGAATGCCTTGGCTTATGGCATGTGTGTGAAAATCAAGAAGAATCAAAGTGAAGTTATCTATTAAGAAGGGGAAATGTTCAGTGGAGGACCGAATCTACTCCCTCTCCTTTCAGTCAGTTCAGTTACTCAGTTGTTCATGATCCAAGCCTCAGTCAGCTCCCGGTCTTGTTTTTGCTGACTGTATAGAGCTTCTCCATCTTCAATTGCAAAGAATATAATCATTCTGATTTCTGTATTGATCCTCTGGTAATGTCCATGTGTAGAGTAATGTCCATGTGTAGAGTCTTCTCTTATGTTATTGGAAGAGGGTGTTTGCTATGACCAGTGTATTCTGTCAGCAAAACTTTATTAGCCTTCATCCTGCTTCATTTTGTACTCCAAGGCCAAACTTGCCTGTTACTCCAGGTATCTCTTGACCTCCTACTTTTTCATTCCACTCCCTATCAAGAGAAAATTGGATTAAAGATTTACTGAGCACGGCCCCGCCCATCAGAACAAGACCCAGATTCCCCCACAGCCAGTCCCTACCATCAGGAAGCTTCTACAAGCTTCTTATACTTCTCCATCAGAGGACAGACAGGATGAAAGCCACAATCACAGAAAACTAACCAAACTGATCACACAGACCACAGCCTTGTCTAACTCAGTGAAACTATGAGACAGGTCATGGTGGAGAGTTCTGACAAAACGTGGTCCACTGGAGAAGGGAATGGCAAACCACTTCAGTATGCTTGCCTTGAGAACCCCATGAACAGTATGAAAAGGCAAATAGATATGACACTGGAAGATGAACTCCCCAGGTTGGTAGGTGCCCAATATGCTACCGGAGATGAGTGAAGCAATAGCTCCAGAAAGAATGAAGAGGCTAAGACAAAGTAGAAACCATGCCCAGCTGTGGATGTGACTGGTGGTGAAAGCAAAGTCTGATGCTGTAAAGAACAATATTGCCTAGGAACCTGGAATTTTAGGTTCATGAATCAAAGTAATTTGGAAGTAGTCAAATAGGGGATGGCAAGAGTGAACATTAACATTTTAGAAACCAGTGAACTAAAATAGCCCGGAATGGGCAAACTTGATTCAGATGATCATTATATCTACCACTGTGGGCAAGAATCCCTTGGAAGAAATGGAGTAGCCCTCATAGTCAACAAGAGTCCGAAATGCAGTACTTGGATGCACTCTCAAAAACGACAGAATGATCTCTGTTCGTTTCCTGGGCAAACCATTCAATAACAGAGTAATCCAAGTCTATACCCCAACCAGTAATGCTGAAGAAGCTGAAGCTGAACAGCTCTATGAAGACTTACAAGACCTTCTAGAATTAACACCCAAAAAAGATGTCCTTTTCATTATAGGGGACTGGAATGCAAAATGATAGCATACACCAGTTGGGGGTGGGGGAGAAAGAAGGCCCCAGATCCCAGAGACAGGACAACAGAAGAGCCAGACATGGAGAGGGGCAAGTGACCCACCGATCTCAACAGGGGGAAGCTGAGGGCTACAGGAAAGGCCTCTTGAAGATGATGACATTGATAAAAGGCCTGACGTGTTTATACTGTAAAGAAGTTTACAGGGCCGGGAGAGGAAACAGGGATTAACTCCAGGAAGGAGAAAAAAAGTAATGTTGAAAAGGAAATGTAATCATTGAATAGCGTTAATAATACCTGCGTGCTTGGTGTGCTTCGTCGTGTCTGACTCTCTGTGACCCCGTGGACTGTAGCCCACCAGGCTCATCTGTCCATGGGGTTTCCCAGCAAGAATGCTGGAGTGGGTTGCCATTTGCTCCTCTGAGAGATCTTCCTGACCCAGGGAATGAACCCGCATCTCCTTTGGCTCCTGCAGGTGGATTCTTTACCACTGAGCCACCTGGGAAGCCCTTGAAAAGTACCTGACTCAGACATTAATAGTGTCTGAGTAGTTACAATGCTATAAAAATGGGTACTTAACATAACCAAACTTGTGCTAGAAGTCTGACAGGACAGGAACATGGGACAAGTATATGTGGATGAAACAAACCCTCATCTTCCTCTTTGAGAGGTCAGTAGATAAGGCCTAAAATTGAAAATCCCAGAGGTGCTAACATAAGCACATTATTTAAATCAGCCCTCAATCCCACCTCATGGTGGTGCACATATTTGAGGACATCCATTCGGGACTATTGCAAAGAAACTTCCAAAGAAAATGTTCTCAGATTTCTAATAAGAAACGTGAATTTGTTTTCATGAATGCAGCTTTGTTTCATATTGCTTATTTGCCTGAAATAGTCTCATAGAATTCTTGATCAAGATGTCAGTGATTCTCCTCCTGGCATTCGTGTTTGTCACTGTCAGATACTATACAGGCAGCAATTAAATATTCAAGCTGTTTCCACACTATTCCAAATTTTACAACAATATTTTTGAAAGTTTGTATTTAAAAAATTCAATTGCCTTAATACTTCTCTTTACTCTATACATGCAGTACTCTGATACTGCCCATTGTAATTTTTTTTTGTCTATAAAGTTATTAAAAATAATGGCAGGGCCCTAATTTGTAAAATGCATGTTCATTGTCAGAGCAGTCACCCCATAGATTGCTTGGATGCCAAGGAAAGGGTGCATTAGCCCCCAGCAGAAAGAAGTTTCTGAGATCCATAAAGAGGGAATTTGGGGAGCTGATACCTGTAAGCTTTGCCCAGAAATTCTCTCTCCCCAACTTCCTAGAGCCACACCTCCGTCTAGATGTTCCTTGCACGTCTGAAATGCAAACACCTGCCTCCAGCTGCATCGGCCACTTCTCCAGAAGGGCAGTGGTGCCTTGTACAGCAGCATGTCGATGTGGGTGTCATGGCCCAGGGGAGTCAGGACCTCACAGCAGATCTGGAACCAGTTCACAGCACAGCAGTGTGCTGAGACCTACCACTTGGAATGCACTGACTTCTGCATGTGGAAGCAGAGGCCCGCGTAAGGACTGCAGGAGTCGCAAGCAGTTAACCCGTGGGCCTATCCCTACTTACCTGGCGAGACTGCGTCACGAACAAATTAGTATAAATACAAGGAATATCTCTCATGTGTTCACATTAGATCTTCCAGACCTCATCCGGGGACTGGAAGGAGCTGCTTTGACTCCATTTCCATGAGATGAGGCAAGCAAATGTAGATGATTGTGGAATACGGCTCACTTCTTAAATTCAGAGGTTCTTTAGTTTCTGCATTATCCACATGCTGTATTTTCTATTTTGTCTCAAGTATTGGGCTTCCCTGATGGCTCAGATGGTAAAGAATCTGCTGGCAATGCGGAAGACCTGAGTTCCATCCCTGCGTCAGGAAGGTCCCCTGGAGGAGGGCACAGCAACCCACTCAAGTATTCTAGCTGGAGAATCCGCATGGACAGAGGGGCCTGGCGGGCTACAGTCCATGGGGTCACAACGAGTTGGACTTTTCAGGTTGTGGATTATCCACATGCTGTATTTTCCACTTTGTTTCAAGTATTACCATAAAGAACAGAACATCTGAAGATAATAAACAGCACCTTTGACTAAAAGGAAGAAAAGTTGAAATGAATGGGGAATAAAGCTTGTGTTGTTTTGCATCGCCAATTGTTGATTTTCTCACTATCCCTTTAATGTGGTCCTAGGGAAGTTAGTAATGTTTCAGAAGAGGTAGGAAATGGATAGCCCTCTTTCATCAAATTAGCTGGAAAAGAAGGAAGGCACTTCAGTATACAGAGGAGTGACTGCTCACTCTCCTTAAGGGAAGGAGAATGTGGTCCATTTGGTGCCCTCCATATTCAAGGCTGAAATTGGAAACAATGACGCTTTAATTCACTGCTGAGTTAATGGGCCTGCTGATTGGTCTTCATTTTTCAGGACTCTAAAATGTCCTTAAAACCCTCTCAAGGGTTTTATACTTTTAACCCGAGGTCTCTGTGCTTCATTTTCCCTTTTGTTCTTCAAACACTCTCATTGTCTCTCTCTGTTTCATCTTCTGAGAGGTTTGGAATAATGCATGATATGTATTGAATGATTTGGATGGGGTTTGTGACATGTCTTGCTGATGTTAAGCCACTCAAAATCCTAGGGAATAGTCCCAGCTTGCATTAGCAGTAGATTAATGCAGGTGAACTTCAGAGTCTTAATTTTAAAGAATTTACATTTTTACCAGTGATGATTGAAAACCATTGGCATTCTTTCTGCCCAAATTACTGATTACAATTGCAAATTCTTGCAAAAAGTGCTAGAATGACTTTTCACTGTTCCATAAGGCACAGAGTATTATTTTACCCATTTAATGGCTATTAAATATTTAAAAAACAATTTTCCAAAAATACATCCATAACTGTAGGTAACGTGCATAAATCACAATGGGAAATGCATTCTGGTGTGCATGCCTAATAACACTTGTGTAGACCAGTTTCCCTGTCTAAGAGAATTTGCTGAGAGGAAAGGTTAAATTTGGGGGAGGTTTTTCATTTGTGATTTTATTAGGAGATTGAAACAAATAGGCATGCTTTCAGATGAGATCAAGAGCATTATTACTTAGGTGGTTACTGACTTTTTGCTTCAGGATTTCCTGGATGTGAGCTGTGAGCCCCAACTTCAGGATCTGGATCAGGAATGGTGGATAACCATGTTGAGTTAGTTATTTGGGATACAGGATCCAGGAAGCCCATCAGCTCTTGAATGTTCCCTGTGAAAAATGAGCAGAAGTTAGTTTTATAAAGTTAAGGGACTTCTGTTCCAAGCAAAGATTCAAAAGAAGATTCTAAAAAGAGGGCAAGTAAAGAACCTGCCTGCCAGTGCAAGACAGATGTGGGTTTGATCCCTGGTCGGGAAGATCCCCTGGAGAAGAGAATGGCTTCCCACTCTAGTGTTCTTGCCTGGAGAATTCCATGGACAGTCCATCGGGTCACAAAAGTTCAGACACGGCTGAAGGGACTGAGCATGCACGCACAGAGGAGAGAGAAGGGTTAGCACCACCATCTGGAGAGCAGAGAAGGGACTGGGCAGGGAGTGGGGGCAGGGTCAGGGCACGGGGGCGTGGCTAGAAAAGAGTAGGAGGAGGAAAGCAAGGAGTCAGTCATCTGGTGGACTTGAGATCTGGGACGGAAATTTAATTTTCTGAAGAAACATTTGGAACTCTTGGCAACAAGTGACATGATCAAAACGACATTTAGGGGAGGTGATGCTTGCCTTGTGGGCTATACAGAAACTCGAAGGAAGAGGAAAGAGGCAGGCACTTGGTGGGAAGGGCTGCAGTGAAGAAGGGAGAAAGAGAAGAAATTTTCCTCGGCTGCCTTGGAGAACTCCTCCCATCCCTACAGGTCCAAAAAAAAAAAAAAAAAAAAAGTGTTGGGGTTATCCAAAAGATTATGCATCAAATGTCCAGATGCCTTCCAGAATAGGTCAGTTCTCTTCCCAGCTTACAAGTCATGGAACCGTGGCAAAGGATCAGTTTGCAAAAGATAGAAATTTGTTTAAATGATCGATTGTCCTTTGGACATGGTAGGACCCTTCCCCTCATTCTTCCTGCCTCTAGGAGATCCTGCAGTTGGCAATAAATAAAAGGATGTGAGAAGAGTTATCAGTCCATGAAAGGAACAGGCCTGGGTTGGGCTGTACACACACAGTAATTGGATCCGGGTGTGGGGATAAGCATTCCATGTTGCAAAGAGGAGACAGTAAGAGCCGAAGCTGGAGTGCACACACAGTAAGCTGCTTGGTGAGGCCAAGGGAGAAAGGAGACGGAGAAGGAGCGATCAGAGTGGCATTAAACCCGTGAAATTGTTTGATCTGAACTTGACATGGATATTTGCTTTATTAGAGCTGATGGTATGATCTTTGCTTTTAGGTCCTAAATGGGGAGGGGGGGACAATCTTATTCCCCAAGACTTAGCATCTACAAAGAATTCACAATATGAATACAAACAAGGTGAGATCCAAACCAGTATTGCTAACCATGTTCAGCCACACAAGAGATTTTCATGAGCCCCCTTTACAAACACAGTTCTCCTTATTCTTAGAGTCAGCTTATTGGAGTGAAAAGTCTTTAAATGAGTATCAAGAAGGCAATTTTCAAGATAGGTTTGCATTCTGAAGAGGTGGAGCTTTTTGAACAAAAGGAGCAAAAGTGTCCAAAAGGTACAGACTTCTAGTTATAAAATAAGTAATTGGCATGTACTGTAGAGCATGGTGACTATAATACTGTATTATACGTTCAGACCTTGCTGAGAGACTAGATCTTAAAACTTCTCATCCCAAGAAAAAAGTTTGTAGTTATGGGTCTTGATTGACAATAACCTAACTTCTTATGGTAATTGTTTTGCAATGTATACATATATTGATCATTATGTTGTACATGTGAAATTGATGTTATATGTCTCAAAAAGTTAATAAAAGAATACATTAATTTTTACATTGTAATAAAAATTAAGCAGCATTCACCCAGCCTCCAGGATGGATTTTAATACTGGACACTTTGTTCTAAATGGGAAATCCTTTTGAATCCTGTATCACTCAGGGTTTTCCAGACAAAAAGAATCAATAGATATCGTGTATATGTGTGTGTGTGTGTGTGTGTGTGTGTGTGTGTGTATATATATCTCTGTATATATGTGTGTGTATACACTCGTGTGTGTATATATATATCTGTGTGTGTATATGCGTGTGTATGTGTGTATGTGTGTATAATATGTGTGTGTGTGTGTATGTGTGTGTGGTTTGTTTATTTTAAGTAATTGTTTCACACAGTTGTGTGAAGCAGGCAAGTCTGATACTCACTGGGCTGGCCAGCAGGCAGGAGTTGATGTTGTAGCCTTAAATCTGGAATCTTTAGGGCAAGTGAACAGGATAAAAACATAGACCAGATTTCTATAGTTTTTAGGCAGAATTCGCTTTTCTCCTGGAAACTCAGTTTTTGCTCTTAAGACCTTCAGCTTATTGTATAAGGCCCACTCAGACTGTCCAGGGTGATCTCTTTCACTTGAAGTTAACAGATGGATAATGTCAGTCACATCTACAGAAATACCTTTACAGCCACATCTAGACTATTGTTGGACCAAATAACTGGGTACCACAGCTGCCCAAGCTGACATGTAAAATTTTACCATCACAAATCTCTGATTTTTCCTTTAGTGGAAGAGCAGAGTCAGCTGTTTTCTGCCCCATTTCCTCAGTGTTTAAATCTTTACAATGAAGAAAGGTTCTCTTAGTGATTCAAAGGTGGCAGTTTTAGTGGAACGTTTTTTTCCTGTCAAATTATTAAAAAACAAACTTTGAAAAGCTGAGCAGTATCAATACCCTACCACGGTCTCACATAATGCCAAATGGTCTTGTGAACTCTGCCTGGTTAGTGGGATGGGCATAACTGATAAAAGTTATATTCTTCCTGAATTCTGCACTGAGGCTGCTCCACTGAGTGCAATAATCACATGGGATGTGGCGAGTTAATTTTTTTTCTGGGAAGAATTTCAGTGTTAGAATTTACTGTCTTTTGCACATATAAATTTGAAGCTTTAATGTTACACTCTTCTGGTTATTTGCATTTAATATGCATGCAAATTCACAATGTATACTATGTACCAAGCACGTAATTTATAAATCGGTACTTTCCCTGGTTGTTAGCAATTTTGGCCGCTTTAAAAATTAATACTTTGAAGAAATATATGATTTCAAATTTATATGTAGTATCTTTAGTTTCCAGAGGAAAATATGAAGTACATTCTCTTCTGGGAAAGGTAGGTCTCTGCTGTAACATTCTCGGTGTTTAAAGAAGTTCTGCGTACTGCTAAAGGTTAGAATGCTTTTCTTTTTCTGTCCTATGATTGGCTTCAGGTTAGTTGTTGCAGACATTTGTTTCCACTAACGATGCTGAAAAATATGTGTTTTTGAATCGTGATTGATTGTAACCTGCAGAATCTTGGTACTGTCAGGGGCGAGTTGTTTCAGGTGATAAACACACCTCACGCAACAAGAGTAGCACATGGTACACGTAAGGGGAGAAGATCAGGTCTGCAAGGCACAACCCAGAGCAGATGGACCCCAGAGAGAGAGAGTCTGGGGCCTCTCCAGCTGTTATTTAGGCTCGTTGTCTTGGCAACCAAAACACAGCCATCAGTCCGCCCTGAGTCGGGCACTTCCACCAGCCCTGACTACCTGACCTTTCCTTCTCCCCATTCTGATCTGTCACTGGTACTCTCTCTGGCCGCTTACAGTCAGTTTCAAGTTTTCCATTTTCCTCCTGGTGCAGCTCCAGGTACCACCTGTGTCTCTTCCTTCTCCTCTGAGTGGCTGAAACCTCATCACTGACCCCCCAGCTTCTCAGCTGTGTTCCTCTTCTATCAGCCCAAACAAAGCCTCCCAAACCTTCCCACTACTGAGGAAAGTGCTCTTTCAGTGTAGACCTCCCAGCATTCAGCATCTTCCGTGGGGAACAGGCCTCCATCCTCAGCTCCAGCAGTCAGCTCCGGTGTCTTAGTTAGGCTATTTTTTTTTTTTAAACCCTCTTCTTTCTGATCATCTTCATGGCTGTTAGTCACCCTCCTCCTACAACTTACCAGCTCTCGGGATGGCTTCACCCTCTCCGTCTCTAAATTGTCTCCAGCCCTCTCAAAGTCAGCCCTCCTTAAGTGACAGTGAGCAAAGGCTTTCTGGCTGACCAGTTGGTAATGGCACCACCGTCACCATCATCAATGTGTGAATATTATCACCGGCTTCCGTGTCAGCTTAGTGCCAGTTGCTTAGAAGATGGACTGAATTCATTGGGTCTGTGGACATTGACTCGCAGCCCAAGTCACGACCTCTGCATGGTGCTGTGCAGCTTGTCAAGGACAAGAGTCAGGATGAGACCCCACCTACACGGGTGTCCTTGGGCACAGCTGGATCTGCCAGGGTCAGAGGGGACTTCCATCCCCCATTCATGCCCTGAGAGAGGCACCTTCAGGTGACCGATCTCTGCTGAGACACAGAGATGAAGGGGCCCTGTTTTCTGTCTCCTTTGTGGGCTGAAGGGACTCATTTACTGATCTGCAGCTGCGCAGCCTCTACACATGGGAATGCCTTGGCTTATGGCATGTGTGTGAAAATCAAGAAGAATCAAAGTGAAGTTATCTATTAAGAAGGGGCTATGTTCAGTGGAGGACCGAATCTACTCCCTCTCCTTTCAGTCAGTTCAGTTACTCAGTCTTATCCAACTCTTTGAGACCACATGGACTGCAGCACACCAGGTCTCCCTGTCCATCACCAACTCCCAGAGCTTACTCAAGCTCATGTCCATCGAGTCGGTGATGCCATCCAGCCGTCTCATCCTCTGTCATCTCCTTCTCTTCCTGCCCTCAATCTTTCCCAGCATCAGGGTTTTTTCAAGTGAGTCAGCTCTTCGCATCAGGTGGCCAAAATATTGGAGTTCGGCTTCAGCATCAATCCTTTCAATGAACACCCAGGACTGATCTCCTTTAGGATGGACTGGTTGGATCTCCTTGCAGTCCAAGGGACTCTCAAGAGTCTTCTCTAACACCACAGTTCAAAAGCATCAATTCTTCTGCACTCAGCTTCCTTTATAGTCCAACTCACATCCATACATGACCACTGGAAAAACCATAGCTTTGACTAGACGGACCTTTGTTGGCAAAGTAATGTCTCTGCTTTTTAATATGCTATCTAGGTTGGTCATAGCTCTCCCTCCAAGGAGCAAGCATCTTTTAATTTCATGGCCATAGTCACCATCTGTAGTGATTTTGGAGCCCAAAAATACAGTCTGTCACTGTTTCCCCATCTATTTCCCATGAAGTGCTGGGACCAGATGCCATGATCTTAGTTTTCTGAATGTTGAGATTTAAGCCAACTTTTTCACTCTCCTCTTTCACTTTCATCAAGAGGCTCTTTAGTTCCTCTTTACTTTCTGCCATAGGGGTGGCATCATCTGCATGTCCGAGATTATTGATATTTCTCCCAGCAATCTTGATTCCAGCTTACCTGGCATTTTGTATGATGCATATAAGTTAAATAAGCAGGGTGACAATATACAGCCTTGATGTACTCCTTTTCCTATTTGGAACCAGTCTGTTGTTCCATGTCCAGTTCTAACTGTTGCTTCTTGACCTGCATACAGATTTCTCAGGAGGCATTTAAGGTGGTATGGTATTCCCATCTCTTTAAGAGTTTTCCATAGTTTGTTGTGATCCACACAGTCAAAGGCTTTGGCATAGTCAGTAAAGCAGAACTAGATGTTTTTCTGGAACTCTTGTGCTTTATCGATGATCCAGTGGATATTGGCAACTTGATCTTTAGTTTTTCCCCCTTTTCTAAATCCAGCTTGAATATCTGGAAGTTCATGGTTCACGTACTGTTGAAGCCTGTCTTGAAGAATTTTGAGCATTACTTTGCTAGCGTGTGAGATGAGTGCAATTGTGTGGTGGTTTGAACATTCTTTGGCCTTGCCATCAATGATGAGTCGTCTCACTTTTGCTTTTGGATAAGGTGACAGTGTTTGATAAACTTGCTGTAAGTATCAGGTGAAAATGGCTCTGTGGTTACAATGATATCCAAATGAAATATTCTGCAGTGGCTTCTCTTCCTTTCCTTTCCCTCCTCATCTCCCTTTTTCATTCTTCCTTGTCCTCTTTCCCCCCGCCCCTTCCTTTTTGAGAATAAGCATAGCATCCTATAGAGAAGTAAATGGCAACCCACTCCAGTATTCTTGCCTGGAAAATATCCTGGACAGAGGAGCCTGGAAGGCTATAGGTCGCAAATAGTCAGACATGACTTAGTGACTCCTGTCCTGTCCATAGCAGCTTATAAATGTCTGAGGTACTCTAGGTGGCCCAGTGATGCTTTTGGCCAAGCTGGATTGTATCATAGGTAACTGCAGTCCGCAGGTTCCATCCGTGTGCTGTGGGCAGAGTGGCCTTCTAACTGCCATAGAATGTCCTGGGGGCATGGAAGCCACATGCTTGTTTTGCAGGAGCACTGAGTGTGAGAATTTGAGCCTGGCTCACTTCTGGAGCTCAGACATGGACTGCTTTCTCCCATGGCTCAGGATTCCTCAAAAGAGGCCAGATTGAGAGAAAGCCACATGGGAAGAAGTCTGCGAGTGGGACTCGGCTGAGCAACAGCCTGGGTAGCCGAGGTAACAGAGACTCAAGTTTCCTCTCCTGACTTAACTAGCCTCCCCTTATTATAGCAGACACCTCCTCACACACACACAAACAAGTGTGCTCCCAGAGGAAGGAGGCTGTGGCGTAAGGCATGGGTGGGCAAACTTGGCCCTGGGACATATCCAGACCTGTTTTCGTAAGGACAGAGGCTCAGGATTGTTTTTAACGCATTGAAAAAAAACAAAGCAAAAAAGAATGTGTTAGCTACATTACTAAAGCCTTTGAAGTTTAAAATATTATCTGGGCCCTAATATATAATGTTTGTCAGTCCCTGAAAAGAACTGGTCATAATGCCTAATGGCTTCTTCCTGGTGGTCATATTTTGAAAGAGCAAGGCCCAAGAGTGGAAATGGTTTCTCTGACGGCAGGGCCTGGAGTTGGTGTTCTGCTGGAATTTATGTGTCCAGACAGGGTCGTTAGTGGTGTCCATTGTAACGTGTGGATTGGTGGAGTAATGAAGGCCAGTGCAATGGGGGGAAAGCACAGGCGAAGAGGAAAGGAAGGCTCTCAGATTAAGAATGGCCTTGCCCACCGCCACCTGGGCACTGCAGATAGAATGACTGAAAAGAGGAATCCCCGGCAGAGTGTGGAGACCTGGGACCCAGGCTTTTGTCTTAAACCCAGTACACTTGTAGCACTGTGAAGGAGAAGGCCGGGGGACTTGGGTTTACACTTGTATTTAGTTCACAAAGTACATCTCTCTCTCGCTGTGTCTCACTGTGCGCACTGTATGCTTATCCTGCTTTAGGCAAGGCGCGAGCTAAGAGGCTGGAAGAAAATGCGAGAAGTTGTAGGAACTGCTGCTGCTGCCGCTAAGTTGCTTCAGTCGTGTCCGACCCTGTGCGACCCCATAGACGGCAGCCCACCAGGCTCCCCCGTCCCTGGGATTCTCCAGGCAAGCACACTGGAGTGGGTTGCCATTTCCTTCTCCAGTGCATGAAAGAGAAAAGTGAAAGTGAAGTCGCTCAGTCGTGTCCGACTCTTCGCGACCCCGTGGATTGCAGCCTACCAGGCTCCTCCGTCCATGGGATTTTCCAGGCGAGAGTACTGGAGTGGGGTGCCATCGCCTTCTCCATGTTGGAACTGCAGACGTGTTTATTCTTTTCTGGCTGGTGCAGCAGCCGTGTGTGTGTGTGTGTGTGTGTGTTAGTCGCTGGGTCATGTCCGACTCTTTGTGACCACATGGACTGTAGCTCGCCAGGCTCCTGTGTCCATGTGATTCTCCGGGCAAGAATGCTGGAGTGGGTTGCCATTTCCTTCTCCTATTATACTTCATAATATGTAACAAATACTCTTGTTTATAAGTCAAACTTTTGTATACACGTGTTGTTTTCATATATGTTCTATATAGGAAGCCTTTACATGTACAGATAAAGATCAAGAAACTAAACTCGTTCAAATGTATAAACTGACTACATTTACAGCTGAAGAAGANTTTTGAAAGAGCAAGGCCCAAGAGTGGAAATGGTTTCTCTGACGGCAGGGCCTGGAGTTGGTGTTCTACTGGAATTTATGTGTCCAGACAGGGTCGTTAGTGGTGTCCATTGTAACGTGTGGATTGGTGGAGTAATGAAGGCCAGTGCAACGGGGAAAAGCACAGGCGAAGAGGAGAGGAAGGCTCTCAGATTAAGAATGGCCTTGCCCACCGCCACCTGGGCACTGCAGATAGAATGACTGAAAAGAGGAATCCCCGGTAGAGTGTGGAGACCTGGGACCCAGGCTTTTGCCTTAAACCCAGTACACTTGTAGCACCGTGAAGGAGAAGGCCGGGGGACTTGGGTTTACACTTGTATTTAGTTCACAAAGTACATCTCTCTCTCGCTGTGTCTCACTGTGCGCACTGTATGCTTATCTTGCTTTAGGCAAGGCGCGAGCTAAGAGGCTGGAAGAAAATGCGAGAAGTTGTAGGAACTGCTGCTGCTGCCGCTAAGTTACTTCAGTCGTGTCCGACCCTGTGCGACCCCATAGACGGCAGCCCGCCAGGCTCCCCCGTCCCTGGGATTCTCCAGGCAAGCACACTGGAATGGGTTGCCATTTCCTTCTCCAATGCATGAAAGAGAAAAGTGAAAGTGACGTCACTCAGTCATGTCCGACTCTTCGTGACCCCGTGGACTGCAGCCTACCAGGCTCCTCCGTCCATGGGATTTTCCAGGCGAGAGTACTGGAGTGGGGTGCCATTGCCTTCTCCATGTCGGAACTGCAGACATGTTTATTCTTTTCTGGCTGGTGCAGCAGCTGTGTGTGTGTGCACATGTGTGCGTGTGCGTGCGCACGTGTGTGTGTGTTAGTCGCTCGGTTGTGTCCAACTCTTTGTGACCACATGGACTGTAGCTCGCCAGGCTCCTGTGTCCATGTGATTCTCCAGGCAAGAATGCTGGAGTGGGTTGCCATTTCCTTCTCCTATTATACTTCATAATATGTAACAAATACTTTTGTTTATAAGTCAAACTTTTGTATACACGTGTTGTTTTCATATATGTTCCATGTAGGAAGCCTTTACATGTACAGATAAAGATCAAGAAACTAAACTCGTTCAAAGGTATAAACTGACTACATTTACAGCTGAAGAAAGAGAGATCTATTGTGCATTTAACATGACCACAGTTTTCTCACTAAATCTTCACAACTCTATAAGGTATCTGCTTTAATTTCTATGATTTAAATTATTTAAAACTATGTACTTATTATCTGTGGTTTAGATGCTAATTTGTGTCTGACTCCTGCAACCCTATAGGACTGTAGTCTGCCAGTCTCCTCTTTCTATGGGATTCTCCAGGCAAGAATACTAAGATGAGTTGCCATTTCCTTCTTCAGGGGATCTTCCCAACCCAGGAATCAAAGCTGGGTCTCCTGCATTGCAGGCAGATTCATTACTGAGTAAGGTACTTATTATCTGTAGTACTGTTCATAAGTAAATCAATGATTGATTATGTTAAAAATTTTAGTTTTACGATCCTAAATATACCTGGTGATGAGAGCTCCCCTCTACAAGAAAACAATATTGAGAACTTCTAAAGTGCGTAATGTTAATTTCTATTGAGATCAAAAGGGAATCCAAAGATTCGAGAGAAAAATTTAAAGATTTTAGAAACTCACCTTTTAAATTATCAAAATGCACCCAAGAAACAAGACTCTACCTTTTTGGTTCCCACATGACAGCAGCAGACATAACATAACGTTAACACAGCAAGCCCAACACGCCCTCAAGGGCTTCCCAGGTGGAGCTTATATGTGGAGCTTACAGAACAAAAGCAGCCCATGGCCAAGCACACAGCTCGTGAGGTATATCCAGTGCTATAAGTGAGCTCAGCTGCTACAAAATCATTATTTACAAAACGTGGGGGGAGAGCGAGAGGGCATGGGGCGAGAGAGCCTGACCACTGCCGCTTTGGCTAATTTGCTGTTTCCCAACAACCTCATTTTATAGTTGTGAGAACCCTTTGAATAGGTGAAAGGGCATTTCTTTCAACCTCAATCAATAGAGAAGAAAGAACTGATGCTTGATCAGAGGTGTGTCCTTTTAAGGTCATATAGTTGTTATTTGGTGGAGTTGGAAATCAGACTCAGATATTCTGGCTCTAAAATCTGTTCACCATCCTCAGGGTTAGTGAGTTACACGGTGTTAACCTTGCACCTCAACTCCCCAACACAGAAGCCTTCCCACTCAATAGTAAGTCTATATGTTGTTATTGTTCAGTCATTAAGTTGCATCCGAGTCTTTGTGACCCCATGAACTGCAGCACACCAGGCTTCCCTGTCCTTCACTATCTCCTGGAATCAGTGATGCCATCCAATCATGGCATCCTCTGTCATCACCTTCTCCTGCCTTCAGTCTTTCCCAGAATCAGGGTCTTTTCCAGTCAGTCAGTTCTTTGAATCAAATGGCCAGATTATTGGAGCTTCATCTTTAGCATCAGTCTTTCCAACGAATATTAAGGGCTGATCTCCTTGCAGTCCAAGGGACTCTCAAGAATCTTCTCCAGCATCACAGTTCGAAAGCATAAATTCTTCAATTATCAGCCTTGTTTATGGTGTAACTCTCGCATGCCTCCATGACTACTGGAAAAACCACAATTCTGATTATATGGACCTTTGTTAGCAAAGTGATGTCTCTGTTTTTTAATATCGCATCTAGGTTTGTCATAGCTTTTCTCCCGAGAAGGAAGCGTCTTATAATTTCATGGCTGAAGTGAAGTTTTAATTTCTGTATGTACATTTATTATATTAACATATAAGGGATGGGTAGCATGCCTCTAGAAATGCACTCATTTGTGTATCTCAGCTTTGTCCCCTTCTCACATGGGAAGGTGTATGTGGAAGAAACCCTTAGCAAGTGTGCAAGGCGGTGTGCACTGCTCTGAATTGTGTATGTATGTCTGGAAATGCTGACTCGTGGCAGGTTCCTTGGATGTTCTAGTTTGACCTTCATAAAGGGCCTAAGAAAGAAGCAGTTGGGAAAGATATTAACGACACTGTGGCAGTCTTACTAAAAACTGCAGCTGTTTTCACTATCTTACCATAGTTGTCAGAGCGAGTTGCCCTTTAATATAGATAAATCAAGTGGTTTATCCTGTGTATGTATGTTTTGATTGTCAGCGGCCATCATTCCTCCCTGACAGGACAGGAGAGGGAATCTTAACACCTTTCCTCACCGTCTACAGACTTTGATATTTTTTCCTCCTAATTAAGCGTACAGGAGAACCAGCGGGGTCTGCATCAGCTCTGGTTCTCCATCTGAGTCTGAACCCTGAGCGAGGGATTTGGTCCTGGAGCCAGTGTCACTGATAGAGGCATCAGCCACCGGGGAATCCATCACTAATAAGAGCAATCTAGCTGTCCCGGGAACCTAACCACATCCATAGTCAGATAAGGAGAGCACCAAGTGATCTCATGAAGAGTGCTTATCAGGGACTCGGGGGGTAGTGGTGCCTTTACGCTGCTCCTTAAGTATGTTAAAAAAGAGAGCCTTGAAAGTCATGGTTGTGAAGAGCGAGGACAGGAAAATGAGCAAAACAGGGTGCACTTTTCTTCGGAGCACCGATTCACCGGGGGCACTTTTCTTCAGAGCAGCAATTCACGCAGTGCATTTTTCTTTGGAGCAACAAGTCGTGTCAGTTTCTCAGAGCGGCTATTTCATCTCTTACAGTCTCTGTAAGAATGTCTTGGTCGGCCGCGGGTTAGCAGCTCGGGAGCTGACTTAGATCTCTGCCTTGCTGACTCCTTGTACCTTTTTGATTTCAGCTCAAATGTCATTTCTTAGAGAGCTTTCCTCCCACCCAGTCTGGGATTTCCTTCCCCCTAGCTCTGCTCCCTGTGCTCTCTGTCTCATCATTCTATTTCATTTTCTTCACAGCACCTATCACTGTTTGAAATGGTTTTATTTCTTTATTGGCCTGTTTAGCATCTCTCTCTCTCTCTTACCTCTGGGACATAAGCTCCATCCAACAGAAGCCAACCGTGCCTCCTTGGTATACTGTTGTTTTTCATAACACGTAGAATGGTGCCTGGCTTATGGCAAATGCTTCATAATTCAAATTCATCGAGCGACTCAATGAAAGAATGAATTAGTGAGGAAGTATGTGCTTTTCTGTTGCTCAATCCCCCACTAATATAGTACTCATATACTGGCTGTGGTCTTTCCCAAGGGGGGGAATCCAGAGGGACTCCATTAGCTTTCTATTGTTGCAGTAACAAGTTACCACAAACTTAGCAACTTGATAGGGATTTGTTATCTTAAAGTTCTAGAGATCAGAAGCCCACACAGGTCTCACTGGGTTAACACCAAGGTGTTAGCCGGTCTGCGTTCCTCTCTGGAGGCTCCAGGGGGAATCCATTTTCTTGCCTGTTTCAGCTTCTTGAGGCCACACACATTCCTTGATTGGCACCCCTTTCAAGTTCTTTAAAGCCAGCCGTGATGAGTTGTCTCTTTCTCTGGTTGCCATCTCTCTGATTCACTGCAGCTGGGGTGCTTTCTCTGCTTTAAGGATTCATGTGGTTAGATTGGGTTCACTTAGATAAACTAGGAAAATCTGCCATCTCGATGTTCTTGTTACTCAAGTCTGCAAAGTCCTTGATAACATACTCATAGGTTCCAGGAGAAGTTCATGGATGTCTTGTGAGGGGCGTGGAGGGGGATTATTTTTCTGCCTACTATGTGAATTTACTCAAAGAGCAGGCGGAGGATGGTCTAGCCTTCAGAATATATATCGTGAAGGACAGAGTTGCTCAGTGCATTTATTCACTCAATGATAAAGATTTCTGGAGCTTGTCATGTTGTCTTTGACAATTATGTTTCTGATGGCAGAGTGGGCTAGGCTAGCTGGGGATGTGGCGACCCTGGAAAAGTTCACCTGAATTCAGGTCCAGGCCTGACAAAGAGAAATTGAGGTGCAAACCGGAAATGGGATTGGTGTGTCCAGTGGGGACTCGGAGTGGTCGTACTGGTGGTAGTGGTGACAGTTACATTTGCTGAGTATAGGCCTGCTTGGAGTAATTAATTCATGCCATATTTACAGCATCCTGTAACAGAGGTAGTTATTATCCCCATTATACGGATGATGAAACTAAGGCACAGATAAGTTAAATAAGTCTCCTGAGGTCATACAACTAATATGTAATTGAGCTGGAGTTCTAAACCCCATGTCTTCTGGCGCTAGGCCCTGCTCTGTAATGGCTGTCCTCCCTTGCTGCTCATGGGGCCATTTTGAGAGTAGCTGAAAAGAGCTAAAGGGGCTTCCCAGCTGGCGCTAGTGGTAAAGAATCCTCCTGCCAACGCAGGAGACAGGAGTGCAATACCTGGGCGGGGAAGATCCCCTGGCAAAGGAATTGGCAACCCACTCAGTATTCTTGCCTGGGAGAATCCTTTGGACAGAGAAGCCTGGCGGGCTGCGGTCCACAGGGCCACAAAGAAGTCAAGTTGGCTGCGGCGATTTAGCACGAAGGAGCTTTGAGAGAGCCACAGTGGGGGCGAGGCGGGGCAGAGCCTCGGAGTCTTGCAGCTGTGTGAGGGCGCGGGTGTGTGATGGGACCCGTGGCCTCCAGGAAGCGGAGGCAGGGGGCGCTGTGCGCAGGCGCAGCCCTGCGGTGGGGCGGGCGCTGGAGCTGCAGCCAGGAGGCTGGACCAGGCCGCCCGCGGGCGCGCTGGTCCAGGGCTGGCGGGGCTAAGCCCTTCACGGAACCGGAGACTGAAACTGTTACAAGGGAAAGGCTCAGAAGCCCCGAGCTGACACGTCTGCTGCATCAATTACCAGACCTGGGTTCGGGGGCAGCACTTGGATTCACCAAGCCTCTTGTGAAGGGAGCCTACAAATCGTCGGCATTTCCAGGTGGGACAAGGATCAAATGGTTCTTGAGAAGGACCCTGTAAATCTTCGTTATTACTGTCCACGTGCCAGACTGGCAAGGTGGGGGAGCGGAACCAAGTAGGGGCACCTCCGCGCCTCAAAAACCTGAGCAGGACACGAGCTTTTCTTCCCGTGAAACTGATTGATGGCGGGGATTTACAGGTCAGCCTGGGAAAGCATGTAATCCATCAGGGCATTAGAAGGATGTCTTGTTTGGGGCGTGCAGACCCCATGGTCACTAAGGTACTAGTAAGCGGACAGTGGACGAGCCGCCTCCGCTTGTTCTGCAACCCCCTCATTTTACTAGCTGTCGGGGGGCCAGGTTGTAGGAAGATGGTTCTCTTCAGTGGGTTTGCCGTAATTGTGTGAACGCACGTGGTGGCTGTGAGTTTCAGGCTTCAGAAGGGAGGTGCAGAAACTTACCTTGGAGTTAAGAGCCTCTGCAAATACTTAATCAATCATACATAGCTGTGAAGAGCAGTAAAGGCTCTGAGATTTTACCTTGCCTGTGAACTCTGCGCCTGACCCAGTTCTATACCAGTTGGAAATAGTAAAATCCTGGGTCAGACACAGGATTTTATTTCCTCATGGCCCAGCCGGCAGCAGGAGCTTCCAGTTTACCTCAAGTTTCTCTCGTCCTTCAACTCCCAGAGGGGCAGGGCCTGGCGACCCCTAGTGGGGGCTTCACCCAGGAGGGTCTGTGTCACAGCTGAGGCGGGCAGAGCTTAAGAAGCCCTCATTCTTATAAAGCAGGGGTTGCCAACCTCCAGGCTTCGGACCAGTACCTCCTTGTGAGATCAGCGGCGGCATGAGATTAGAAATAAAGTACACGATAAATGTCATGCACTTGCATTACCCTGAAACCATCCCCTCGCCCCCTACTGGCCCTCTGGCGCGTGGAAAAATTGTCTTCCACGGAAACTGGTTCCTGGTGCCAAAGCAGTTGGGGGCCGCTGTTACAAAGGGCTCCTGGCAAACATATCCAGCGTTTAATACCCTGGTCAGGTAACCAGTCTGTCGTTTGTCCTGGAGGGAGACACTGTCTTCATCCTTCTAGGCTGTTCACTTTACAGACATCCTTGTAAAGATAGTCTGGGACAAATGCTGTCACAAGACATGTAATGAAGTTTCCCAGTAGAACCTAATGCATAATTATCGGAAATTCCTAATAATGACCTATCAGAGGTTGTGTTTAAGTAGCTGGAATTGTACCAGTGAGTTGGTATAATCTGAATTCACTTTGGGGGGGGGGGGCGGAATCCATTTCTAATTCTGCTCACTTAGTGAGGTCTCAATACTTTTGGATGGTGATTCCGCCAAACTTGTTGCTTAAATACTTAATTACTATGGAGTTCTGAACTTCTAATGAATTGGTAATTGAAGGATATATAGATTAAATGTGGTTTACCTGGAGCATGCAGGGAGTGTGTGGTTGACACACAGCTTTGTTACAGGTGTGACAAAGTTAAAGACTTTAATACTTTGTCAGTGGATGATACTGATAGAAACTTAAAGATTTTTGCTTAGAACAATACACACTTTGATTTCCACGATAAACTTACTAGGCAGATTCTATTAAGAAAATTACTATTTGAGGTACAAGTTTCTTTATATTTGATTTTTTCAAATAATTCCACAGATATGTTAAATCTTTATGTAAGATCATGGTTGAAAATTGTAGCCCTATCATTTCCGGCTCAATATGTAATCAGTGATAAATTGAAGCCAAAAGTCTTGGATAATCCATGAAATAAATGAACTTTGAATATTTTTTAGGTTTAAACTTGATACACAGGTCAATATGCAATGTGCTTGGAGAAGGCAATGGCACCCCACTCCAGTACTCTTGCCTGGAAAATCCTGTGGATGGAGGAGCCTGGAAGGCTGCAGTCCATGGGGTCGCTGAGGGTCGGACACGACTGAGCGACCTCACTTTCACTTTTCACTTTCATGCATTGGGGAAGGAAATGGCAACCCACTCCAGTGTTCTTGCCTGGAGAATCCCAGGAACGGGGGAGCCTGGTGGGCTGCCGTCTATGGGGTCGCACAGAGTCGGACACGGCTGAAGTGACTTAGCAGCAGCATGCTATGTGCTAAGTCGCTTTATTCACGTCCGACTCTTTGTGACCCTATGGACTATAGCCTGCTAGCCTCTTCTGTCCATGGGATTCTTCAGGCAAGAATACTGGAGTGGGTTGTTATGCTCTCCTTCAGGGGATCTTCCTTGACCCAGGGATCCAACATGTGTCTCTTAGGTCTCCTGCATTAGCAGGCGGGTTCTTTATCACTGGCGCCACCTGGGAAGCCCCTCAAGGATCCATATGGTGCCTGCGGTAAATGTCAGGAAGTTCAAGAACTCACTTTCTGCCTGGGGGTTGGTGAGCACTGTGAAGTTGGCTGAGCTAGACTGAATGCAGCTGGATCTGGACTGAATTTAAGATCTGCTAATTCCTAATTCTGTAACTTGCCTAAAATATCTGAGCCTTAATCTCCTTATACAACTGTTGTAGATAATGACTGCTGCGTCATAGAATAGTTGTGCAGCCTAAGTGGAGTAAGTTATTCAAAACTGGTACATTCCTTTTATAATGTCAAGGGAATACTGAAGTCAGATCAGGACCATTATAAAGTTTCTTTGATTACTTTCAGCTTGGGTGAAGCTTTAAATTCTTAGTTAAATTCCTTCTCTAAAGCACTCATTTATTGTCTTTTATTTTCCTAGTTATCTGGGTACATTGGGGAATTAAAATCACCCTCTAAAAATTATCCCATGGATATCAAAAGCTCATAAATTGTGAGATGCTAATAGGAAAGTCAAGATCTGCTCCAGCTTATTATTACTGGAGTGCACAGAGCTATCTTGGGAAAAGCAAGGGTTGGCTTGATTTCCCAGCATAAGATGCTCTGCAGATTTCAAAATATGTCACTCACTGTAAAAACCAATTCAGTTATTTACCAGCCACACACATGCTAATCAGGGTTGAAAACATAAAGACCACGGGAAAGAAATGGACCGTTACATTTCTGTTACCAGCGCTGGTGTTAAGAAATAACCAGAGCTCACATGAGCCTGTGCCCTCAGTTTTATAGGGAATCAGGAACTGAATATTTAGAAACTAATTACAATTCATTAAGATGACTAAAAGAGCTATGGCAGTTTGGGGTTCTATTTTTATCAGTTTAATCACTCTCTCCAATGAAAAGTAGGAAACAGGTTTTCAGTTTTGACAAACAACGTGAAAACTTTGCAGTGGGAACAAAATGAGACATGTTGGGAGCAGCTGTGAGGTTCTAGATTTTTTTAAAATAAGCAGCTACTGTGTTCTGAATTTAGGGCTTCCCAGGTGGTACTGCTGCTGCTGCTGCTAAGTTGCGTCAGTCGTGTCCGACTCTGTGCGACCCCATAGACAGCAGCCTAGCAGGCTCTGCTGTCGCTGGTGGTACTAGTGATAAAGAACCCGCCTGCCAGTGCTGGAGACGCAAGAGATGCAGGCTCGACCCTGGGTCAGGAAGATCCCCTGGAGGAGGGCATGGCAATCCACTCCAGTATTCTGGCTTGGAGAATCCCATGGACAGAGGAGCCTGGTGGACTACAGTCCATGGGGTCTCAGAGTTGAACACGGCTGAAGTGACTTAGCATGCGCACATCCTGAATATGAGGGCATTCATGACTGAGGAGGTGGAGGAGGGGAGGAAAGTTGATGTGTTTTGGCAGATGGGCTGACGAAAGATAAATGGTAAGGTGTCTGCCTCCTGATGTGTAAATCTCTCTTCACTGTTACCAAATAGAAAACAGCACTCTTATGATGAGAGCAGCTTTTATTCCAAATGTGTGTTTGTGTATATGTGTATTTTTGTATATGTCTTCAGATTGTATGTAAAATGTTAATGGCTTTACTTAGTAGAGATTGGGTTAAATATTTACTTCCAGCTAAGTGTAACCATATGCCTACACTTTAAAAACAGTAACAATTCTAAAGAGAGTAAAGCAGAGGAACAATTTAGAAAATATCAAAGCTCGCCTAGATTGGTTGTTAGTGGAGGTAACTGGATAACACTGACATGATTTCGGTTTAGTCCAACTCATGTTAAATAAGCCCCTCCCCTGGGCAGGGTTCTGTCTGGGTATGTAGAGACAAACCTGGCCAGGTCGTCAGCAAATCATCTCAGCTCGTTTACAACCAGAGAGTACCCAGTGGGGAGCACAGCCACCAGGGCCCGGCCTTGGCATCGTCCCATGTAAGAAGGGAGGTTTCTTGAGTTTACCCATGCCCTCTAGCACCTTCTAATACAGAAGAGAAGCTTGCACATTGGTGAGACAGGACACATACACATACAGATCAGTTTGCTTACATCAACAATTTTCCTTTGCAAGTAAAACACGATTGGAGTTAATTTTTTACAGGAATTTTTTCCCTACCTAACTGTAGTTGTTTTACTTTGCAAGGCAGTGAAAGAAATGTCTCTTCCTTTTCATTTTCTGCTTGTATTTTTCTTTGCCTTGGACTGTACGTGATCACAGACAAATACTGCACACCTAGGACAAATGCAGCCATAGCGTAAATAAAGCAGTAGAAAGTCAGCTCAAGTGAAGGAAGTTCAAACTCTGGGCTCTGTTAGGAAAATGGATATTTCAATAGAGAGAGTTGTTGAGGCCGCAGCAGGCGTCTGCACAAAGCTGCAGGGTCAGCATTTTTTCAGATAGTGTCATGGATGAGTAGTTAAGTAAGTAAAGATATTCAGTCCCAGCAGGATCTGGGAAATTTCTGGGGAAATGAGGTCTATGTTTTCTACTCCTTGAACATGGGAGCAAATCAGTGTCGATTCTGCTGTGGCCTTGCCTCCCTAAGTTCTGCTTCTGTTACTCTGAAAATCATTTTGTTGAAATGACCTTTGTATCACTTATACCCTTAGGATAAATTTAAATGCTTTTCTTTTTTTTTAAGATTTTTTTTTTTTTTAATGTGGACCATTTTTAAAGTCTTTGTTGAACTTGTTACAAGATTGCTTCTGTTTTATGTTTTGGTTTTTTGGCCATGAGGCATGTGAGATCTTTGCTCCCCAACCAGGGATAGAACCCATGCCATTTATATTGGAAGGCAGAGTCTTAACTACTGGACCACCAGGGAAGTTCATTAATGCTTTTCTAAAAATATAATTTTCTCCAATAATTCCTTCAGTTCACAAAGAATGAGGTGTTGGGAACTTGCTTGGTAAACTTTCTATTCTTTACCTTACTAATTTATTTTTTTCACCACAAATGGCCCTTTCCAAATGGGTAATATTTCTCTCAGCTTTGAGCTCCTAGCTTGCTTTCCTGATACTGATTTAATTTGGGGATAGTCAAAGCAAACGGACGCACCAGTTCAGTTCAGGCTCTCAGTCATGTCCAGCTCTTTGTGACCCCCTGAACCACAGCACACCAGGCCTCCCTGTCCATCACCAACTCCCGGAGTCCACCCAAACCCGTGTCCATTGTGTTGGTGATGCCATCCAACCATCTCATCTCCGTCGTCCCCTTCTCCTCCTGCCCTCAATCTTTCCCAGCATCAGTGTCTTTTCAAATGAGTCAGCTCTCCTCATCAGGTGGCCAAAGTATTGGCATTTCAGCTTCAACATCAGTCCCTCCATTGAACACCAAGGACTGATCTCCTTTAGTATGGACTGGTTGGATCTCCTTGCAGTCCGACAGACTCTCAAGAGTCTTCTCCAACATCACAGTTCAAAAGCATCAGTTCTTCAGTGCTCAGCTTTCTTTATAGTCCAACTCTCACATCCATACATGACTACTGGAAAAAGCATAGCCTTGACTAGACGGACCTTTGTTGGCAAAGTAATAATGTCTCTGCTTTTTAATATGGTGTCTAGGTTGGCCAGAACTTTCCTTCCAAGGAGCAAGTGTCTTTTAATTTCATGGCTGCAATCACCATCCACAGCCACTGTTTCCACTGTTTCCCCATGAAGTGATGGGACCGGATGCCATGATCTTAGTTTTCTGAATATTGAGATTTAAGCCAACTTTTTCACTCTCCTCTTTCACTTTCATCAAGAGGCTCTTTAGTTCCTCTTCACTTTCTGCCATAAGGGTGGTGTCATCTGCATATCTGAGGTTATCGATATTACTCCCGGCAATCTTGATTCCAGCTTGTGCTTCCTCCAGCCCAGCGTTTCTCATGATGTACTCTGCATATAAGTTAAATAAGCAGGGTGACAATATACAGCCTTGGCGTACTCCTTCTNCTTCACTTTCTGCCATAAGGGTGATGTCATCTGCATATCTGAGGTTATCGATATTACTCCCGGCAATCTTGATTCCAGCTTGTGCTTCCTCCAGCCCAGCGTTTCTCATGATGTACTCTGCATATAAGTTAAATAAGCAGGGTGACAATATACAGCCTTGGCGTACTCCTTCTGTTTGGAACCAGTCTGTTGTTCCATGTCCACTTCTAACTGTTGCTTCCTGACCTGTATACAGGTTTCTCAAGAGGCAGGTCAGTTGGTCTGGTATTTCCATCTCTTTCAGAATTTTCCACAGTTTATTGTGATCCACACAGTCAAAGGCTTTGGCATAGTCAATAAAGCAGAAATAGGTGTTTTTCTGGAAAAACAGGTCCATAGAGACAGATGAAACTCTGTATATGTGTTTAGCAGAGCTGTTATCCTTTTTTAAAGAACTTATAGAATGAGGGCAGGATCTTTTGAAATTGGAGGCTGCATTGTGTAGTGGTTATTAGCATGCATAAATTTGGACAGGTTATTAAGTCTGTAAGCTTTTTTAACTCATTTAAAAAATTATAATAATAATAGTATCTAATGCCGTTGTTGTGTATTAGAAATCGGAAAGCATTTAAAATAATGCTAGTACATTGTGCTCAGTAATAAATGGTTATCATTGTGGCCATCATCAGTCTGAATATTTTTGTCTTGATTAGTATATATTTTAAGGTTTTGTCAGATGGAAAGCTTCATTTGAATTTGAGATATCTTAAGAGGCAAATGAGACGGTAAAATTTTTCTATGATAATGTCTCTGATTTCCATTGAATTGATTTAAATCACACAAAAGTCACAGGGACTCAAGGGCCTTGAGGGCAGGGGCATGTTTTATTCTAAGGTATGTCACCTTTGGGGTAGAGCTTTATTCAGAGTAGGTGCTCAGCAAATTTGGACAGAGCTCTGGGATCTGATTTTACTCTCACTTGTGTGACATTGCTAGGTTCACTTTGGGGTCAGGATTTCTTTCTTTTAAAAAAAAAATATAATAATTTTGGGCTGTGCTGGATCCTCCTCACTGCATGCGGTCTTTCCCTGTTTTCAGGGCGTGGGGATGACTCCTCATTGTGGTACTCAGCCTTCTCATCTCAGTGGCTTCTCTTGTTGTGACGCATGAGTTTAGTTGCTCTGCAAGCGGCATTTCCCAAACCAGGGATCTAACCTGTGTCTCCTGCATTGGCAGGTGGATTCTTTACTGCTGAGCCACCAGGGAAGCCCTGATTGCAGAATTTTAGCAGGCAGTGACTGTGGTTACAAGATAGATGAGTGGTTCTAGCCAGGCTTTCTTTGGATGGGTGGGTGAGTGGGTAGGCAGTGGGACAGGCTTCTTCCTACCTCAGAGTGCTGTTTTTATATTGCGCTAGTTATATGAAGGATTGCATGATGAAATTTGATTTGACTGGTGCACATTACCCCGGTAACATTTTAGCTCTCTAAAGAAATTGGCTCCTAAGGAATTGGCCGATTGCCCTGAGGCATTTGCCTCTGGCTTAGCCAGTTAGGAAAGGCATGGTTTGGGTTGAGTTATTTTAACCTCTCTGAGCCTTGGTACCATTATCCTTAAAGAGTAAGGTGGGACAGATGGGGAAGAGCAGGGGTCACACTAGCAATGTCTCTCTTCCTGGGACAGCTGCTTCTCTGCTTTCTTCTCATTGGCCAGAAGTGAATCACGTGACCCCTGCTTGCCACACAGGGTACCAGAGAAGTACCTGGTTCACTTTTCTATTCTTTCTGGTTGCTCTCGGTGCCACCCTTTTCCTTTCTTTCTAGCAGAATAGCGATTGATTGCGGGCATTAGGCTGCCGCTAGGGACTTCTGTGTGTGAGAAGTACTGTTAAGCATATAGCAGAACCTACATGCCCAGTCAGTAGTAGGCATGTGAAAAATCATGTGTTTTCTCGTCTGTTTCACTGTGGATTGCTGGATGCATTAAAAGTGTTTTAGGAGAAAAAGAATAAACCCATATTTAATGTAGATTTTATCTTAGGATGTATCTCATTTTCAAAAATGTTAAAATGTAAAAAAAAAAAAAATTGCATACTGTGGAATTAAGGAGCTATGAAAGTAGATAGGATGAGCCTGAAAATTTAATTACCTTTTTTTCTTTTAAAGCAGGGCATAAACATATTACTTGGCTTCAGTTACTCAGATAAAAGATATGTTCATTTTGAAGGGTATGTATACTCTACTTTCAATGCAATAATTTGGGGGAAGTATTTTAAAATTAATTTTGTAAGGCTGCCAAAATACATATTGTTTATATAATGATAGCAGTAATAACAATAAAAACTTATTTAATAAAAAGAGTATTGAAAATTTTCTAAATAAATCACTCACAGATGCAAAGGGCATTTTTCAAGACCTTTAGGGGAAAAAAAAAAAAAACAGAAAAAGCATGCTGAGTCAGACTCCTGATCTATCACAGGATGTATTATGGGAGGGTACTGTTGTCAGCTCCAAGTGTCCTGATCAATGCTGTTATTTTTATTTCAATTCAGTTAATGAGTCAAATAGGGTATTGGTGATCTAAGACTAAGGTCAAGGTATTGTCAGTATAAATCTCCTTAAGAAAATATTAGGTTCTTATTTTTATGCATTAGCCAGTTCCTTGTTAAATAATTTTACTTAATTTCTCAGATTTTTCTCTTAATGCAGTAGTTTGTATGCATCACATTTCTTGTAGTGTTTGTGTTAATGTCATGCCAGCCGCACGTTGTTTATAGTTCCTAAAGAGGTGTTAATACTTCTAAAACAACAGAAAACCAAAACTGAAAAATCCAGATTTTTGGAGAGTTAAATTCTGAGCTGGACGCCTCAGTGAATTAATTATATAATTTAATTTTAATAAAATAATGCCATCAGCAGTGGTTTTAAAATCCAATTTTCAGATATATTATATGTACAATATGCAGCATCCTTTATCTGTGGTTTTCTCAGTCTGAATTTGTGCCAGTTTGTTCATATTCACACCCACACATACACACACATGCCTATACACATACAAACACATGTACAGACATGTAAACACATAAACAGTTTTCACATATATAAAATAAAGATTCTATATAAAAGTATATTTTAGCAGATTATGAAACAGCCTTAGAGAAGAAAATATGTATCCATAAATAAGAGGCACGGTTAAGCAATCCTGCTGGGAAATGTACGATTCCAAAAAAATAGCCATTTGGTTCTATCATTGCTCTGTTTCACAGATATAAACTCTTTGGTTTAGTTGGCAAAGAAGTTTATTAGGTTAGAAATCAGTTCCTTAAATTACAGTCTTTGCTAAAGTGCAGTGCATTTAAAGAAACTTTCTCAGAATTAGAGGGTCAAATATTACAGTTTTCTGAAAAAGACCCTGGACAGTTATGATGGTAGGGTGAGTTAATTCTGTTTCCCTGGGTGAAGTCTCACTGTGAGGACATGATACACCACTTTGGCTAAGACGCAATTTCCAATAAATTATGAAAATTATTGCTTCTAGTGCTGGGCTCTGGTATGAAATCTCATGGGAAATAACTTGAAACTATGTGACAGATTTGAAATGAATTCCTATCACCCTCCCTCACCCCGGCCACCACTTCCCTGAAGTAACCAGCCTCTATTTACAAGATGTACCATTATTTCTTGGCCATCAAGAAAGGCAAGCCAATGTAGTCCTATTTTGCAGAATGAGACTGCTGTGATAAAAATCTCGTCCATACACAGTTGTTAGGGCTGAACGTGCCCGGAGAATCCCAGGGACGGGGGAAGCCCGGTGGGCTGCCATCTGGGGTTGCACAGAGTCGGACACGACTGAAGCGACTTGGCGGCAGCAGCGGGGCTGAACTGAATACAGCAAGCTCTGATTTTGGGAGTTGGACAGAGTGGCCTGTGCTTTCAGAAGCTAAAGACTTGCTCTTTGACCCTTTCCCCTGGTTCTTGTCTTTCTCTGGCTTCCTCTAGTGATACTCAGCAAAGAATGTGATGATTGGGATTTTCCCCTTTGCCAGATGAGGCGAGTTTTGTAATGAAGCGTTTCAAACTAAACCCCTGTTCTCAACCTTGAGAAATCCTGGTAGGACAAAGGTGAAACGTGCCTGCCATTTGCACACTTAACTGGTTGAGGAAATGGTGAGTGACTCACTGTGCTTCTAAACCAAACTTGGGGTCCACTCGCCTATCTACTGCCTCTGGCTTGTGGTGAAGGAAAAAAAAGTTAAAGTTAAGTCGTTCAGTCATGTCCGACTCTTTGCGATCCCGTGGACTGTAGCCCACCAGGCTCTTTCATCCATGGGATTCTCCAGGCAAGAATACTGGAGTGGGTTGCCATTTCCTTCTCCAGGGGATCTTCCTGACCCAGGGATCGAACCCAAGTCTCCTGCATTAGAGGCAGACACTTTAACCTCTGAGCCACCAGGGAAACCCTGGTGAAGGAAAGTGCAGTGTTTATTATGAGGCAGCAGACAAGGAGTCCAGGAAGCTAATGCTCAAAATGCCCCTGAACTCCCTGGATGGGTTTCAGCAAAGAATTTTTAAAGACAAGAGTGAGGAAATGGAGTCACGTGGCAGGGTTATGTGATCAGCTCCAGCACAGTTCTCTGATTGGTCGATGGTGGGATAACAGAGCAGTATCAGGCCATCTGGGGGCTGTGTGCTCACAACCATCACGTTAGTCTTCTCTCTGATGGAGATTTTAGGATCTATAAAACAACTCAGGAAATGTGCGTCAGATAAGGTTGTCTGGGAACTTCAGAGATGGGGGAGGTTTTGTCCCCAAGGCCCCACAGCGACCCGCCCCTTTACAGTTCTATTGCGCATGTTGGGAAAGGCTGTTCTTAAAAGTGGAGAGAGACGGGAGGTGAGTGTTTTGGAAATCTCTGTGGATAAAGCGGAGGCGTTCAGTGTTTATGAATGCCATGCTTTTTGTTCGTTTCTTTAATCATTCTTATTTTGTCATTTGTGTGTTTCTGGCTGCGCTGGGCTTTGTTGCTGCCGTGGGCCGCCTCTAGCTTTGGCGAGCAGGGGCTGCTCCCCAGCTGCAGCGCGCGGGCTCCTCATCGCGGTCGAGAGTACAGGTTCTAGGGTGCTTGGGCTTTAGTAGTTGCGGTCTAGTTGCGGTCCGCTGGCTCAGCCGCTCTGAGGCATATGCGATCCTCCCGGACTAGGAATCAAGCAGATGTCCCCGGCACAGGGGCACAGGCAGGTGGGCCCTCGACCACTGGACCACCAGGTGAGTCCCGGTGAGGGCCATTCTTAAAGGATTTGAATTGGAATGTGGCAGCTACCCTCTGAGATCAGAAAAACCTAACCTGTGCATGCTCTGAATTCACCTCCTGCTTCGTGAGTATCTGTCTGCGACTCGGGGAGGGGTATGGGTAGGCCTGGCCGCTGCTGGCCCTCCGTAGGCTGCGAGGCTTCACTGGGGGAAGGGCCTGTCTTGTTGTTGTTCAGTCCCTAAGTCCTGTCTGACTCTGTGACCTCATGGACTGCAGTGTACCAGGCTCCTCCGTCCTCCAGGATCTCCCGGAGTTTGCTCAAATTCATGTCCATTGAGTCGATGATGCTTTCAAACAGTCTCATCCTCTGCTGCCCCCTTCTCCTTTTGCCCTCAGTCCTTCCCAGCATCAGGGTCTTTGCCTGTGAGTCATCTCTTCGTATCCGGTGGTCAAAGGATTGGAGCTTCAGTATCAGTCCTTCCAGTGAATATTCAGGGTTGATTTCCTTTAGGATTGACTGGTTTGATCTCCTTGCTGTCCAAGGGACTCTCCAAGAGTCTTCTCCAGCACTATGGTTTGAACGCATCAATTCTTTGGTGCTTAGCCTTCTTTATGGTCCCTCTCTCACATCTGTACATGACTGCTGGAAGAACCAAAGCTTTGCCTATATAGACTTGTGCTGCTGCTGCTGCTGCTAAGTCACTTCAGTCATGTCCGACTCTGTGTGACCCCATAGACGGCAGCCCACCAGGCTCCCCCATCCCTGGGATTCTCCAGGCAAGAACACTGGAGTGGGTTGCCATTTCCTTCTCCAATGCATGAAAGAGAAAAGTGAAAGGGAAGTCGCTCAGTCTGTCCGACTATTAGCGACCCCATGGACTGCAGCCCACCAGGCTCCTCCGTCCATTGGATTTTCCAGGCAAGAGTACTGGGGTGGGGTGCCATAGACTTGTGCTAGTGATCTTCTTTTTTCTCTCTTGGGACTGATTTTTCTGAGCATCCTCCTTAACTTTCTGTATTACCTGTGGTAGATTGTCTGTTCTCTTTCAATTGTGCTTCAGTGGTTGAAAAAGACGTAAGTGTTTAACCCTGCTTTGTTCATTTCTAACCAAGTAACAAGGAATTTTGTAAAGATGTAGCAGATTAATAAAAACAAATGCATGTGTGCAATACTTGGAGCTTTTGGAAAGTTGGTTCTGAATACTTTTAATCCTCACATGGGGATGGTGCCCAGACTGGAATTCTATGAAAGAGGAGGCCTTGTGAGCTGAGTCCCCTGGGATTTCCATGCAGCCCCCATAGAAAGCTTACCCTATTCTCCATAAAGTTAGAGTCATAGAAAAGTTTTCTTTTTTTTTTTTTTTCTCTCCTCCAGCCCTTTCCTTTCCAGTCTTCCTCCTCTGGTGCCAAGATGAGTCAGACCTGGGAGATCCCCATGTCCTAATAGCTGTCCAGGCCACTGTGGGCCTGGGAGGAGCTCTGGGTGTCAGCTCCTCACTTATGCTTGGAGTAGGGCTCATCTGAAGGCGGCCTTCCGTGGAGAACTGGAGGTGTTACTGAACTCAGTTGCTCACCACTCAGAAATCAGTACTCGAGAGAGGGGCAGATGCTGGCAGAAAGGAAAGTTGCCTTTAATCAGAATGCCAGCAGTCTGGGCAGATGGTAGCCTCATTGTCCTGCAAAAACCGGTTCCAAAGATTCTGCTCAGCTGTGAAAGTTTTCAAAGGGGAAAGGGAAGTCATCTCATTTAATCATGGAGATGGGGGGTCCGTGTCATTTCCACTGCTTACTGCATGCAAGCTTGCTGACTTCTTGTGATCCTTCCCGAGGTGCTAACCTTGTTCACAGTTTATTCATGAGATTACTGAAGGGGAAGCTAGGGAAGAGACCAGGTCATCTGCTGATTACTTAGTATTCAGTTCTAGTTTTACAGAACGAACCAGCAGGTTAGGCAGAGTATTGTGCAATCAGCAGTTTGAAAGGTGTGATTGAGCTAGAGACGAGTAAAGCAGGGGTGCGTGGTTTAAGGTTTGTGCCAAGACACAGGGGGTGCCTCCTGCCACAAGCTGCTTCCAAGGGCACGCTATACTAGGAGCCCGGGGTCTTACTGGGGCGTCTTCCTGATTGGATTGGGCTGGGGACACCTGTGGCCTTTATACCCAGCCCGCATCCCGCTTCATATGTGTGGCCATGACCAGCCCTTCTCCTTCCTGCCTCCTATGAAACCTGACATCACTCAGCTCCCCAGTCCACAGAGGGCAGCCAGGACCTGCAGACCTCCCAGCTTCTGAAGGACAAAGACAGTCCCAACACACCAGCCCTTCCCTGGAAAGACAGAGCCAGGCGCAGAGGGGCGAGGGAGACTGCGCTCACCCGCGGTAAATGTGATCTATTTCATTGTCAGTCCCACACGGTGTTGGTGGGCTCGTTAGCATGTCCGCTTTTCCAAGGATTTGAGTGAAGGAAGCTAGACTGCTCTGACCCGTTTTGGAGTGTGATTATTCCCTTTATTTTTTATAGTGGATTTAAAAGAACATTTGACTGTCTGGTCTCAGTTGCAGCACACAGGCTCTTCCTTGCGTCACGTGGGGCCTTTCGTTCTGGCGCACTGTCTCTGGTTCTGACACCGGCTCTCTAGTGGTGGCGCATGGGCCTAGTGGCCCCCCCGGCATGTGGGATCCCAGTTCCCCGATCAGGGATCGAGCCCACCTCCTCACCATTGCAAGGCAGATTCTTCACCACTGCACCATCCTGGTTATCCTCTTTAGGTGTGTCGAATTCGTAGGAAAAGGCCACAATACAGGACCATTTTTGCTAAGATTCTACTTGTTAATAAGAGCCTCATCACAAAAGTTCACAAGCTTTCGAGAGTCTTCAGAGGTGTTCATAGAGACTGCTTGGATGAGAAAACCAGGCCCCCCAAATCATAGGGGATGATGCTCAAAGCTGAGCAGCAAGTTACCCTGGAGCTTGGGCAGCCTGAGGCGATGGTCCACCTGCTCTTCCAGAGTCAGTGTCCTATGAATCCGGGAAGGCTGTTACCCGCAGACTTCAAGGGAAGATTCCGCCATATGAAACGGGCTGTGATGTGCTGCTTCTCTCACTATAAATAGGAGATGCTTTTGTAGTATTTGCAGTCTCACTAGCACTTGTGCGGCCCTGGGTGTGGTTCCGAGCCCCCTGACGCACCGTCAGTCCATTCGATGTTAACCCTTATGATGCCTGGTGTGCTGCAGCCCATAGCGTCACGAAGCATCAGACAAGACTGAGCAGCTGAACAACAGCTTCTTGATGCACCTTCAGTTCAGTTCAGTCACGTCCAACACTTTGCAACCCCATGAACTGCAGCACACCAGGCCTCCCTGTCCATCACCTACTCCCGGCGTCCACCCAAACCCACGTGCATTGAGTCGATGATGCCATCCAACCATCTCATCCTCTGTCGCCCCCTTCTTCTCCTGCCCTCAATCTTTCCCAGCATCAGGGTCGTTTCAAATGAGTCAGTTCTTCGCATCAGGTGGCCAAAGTACTGGAGTTTCAGCTTCAACATCAGTCCTTCCAATGAACACCTAGGACTGATCTCCTTTAGGATGGACGGGTTGGTCCTTGCAGTCCAAGGGACTCTCAAGAGTCTTCTCCAACACCACAGTTCAAAAGCATCAATTTCTTCGGCACTCAGGTTTCTTTAGGGTCCAACTCTCACAACCATACATGACCACTGGAAAAACCATAGCCTTGACTAGACAGACCTTTGTTGACAAAGTAATGTCTCTGCTTTTTAATATGCTGTCTAGGTTGGCTTCTTAGTAAACAGCAAACCTTCTGTGCTCCGATTTCTCGAACTCAGTTGACTTGAATGTGGTCCAGGTCAGAACTCTCTTCTTATTCCGTCATTTGTAGGATTGAGGCCCAACTCACTCCACTGTCTGCATCAGTGGCCGTACTGGGAAGGCCAGCGCAGGGCCAGAGGACCTTGCTGCTTCCCTGTCGACAGTCTGCCGATGATACAGGACAGCCTCCAAGAACTACATACGGCCCTGGATCCTGGGACTCCCTAGTTTTCTTTTGCCCTGAGTGGACGTCACAGCATTATGCTTCGTCCACTCTGCGCACACACAGCTAGCTCCAACAGCAAGTCGAGCGCAAGTCCTGGCCCCTCCTTTGCTGTCTAATTGCCCTAGCGTAGCTGACGAGGTCCAACAGAATACTGATATACATCATATTTTACTGATGCTGGATAACTTTAAATGTATTCTCCCCTCTCTCATGTGGAAATTACAGGAGGTATACAGATTGAACATACATTTCCACATTTAAGCTAAAGAGTNCTCCAACAGCAAGTCGAGCGCAAGTCCTGGCCCCTCCTTTGCTGTCTAATTGCCCTAGCGTAGCTGACGAGGTCCAACAGAATACTGATATACATCATATTTTACTGATGCTGGATAACTTTAAATGTATTCTCCCCTCTCTCATGTGGAAATTACAGGAGGTATACAGATTGAACATACATTTCCACATTTAAGCTAAAGAGTGGCAGATATCCTTCTTAGTTTATCCCTGTTGAAAGACCAAAAATTATCGAATAGTCAGTATTTTTATATTTTTGGAAGTTTTTTTTTTTATTATTATTATTACAGGGAACATACCTAGAAGCCAAGTTGTTAATTCAGTTGCGACTTGGTTTTCAAGAGTGGGCATTTGTTCAAACAAAGAAATGCTTACCAGTGGATATGATTACTGTGATAAATTGCCTTTGCTCTCCTGCTTACCTGCTGTTTCCTGGTGGCACAAAATCCAAGTTTTAAGTCTGAAAAAAATTAGACTGAAGATCTTTTCCAGCAGAGCTTCCATTTCCCACTGACAGTTTACAGGGTTTTTCTGTGGGACCCCATCTGGGACTCTGTCCTCTCTCATCACTTCACAGGTATTAATCCCCCTTTTATCCCCCACTGTCTGTCTGTTACTGTGATAAATTGCCTTTGCTCTCCTGCTTACCTGCTGTTTCCTGGTGGCACAAAATCCAAGTTTTAAGTCTGAAAAAAATTAGACTGAAGATCTTTTCCAGCAGAGCTTCCATTTCCCACTGACAGTTTACAGGGTTTTTCTGTGGGACCCCATCTGGGACTCTGTCCTCTCTCATCACTTCACAGGTATTAATCCCCCTTTTATCCCCCACTGTCTGTCTGTCTTTCCACTCAGATTTCAGTCTCCCTGTATTGTTATGCTGCTTTTCATTCCTTTCTGTCCCTTTGGTCCTGATCTTTCAGAGCAGCTGTCATAGAAACGTTTTCTCTTCTCTGCACACATAGACCATAAATGGGAATTTGGTCCCCGGGAGAATTAGCGCTCTGGGGAGCCGCCATGATTGATTAGTAAGTAGTGGCTGCACCACCGCGATACAGAAAAGGTCTTAACGGTTGTGTTTGTCCACGAACACCTTTTGTGTTCATGGCCCCTTTTGTCCTTTGATGGTGTAGTGTTGTATTTGGGGCTTGACTTTTATTTGCAGAAGACCACGTTTCCAGTGTCATCTGGCTGATGAGCCCTGACGCAGCCTCTCCCGGCTTTCCGCCTAAGTACCCCTGGTGACACAGCAAAGGATAAAGACATCTAGTGTACCCGTGGAAAATAGGACCGACAGCCTCTTGCAGGATTCCTGGAGGAATTTCTACTGATGGTTAGGCTGATAGAGCTGAATTGAGACTGGGAGTTGTTGGCCAGTGCTGGATTTCTGTACCAAAAGAAAGTCCGAGCCGCACTCTCCTGTGGGTCATGTGCTTTTTTTTTGACGTGTTCAAAATACTGTAGCAGATGGGCGTTCCCTGGTTGTCCAGTGGTTAGAGCTCGGTGCTTTCACTGCTGGGGCCCCAGTTCAACCCCTGATTGGGGAAATGGGATCCTGCAAGCTCTGCAACACAGCACCACCCCACCCCCCAAAAAAAAATTACTGTAGCAAGGTTTCTCCTTTGCACCAAGGTTTTATATGTCCTTGTAGACTGCAGTTCCGAAAAGTTTACTCTCCTTGTTTAGTGGGTGGTGCAGGAGGGGAGGAATAAAATCCATTCAGTGGTAAGGTCCCCTCCCCCACAGAACACACTGTCAGACTGCTTTATGCGGAGGCAGATGAAGCTCATTGATCGCATGGATCGTAGCTTTTCTCTTTGTTTGCTGGGACTTGGGGTGGCGGGGTGGGAAGGGTAGAGAAATATGCAATGAGGAAAAAAGAAATCTCACCCCAGTCATTTAGGGTAGTCCAAAATGAATGCTGGCTAAACCCCAGAAGTTTCCAGGCTAACTTGGACCTTAGGATAGAACCCAGAGGAGGTTCAGAAACTAGCACCCAGGCAGCATGGCCAGCCAGGATTCTCACTTTATTTGTTGGCCAACTCTAAGTATGAATAACTTTCTTCCAGTTAGAGAGTAAATAACACATAGAAACCCAAAATGGTGGTCCAGGAAAAGATAAGTAGTGATTAGGTGTTGCTTTTAAATTTTTAAATTTAAAACATGGAAGTTGTATATGAACACAACATTATAGCAGATAAATAATGTACGAAATACTTAGATTAACTGTTAGTCTTCCTTTCTCCTCTCTTAATTTCACTTACTCCCCAGAAATAAATAAAATTCCCCTTTTAGTGTCTGTCCTTCTCAATATTTTGACACCTGCTAACCTGCAGGGGCTTCCTAGGTGGCCCTGGTGGTAAAGAACTCACCCTCCGATGCAGAAGGCGTAAGAGACTTGGGTTCAGTCCCTGGGTGGGGAAGATTCCCCTGGAGGAGGGTATGACAACCCACTCCAGTGTGCTTGCCTGGAGAATGCCATGGACAGAGGAGTGTGGTGGGCTATGGCCCAGAGGGTCACAAAGAGTCAGACACGACTGAAGTGGCTTAGCACAGCACAGCTACCTCTCAACACATGAAGACGGATGTTTTAAGTATAAATAGCATTGTGTTGGTCATATTGTTCTGAAACTAATTTTTTATTTATTAGTATATGGTAGTCCCCCTTATCTATGGGCGAGATATCCCAAGGCCCCCACTGGATGCCTGAAACCTTGGATAATACTGAACTCTCTCTCTCTATATATATATACTGTTTTTTTCCTATTCATACATGTCTATGATAAAGTTTACTTAATTAGGCCCAGTAAGAGACTAAATATAATAATAACAAAATAGAACAACTATGACAATATACTGTCATAAAAGTTGTATGAATATATGTGTCTGTCTCTCAAACCATCTTTTCCTAAATATTCTTTTCCAGGATGGTTTATCATAGGATGTTGACCATAGTTCTCTGTGCTGTATAGTAGGACCTTGTGCTATATAGTAGGACCGGCAATCTGTTGCACAGGTAGGTTCATGGAATCATGGGTTTAGATGCCACATATAAGTGATAGCATGTGTTATTTGCTTTTCTCTTCCTAACGTACTTAATATGATGATCTCCGGTTGTGTGCGTGTCGCTGCAGATGCCGTTATTTTTATGGCTGAGGAGTGCTCCATGGTATATAGTACCACATGTTCTTTATCCGTTCATCTGCCAATGGATATGTCTTGGCTCTTGTGAACAGGGCTGCAGTGAACGCTGGGAGCATATATCCTTTTGAATGATAGTTTTGTCTACATAAACGCACAGGAGGGGAATTCTTGGATCATGTGGTCATTCCATTTTTTTGTTGTTTTCTGAGGAATCTCCATACTGTTTTCCACCGTGGCTGCACCCACTTGCATTCCCACCAACAGTGTAGGGGGGTTCCCTTCTGTCCACACCCTTTCCAGCATTTGTCATTTGCAGACTTTCTAATGATGGCCATTCTGTCCAGTGTGAGGTGGTACTTCATGGTAGTTTTGACTTCTCAAAATATCTTATTGTACCTGTTTAATGCCTTTTCCGTCTTAAGTAAATGCTTGATCGTGCCTTATGGCTATAACTTTTGCCGCTGAGATGCAACAGCAAAACTAGCACGGATTTCTTCTCCCTTCTTCACAGGTTCACGACAGAAGATTTGTTCTTAACGTGGATCTTAGCAACCTCAGTGTATGACCTTTTTGGTTTTTTTCTTATTAAGAACTTTCACCTTTTCAGTTAAATGAAGCACTTTCTGGCTTGGCTTTGACACATCCAAATTGCCAGAATCACTACTCTTGTACTTCAGGGCCATTATTAAGTAAAAAAAAAAAAAAAGNTTTTTTGCATTTCTTTTCCATGGGGATGGTCTTGATTCCTGTCTCCTGTACAATGTCATGAACCTCCATCCATAGTTCATCAGGCACTCTATTTATCAGATCTAGTCCCTTACATCTATTTCTCACTTCCACTGTATAATCATAAGGGATTTGATTTAGATAATACCTGAATGGTCTAGTGGTTTTCCCTACTTTCTTCAATTTAAATCTGAATCTGACAATAAGGAGTTCATGATCTGAGCCACAGTCAGCTCCTGGTCTTGTTTTTGTTGACTCTATAGAGCTTCTCCATCTTTGGCTGCAAAGAATATAATCAATCTGATTTCGGTGTTGACCATCTGGTGATGTCCATGTGTAGAGTCTTCTCTTGTGTTGTTGGAAGAGGGTGTTTGCTATGACCAGTGCATTTTCTTGGCAAAACTCTATTAGTCTTTGCCCTGCTTCATTCTGCTTTCCAAGGCCAAATTTGCCTGTTACTCCAGGTGTTTCTTGACTTCCTACTTTTGCATTCCAGTCCCCTATAATGAAAAGGACATCTTTTGTGGGTGTTAGTTCTAAAAGGTCTTGTAGGTCTTCATGGAACCGTTCAACTTCAGCTTCTTCAGCATTACTGGTTGGGGCATAGACCTGGATAACTGTGATATTGAATGGTTTGCCTTGGAAACGAATAGGACTGTGTATATCATGGTTCTTAAATATAAGTGGAAAAACACGCCACATGTAATAATAGAAATGTATACTGAAACTACACTAAGATATTATTTTTCATCAGAATGGCAAAGGTCCAGGAGTTTGATAACACACTGAATTAGCCAGGAGATAAGAAAATAGGCATTGTCATAGATTGCTGGCAGAAATATAATTGGATGGCAGTTTGCTACAAACACTTTGTCTCCAGCTTCCTTCTACTTCTAGGAATGTATTCAACAGATGCATTTGCATGTGTGTGAAATGATGCAGCGCCATGTTTGATGGCAAAAGATTAGAAACAACCTGAATGTGTAACAGTAGGGGGCACATTAAATAAATGACGACACATCCATGACAGGGAGTGCTGTGTAGCTGCAGAGAAGAGTGAGAGGACTCTTCATATATGCATACGCAAAGCCATATCTAAATATACTATTAAACAAAAACACCCAAGATGTGAAATAGTGTAAGTATGGTACCATTTGATTAAAAAGCGTACAAAAAGTAAATATGTGATAGATACATACATCCATAAATAGATGTGAAAGTGTTAGTTGCTCAGTCCTGTCTGACTCTATGACCCCCTGGACTGTATAGCCTGCCAGGCTCGTCTGTCCATGGGATTCTCCAGGCAAGAATACTGGAGTAGGGAGCCATTCCCTTCAGGGGATCTTCCCACTCCAGGGATCGAACCTGCCTCTCCTGCATTGCAGGTGGATTCTTTACCATGTGAGTCACTACACAGATAGTTTTACAAAGAATAAATATGTTGAAATAGAGACATACATATAAATATTTGTATATGTTTCAACTCCATTAGGGAGCATATGTAAAAGACTAGCAATTTCTGTTGCCCTATGAGGAGAAGAAGTGGGTAACTTTGGGACATGGGCAACAGAGACTTTTAACTGTTTGCCTTTCTCTAATTTTAGAGTTCTAAACCATACATTTACACACAAAATTAAATTTTTCAAGATACCAAAAATGCAGTATAAATGTACTTGCAATTGAATCCATTTAAAATTTGAAAAAAAAAAAAAAATGTTTAGAGGACAAACCACTGGCAGCATGTCTGGAGTGAAGTGAGAGGGGAGACTGTTTCAAGTTGTTATCAGAAAGGGGCCAGGGCCCTGGCACACAGTCCTTGTAAGTCATGGCAGGGGTTTGAAGTTGACTGTGTGTGATCACTAGAGATTTTGAGAAGGGGGACATACTCAAGTCTTCTGTTGCCCCTCTAGGTGGGGAGTAGCCTGGCCCGCCCTCCCAGAGCACACTGTGCAGTGGAGCGATAGACAATAGATAAGAGTGTACTTCATAAACACAGCGAGGCCCTGGGAGAGGGCTGCAGGCTTCAACAAGGCTCTGGGATGGGAGGTGACCACAGGGAGGAAAAGGCCAATTTATTTTATCTTTTCAACTGAAGTAGGGTTGATTTACAATGTTGTGTTAAATTCTGCTGTGCAGCAAAGTGGTTTAGTTATATATGTATATGTACATATATAATACACACACATATATACACACATATTTTTTATATTCTTTTCCATATGGTTTATCACAAGATATTGAATATAGTGCCCTATGCTATGCTATACAGCAGGACCTCGGTTTATCCATTCTATATATAAAAGCTTGTATCTATTAATCCCAGCCTCCTGTTCCATCCCTCCCCTAGAAAAGGGCCAATTTAGAGGGTAAAGGAGGGCATCCCAAGTGGCTTAGTGGTAAAGAATCCATCTGGCAATGCAGGGGCCACAGGAGACATGGGTTCCCTCCCTGGGTAGGGAGGATCCCCTGGAGGAGGGCACGGCAAGCCACTCCAGTATTCCTGCCTGAAGAATCCCGTGGACAGAGGAGCCTGGCGGGCTACGGTCCACAGGGCTGCAAAGAGTCTGACATGACTGAGCACACACGCATGCAGAGGGTTAAAGAAGATCTTGCCTAGGAGGTGAGATTTAAACTGAGGTCTGAAAGCTGAGAAGCAGCTATGTGAAGGACGGGAGGAGGACTTTCAGGGCAAAGGGAGCAGCAGGTATGAAAGCCTTGAATTGTTTTATAAATTTCCACAAGGCCTAGGAGGGTGGAGTGTAGAGACCAAGGGGAAATAGGGAGGTGGGCAATGATGCTTACTACCAAGGATGGAGAAGAGTTTTAGTGTGGGTGTTTATCTCCGAAAATCAGTGATTTAATGAGACCTGGCTTCAGAATTCTGGAAATAAAAGAGGCAGACACGGTTTTCTGCCAAGATGTGACCTAAATATGTTTGGTGCTGGTTACTGCATTATTCCACTCCTGTCTTTCCTTCTAAAGTTGGGTCCCCATTCTTTTCTTGAAATCAACAACTTTTTGCCCCAGGAAGACAAAGATCTTGCAATTCCTTAAGAGCCCAGGTCAGCTGGTGTCCTAGAATCCCTTCATGGGAACTTTCCTTAGCCCAGGTCACTCCACTTTGCACCTTCCCCTCCTGAGAAGTTGAAAAGTTTGATGGCCATGAGTAGGGAAGAAAGAACTACTGAAATCAAGGTTTTCCAGCATCGAACTGCCCTCGTGGTGATGGGACGTGGCCTGAGCATCAGGCACGGTGCTATGTGGGGTGGCCTCCGTCTCTCAAGAGCACTGCTCCCCGTTTCAGAAGGGGAGAGCAGAGCAACATAATGGCCTGCTGATGAGCTGGTCAACGTTCTCAATTTACCTCTTTCACTCCAGGGCCCAAATTGAAAACAGAACTTGGAGAGCCTCCCAGGGCTCCCTCAGGGCATGTCTCTGCCCCGCAGAAGAGCAGCAGCTTCATGCCAAGGAGGTTTGGGGGACCCATTTGAGGAAACCAGGGGCTGCCTGGGTGCTCACAGACCTGTCCCCAGCTACTTTAGATGCTACTGGCACTGGGTCTGGTTAGAAGGTTACCTCTTGTAGACACTCTCAAACCTCCATCCTGTATTAGAACCCCAGGGCCCAGTCTTGTTTCCAGAATCACCGGGGTCAGTAATACAACCTCAGCAAGAATGTGGGAGATTTCTTTCTCGGTAAGAACAAATGGATAGGAATTAAAAGTGCAAATGAGGGGGAATTCCCTGGCAGTCCATTGGTTAGGATTCCTTGCTTCCATTGCACGGAGCCTGGTTTGATCCCTCGTTGAGGAATTAAGATCTCAGAAGCTACACAGCACAGCCGAGGGGAAAAAAAAAAAAAGTTATATAGCGATAACTGTTACACTAATCACTGTGAGACCTTGACTCCTCTTGGCTTCAATTTCTCATCTTTCTCTGATCCCTGAGAGTGCTTGTAGTTCTGATGGTTCCTGTATTTTCCAGTCTCCTGTCCAAACACTGAGTCCCTCTCCACCGATGAATGGCTGTCCCTGCCCTGGGGCACTTTCCAGGGCTGAAACCTGAGCACAGAGCTGAAGAGGGAGAGGCTGACTTCATATGCAGTGGGTGCCTTGGGGCCACCCTGACACCTCACTTCCAGTCTCGTTCTGCACTGCGATACACAGAGCTGGCCAGGTGAACCCCACTCTGAGTGAGGGGCCTGAATTCGCAGAGGAAGGAGCTCTCCTTGGTAATACAGATCGCTTCATAAAGGTAATTTGATTTGGGAAATCTGATTCTCAACTGCTGTTGGCCATCTAGACCATTCATTCATTAATCCAACTTTTTTTTTTTTTTTAACATTATTATATAGTAGGCACTGTACAGGTCTCTAACGATCCTGAGGGAAGAGGACAAAGATTCAGCCCTCATGGTGCTGGAATTCTATTCGGGAAAGAGACATGACCCAAATAAGCATGTAGTACTGTTTCAGGTAGTGATAAATGCTCTGCTGAAAAAAAAAAAAAATAAAGCAAGGTAAGGGATGAAGGATAATAAATGATATTTTGACTCTTTGGGGGAGTTTTTCAGGGGAAAAGGAATTTGTGAAGGGAATTCAGGGAAGACCTCTCTGGGGTAACATTTGAGCAGAGATTTGAATGAAGAGAGAGACCAGACTAGGTGAAGGCCCAGCCAAGTGTGTTTTAGGAAGGAGGAACAAGCAAAGTACAATGGTCCTGAGGTGGGAACAAGGATGCTTATATGTGTGTCTCTGGGTAGCAGCCTTTCCTCTGAGGGGTGAGAGTTAGCCTTCTTAATCTAACCGGTCAGAGGTTGCAAATTACAAGCATGAGCTACAGGGAGGGAATCTTGCACAGTGTGTCTTTAAAGATGACAGCGCAGGGGGCAAGACAGGCTCACCTCTACTGTATGCAGGATCTGGAGCAGGCACAGGTGAGCAAGTACTATATGTCTAAATATTGCAAATGGCCAATCAGGCTAGTACAGGAAGAGGCCCATACAAGCCCTGGAGTCAAGAGCAGGACTGCTGGGCAAGGAATTCTGGAGCACCAGGTGGTCTGGAGGGCAGAGGGCAGGCTTGGGATGGGCAGCGGCTAGAAAGGGTCCAAGGGGGCCATGGAGCACCAAGGTCCAAGGCAGGGGATACCTACTTGGCCAAGTCTGACTGATGCTATAGATGGTTCCTGAATGGCTAATGTTTAAGAAAGGATCCTGCATGCAGAATTAAGCTGCAAACCAGGAAGTGAGGAATGTTGTCAAGGTGCCAGAGGTTAAACCTTTGGGACCAGAGTGAGAAAGAGTTCATAGATATCTTGGACTATTTAACCAGGAAGTTTACAAATTTCTTGTATTTTCTGTGTATTTCTTCTTTGTTCTCTTGACACCTTTAGCCAGCTCTTTGAAAGCTCTATTCAGTCTTGGCTAAGGGAACCCATAGAAAGGTGTCCGTCTTTGCTTGAGGCAGAATATTTAAGGGGGCAGCACCACCTGAAGGGGTGGCAGGAACTCAAGCAGAAGACCCCAAGGAAGTTCTTCCAAAACCCCTACACCACACACACTCCTGAAAACACTCTTTCCAGCACTGACGGTGGAAAGTGCGAGGAAACCCTTTTAGTACAAGACTAGTAGCGGCTCTCAGATCTGCTCAGAGCCCCAGTGCTACCTGCACCACAAGCGGCCAGGATAAAGACACGCTTTATACTTTCTCACACTTCTGTGAAGCGCAGTCTGATCATTTGACCAAAGTTCTAGTCAATGGGAAGCTGGACTGGAAGAAACACAAGCTGGAATCAAGATTGCCGGGAGAAATATCAATAACCTCAGATATTACATGGAACAACAGACTGGTTTCAAATAGGAAAAGGAGTATGTCAAGGCTGTATATTGTCACCCTGCTTATTTAACTTATATGCAGAGTACATCATGAGAAACACTGGACTGGAAGAAACACAAGCGGGAATCAAGATTGCCGGGAGAAATATCAATAACCTCAGATATGCAGATGACACCACCCTTATGGCAGAAAGTGAGGAGGAGCTAAAAAGCCTCTTGATGAAAGTGAAAGAGGAGAGTGAAAAAGTTGGCTTAAAGCTCAACATTCAGAAAACGAAGATCATGGCATCCGGTCCCATCACTTCATGGGAAATAGATGGGGAAACAGTGTCAGACTTTATTTTTTGGGGCTCCAAAATTAACAAGTAAGGCTTCCTGCAAAAAGCACCATTCTGCTGACTCATACCCTCCCCTTGGCCCTCACAGTTCCAGAGGTGAAAAGAGATAGGGTGCAAACTAGAGGAAGCACGCGCGTGACTCAGTTTCCCTGGTTCCCAGCAGCTTCGTTAAGGAGCACAGGAAGCTAGTAGCTCCTGGCGCAAGCAGGCGGAGCCTCAGGCTTGCCTGGCCACATGGTGCACCCTAAACAAGCACTCCGAAGAGAACCCCAGCCTTGTGTTGCTGGAAGGATGCAGAATCTGCAAACTCCTTTCAGGGCCATGGCCAAGAGGGAACCACGCCCTCACCCACAGCAGTACTTCCTGCTCTGGAACGGAGCCTGGCCTTACTAGTAACGGCAATCCGGTAATCCAAAGTCTAGCAGTCTGCCCTAAGAAAAAAATAGATCAAAGATTTATGGTAAAGGGTATGCATTGCAATATCATTAAAAACAGCAAAAGTGTAGAAACGTAGCCTCAAATAGAAGAACGTTTAAATAAATTATGGCACCTTCATAAGGTGGAATATTAACTATAGCCATTAAATACTCATGTTTTTAAAGACCATTTAACCAAATGGGAAAACACATTATTTATGTTAAGTNCCGAAGAATTGATGCTTTTGAACTGTGGTGTTGGAGAAGACTCTTGAGAGTCCCTTGGACTGCAAGGAGATCCAACCAGTCCATTCTGAAGGAGATCAACCCTGGGATTTCTTTGGAAGGAATGATGCTAAAGCTTAAACTCCAGTACTTTGGCCACCTCATGTGAAGAGTTGACTCATTGGAAAGACTCTGATGCTGGGAGGGATTGGGGTCAGGAGGAGAAGGGGATGACAGAGGATGAGATGGCTGGATGGCATCACTGACTTGATAGACGTGAGTCTGAGTGAACTCCAAAAGATCGTAATGAACAGGGAGGCCTGGCATGCTGCGATTCATGGGATCGCGAAGAGTCGGACACGACTGAGTGACTGAACTGAACTGAACTTCCTTTGAAGTAAGAAATATAAATGTGATTTTTCTTATTAGATTGAAGGATAATCTAATAAGATAAATGCTTTATGGTTTGAAGGGACAGGGGGTATAATATATATGTCCTGATCATTATCTTGTATGCCACTAATAAAGAGACCAAACAAAATTTCCTTAGAGGAAATATATCCGAATGGCAATGTGACATATTTTTGCTAGGGAAACTTTTCTTAAAACTCTCACTTGGACATATGAGTTTGTTTTTTTGACAGTTCTATTGCTATGACTTTGAAAATGTTCTCTATTAATTATGGCCATATGATATAGATGAGATATACTTAGTTCATTAATAAACTATTCTCAGTCTTGGATTAATCATGGTGTGTTATAGATTATTTAGTAGATCTATTTGTTAAATGACTGTACTTCCTGTTCTTGGACACAGCTTAGCATAGTGAAAAATTGAAGATTCTAGAACTGGACAGACCTGGTTCTCTTTATTGGTGGATTGTCCACTGACAACTTAATCTTCCTGAGTCTTATTTAAAACAGGAATGATAATGTTTGCCATGGAGGGTTTATGTAGATTAAATTCCATTAGCAAAAACAGTACAGAGAGCCCTCCACACAGTAATCAATGAAGAATCACCTTTCCTTGCAAATGTGTACCATACACTCAGGAAAGAAACATGGTACCTAAAAACAAGAAAAATTAAACACTTAAAAGATTTGAAAGAAGGCTTCACAAACAGAATGATGAAACACTGCCAGAAAACAAGGGCCGGCTTAGTCAGGATTGATGGGAACGTGGGACTTGACCCTTTTCTGACAGGGTAGTCAGTGTTTGTGCAGGTATAGTTGGTCGGAGCCAGACATGCAGAACTACGCACGATGGGGTTGATTCTCCTCATTCTTCCTCAGAAATGGGTGGTCCTGGAGTGGCCGTTGGGAGGTGTTCTTAGAAGAAGGAAACCTAGAAGGGTAATATTTCTTTAATGTGTTTTTAATTGATAAACCCTGTAATGTGCCTTTGGTGTCTAGGGTCTCCCATTCTTGGAGGATAAGAGCAGGCTGGAGGAATAGCAGTCTCTAAGGAGAGAGAAGAACCACATTTTCCTTCCTTTTTATCTCAGTGATACAGAGAATCTTTCTTTCTCAGGGGTATACTGAGTAAAAAGAAGACCTCTTAAAAATCAGTCAAGCCAGAGTTTTGGAGCCAAGCTTTGGAGTAGAAGTGGCTGACAACTGGCTGTTGTAGAGCCCCTCCTGGGAGCCCTGAGCCCCACCACGGTCCTGTAACTTTCAGTGCAATTTCCCTTTTCCCAGGAACCAGAGTTCTTGCCCTGCTCATCAACTTGGTGACGCTGCCTGTGTCATCATACTTTTTATGGATCCTTCTTCGTTGATTTTATAAATACAGTGCATCCTAAACAACATGTAAATAATAATGTATGCATCATCACAAGTTATTATTTATATTATTTGTCATTATTATTTATCCCTTTCATACTTTATGAGGGTATTTTAGACTTTTCAAGGTGCTGCTGTGCATGTTTGTTCAGTCGCTTCAGTTGTGTCCAGCTCTTTGTGACCCCTTGGACTGGGCCACCAGGTTCCTTTGCCACGGGATTCTCTAGGCAAGAATACTGGAGTGGGTTGCCATGCCCTCCTCCAGGGGATCTTCCCAACTCAACTTAACCTATGTCTTTTACATCTACCTGCATTGGCAGGTAGGTTCTTTATCATCAGTGTTACCTGGGAAGTCCTCAAGGTGCTGCTGCTGCTGCTGCTGCTGCTGCTGCTAAGTCACTTCAGTCGTGTCCGACTCTGTGTGACCCCATTGACGGCAGCCCACCAGGCTCCCCCATCCCTGGGATTCTCCAGGCAAGAATACTGGAGTGGGCCGCCATTTCCTTCTCCAATGCATGAAAGAGAAAAGTGAAAGTAAAGTCGCTCAGTCTGTCCGACTGTTAGCGACCCCATGGACTGCAGCCCACCAGGCTACTCCGTCCATTGGATTTTCCAGGCAAGAGTACTGGGGTGGGGTGCCATTGCCTTCCCCCCAAGGTGCTGCTACCTGCTGCCTTATTCTCTGCTGATGGGTTGGGCCCATGGTTTCTGTTTATTGCTGCATCCATTGCATATTCTCAGCCACTGCTCTCCATGTGACCCAGACCTTGGCAAGAGGTTTCAAGGCATGTCATTCTTGCAGTAAGATGTCAAATCTTGTGGAAGGGGCACAATATGTTCACCTAGTAACTCCAACACAGTGAGCCCTGCCTAGAGGTGAGTTCTTTTCTCTTCTGAGGATGTCTCTGTGATCTCTTTTTTTTGTTTGTTTGTTTTCACCAATAATTCTACTCTGAAATTGGGAAGACAATTCAGTTATGGTTCTGGCCACATATTGGATGAGTTGGGCATTGATTCAGGCCCTGTGTCCTAACCACTTCACCAGGATGGATTGGGATGTGTTTCTCTAAGGAGGAGCATTTTGTTATGTGACAACTGGCAAAGGTGACATATAATATTTTTACTTCCTTAGCATAGAATTTCATGTGGCCTCTCATGATCCATTTTTCTAGTAGCCTTCCTTTACTGGAAGAAAAGAAAAGGCAATCAGTGCTTAGGCTTTCATTTACTTCAGTTATGACTGATGTCAGGAATAAATCACAGATCCCAAGTCTAGAGTACCTGGGTGTGAAGTCACTCAGTCGTGTCCAACTCTTTGCGGCTCCATGGACTGTAGCCTACCAGGCTTCTCCATCCATGGGATTTTCCAGGCAAGGGTGCTGGAATGGGTTGCTCTTTCCTTCTCCAGGGGATCTTCCTGACCCAGGAATCGAACCCGGGTTTCCTGCATTGCAGGCAGACACTTTACCCTACCTGGGAATTACTCTAAATCCTCCAAATCATCTCTTACTTTGCTATCTTCCCAGTAGAACACTTTGTATATATAATAGAAATTAAATAGTACTGTTTATCCACGGACCTCATACAGTGAATCATGTGAAGATGGTCACGTTATTATAATTGCAGGTTTTGAATTATACATTTGTGTGCATGCATGTTTGTGCCCAGTAGTTTCTGACTCTTTGTTACCCCATGGACTATAGCGCACCAGGTTCCTCTGTCTGTGGGATTCTCCAGGCAAGAATACTGGAGTGGTTTGCTATTTCATCCTCCAGGGGATCTTTCCCACCCAGAAACAGAACCTACATCTCCTGCATCTCCCACATTGCAGATGGATTCTTTACCACTAAGCTACCTGGGAAGATTTATACATTTAGTAATTATTTATCTAGTGCCTGTCATATGTCAGGCACAATTCTTGGCATCGTTTGTATAATAATGAACAAAACAACCCAAGATACCTGCCCTCTGGAAGCTCTGTGATTGAAGATACTCCTACTTCATGGAGAAATAAACACAAAACACAGTTCATGCAGCTTGCACAATCACCAGCATTAGTTCTTCAGCAAAGTTGGGATTTAAGTCTAAGACTTTTCTCAATGCTAAGATTCTATTAATTGTCTCAAAATCTATAAATGTTCCAAATAATGGACATTAAAACACATTCTGTAGTGTTTTATGAAGAACAATAATTTAAATATTATTTTAAATGTTAAAAAAAGTAAGAACAAATCCTCACTAAAAAGTTTGTGGACTTCCCTGGTCTGGTGGTTAAGAATCTACCTGTCAATGAAGGTGACATGGATTCGATCCTGATCTGGGAAGATTCCACATGCCACAGAGCAACTAAGTCTGTGTGCCACAGCTACCTAGCCTGAGCTCCAGAACCTATGCTCCACAAAAGAAGCCAACTTGGTGAGAAGTGCACACACTGCAAAAGAGAGTAGCCACTGCTTACAGCAACCTGAGAAACTTCGAGCAAAGCAACAAAGACCCAGTGCAGCCAAAGAAAAAAGGAAAAGCTTGTGATTTATTCCTGAATTCGACCTTTACTGAGGCAAATGAAAACATCAGCACTGATTACTTTTTCGTTTATTTTAGTAAGAATACCAGAAAAATGAAAGCAAACTTGTTTTAGGGGATCTGCCAGACAATAGAAAATGGAAGCACTGAGGACAGGCAAGCATATGTCAACCACTGAGTGTAATCCACTCCCAGAAGAATCTTACCCATCATGGATGAGTTGTTAAACCTCACTCATCATGGATGAGTTGTTAAACCTCACTGGGGAAAGGTGAATTGGAAAGAGCCTGCAGAGAAACTCAGAATACAATCCAATCTGCTTAATGGGGCTTCCCTGGTGGCTCAGATGGTAAAGAATCTGCCTGCAATGCAGGATTTCTGGGTTTGATCCCTGGGTTGGGAAGATTCCCTGGAGAAGGGAATGGCAACTCACTCCAGTATTCTTGTCTGGAGAATTCCATGGAGCCTGGTGGGCTATAGTCTATGGGGTTGCAAAGTGTTGGACACGACTGAGTGACTTTCACCCTTACACCCTTAGTCTGCTTAATATGATGGCATTTTCTGAGGGCCAGGAAAAGAAAATCAGTGGGTAAAACAGTTATTTTTTTCAGGCATTTGTTAGAAAGCAGATAGAATTCTCTGGACTTGAGATATCAGTAGAGAAGTTGAAATAGATCACAAGTTACTTAGTAGTGACACGATATTGTGAATAGTGCTCTTCTCTGCCCTTCACAGCATTTTGCTATTTTGCAGTAGAGATGTACTTGGATTAATGATAATTAGGCCATGGTTTTTCTTGTCTCAGTAATTAATGTCCTGTCACTTGGGAGACAGTTTGATACAGTACCCCATTGCCACATATGTGGGTCTGGAATAGCAGGGGAGGGTGTTCTGAGGAGCAAAAAAAAGTATAATAATCAAAGGCTTATAATAGTAAAAAGAATGAGATATTTTTCACATTGCCTGCTTTGGTCAGTAACATGTTTTAGTATTAGAGGGGAGAGAAATTCTCATTTCAAAGTGAAAAACAAAAGTGATAAAGGGATAAAGACTATTGTACACTTACCTTTGGCACTTGGCAAAAATCAGTGATTTTAATATTCTTAGAAGGTACCTGTTTTGCAGTTTCTTAAAAAAAAAAAAAACATAAACCTGTCATATAATCCAACCATTCTATGCCTAGATGTTACCCATGGCAAATAAATCATATATCTACACAAAGACATGTATATGGATGTTCATAGCAGGTTTACTGATAACAGCCCAAACCAGTAAATAACCCCAATATGTGTCAACAAGTGAATGATAAAGAGAGTATGATATATCCCTACAATAGAATAATAAACGACAATAAAAGGGAGTTGGTACATATAACAGCAGGATTAATCTCAATTATGCTGAGGGAAAGAAGCTAGAAAAAAATACTGTGTCTATATATATATGAACTCCTAGAAAATTAAAATAAATCTATCATTACAGAAAATAGTTGCATGGTGATCTAGGGGTGGGAAGAATGGGGAGAGCTGGAAGGAGGGGTTATAAAAGGGCTTGAGGAAACTTTGGGGGGTGATGGATGTGTTTGCTATCTTAATTATGCTGATGATTTCATGGACACACATATATCAAAATCTATGAAACTGTACACTTTCTGTGCAGTTTATTTTATACCACTTCTACTTTAATAAAGCTTTTAAAACATTTCTGTTTTGAAAATAAAGTTTAAAACCATGCCTAAGTTTCATAGCTGCAGTCTAAAAAGCCAATAAAGAAGGCAAAATGTAATTTTTAAAATATCTCATTTTCCATCAGAAAATCTCATTCTGGCTTGACAGTAGAAAATTATCTAGTCAATTTCAGATTTCTCAGTTCCTTGCAGGAATTTCTCAGTCATTGCAAGTGTTTGCTGTGGGAAGCCAAGTTCTTTGCACATTTGTTTTTGTGTCAGGGGCTTATATGCATCATGGCATGAAGAGTTGGTGAGAGACGGAAAAAAAACCCCTGACCCATGCTTCGTTGAATTCTGCCACTGATACCATTTCTCTACATTGTTCCTTGGCATAAAGATATCCAGGACACCTTGGGCAGTGATACTGGACAATTTAAGCACTGGCTCACTTCTGAGTCTTCTGGAATTGGCATGCACATCAACTTTCTTATAATGCTAGGAATGTTGTGTTTGGGGGCCTGCCTGCCCCATACCCTAGCCATAGCACTTACATGCCTCACATTTCATTTGAAGGACGTGAACATAAATGAATGAGCATAAATGAAGAGGGATATGTGCACTGATTTGAAGCTCAGTTGTTCTCCCAAGATCCACAAGGCAGAGTACCTGAAGCCATTTGATTTCTTTCTCTTCTTAATGTGATTTGTTTAATTTATTGTTTTCTTTTATTTCTTTTTGTCTTTATTGAAATGTAGTTGATTTACATTGCTGTGTTTCATGTGTACAGTAAAGTGATTCAGTTATATATATATACTTATATATAAATATATGTATTCTCTTTTACATTCTCTTTCATGATAGTTCATTACAAGATATTGAGTATAGTTCTCTGTGTTATACAGCAGGCCCTTGTTGGTTTACTTATTTTATACTACATGCTCAGTTGCTCAGTCTTGCCCGACTCTTTGCAACCCCATGGACTGTAGTCTGCCAGGCTTCTCTGTCCATGGGATTTCCCGGGCAAGAATACTGGAGAAGGTTGCCATTTTCTCCTTCAGGGGATCTTCCCTGCCCAGGGATTGAACCCACATCTCCTGTGTCTCCTGCATTGGGAGGTGAATTCTTTATCACTGGGCCACCTGGGCAGCCTGTTTTATACATAGTAGTGTATATACGTTGCCTGGAAAATCCCAGGGATGGGGGACCCTGGTGGGCTGTCGTCTGTGGGGTCGCACAGAGTCGGACACGACTGAAGTGACTTAGCAGCAGCAGCAGTGTATATATGTTAATCCCAAACTCCTAAATTGTCCCTCTCCCCACCTCTCCTTTTGTAACCATAAATTTATTTTCTATGTTTGTGAGTCTATTTCNTGGTGGGCTGTCGTCTGTGGGGTCGCACAGAGTCGGACACGACTGAAGTGACTTAGCAGCAGCAGCAGTGTATATATGTTAATCCCAAACTCCTAAATTGTCCCTCTCCCCACCTCTCCTTTTGTAACCATAAATTTATTTTCTATGTTTGTGAGTCTATTTCCATTTTGTAAATAAGTTCATTTGTATCTTTTTTTACATTAATTTTTAATTTCTTTTTTAGATTTTTTTTTTGATGTGGGACATTTTTAAAGTCTTCATTGAATTTCTTGCAATATTGCTTCTGTCTTGTTTTGATTTTTTGGCTATGTGGCAAGTGGGATCTTAACTCCCTGACCAGGGATTGAACCCTCACCCCCTGAAGTCTTTACCCCTGGACTACCAGGGAAATCCATCTTTTTTTTTTTTTAATTCCACATATAAATGATATCATATGATACATATCTTTGCCTGGCTTATTTCACTTAAAATGAAAATCTCTAGGCCCATTCATGTTCCTGCAAATGATATTATTTCATTCTTTTTTTTATGGTTGAGTAATCTTAAAAAGATGGGAATACCAGACCACCTGACCTGCCTTCCGAGAAATCTGTATGCAGGTTTCCAAATCAGAAAAGGAGTACTTCAAGGCTGTAAATTGTCACCCTGCTTATTTAACTTACATGCAGAGTACATCATGCAAAATGCTAGGCTGGATAAAACACAAGCTGGAATCAAGATTGCCAGGAGAAATATCAATAACCTCAGATATGCAGATGACACTACCCTTATGGCAGAAAATGAAGAAGAACTAAAGAGCCTCTTGATGAAAATTAAAGAGAAGAGTGAAAAAATTTGCTTAAAACTCAACATTCAAAAAACTAAGATCATGGCATCTGGTCCCATCACTTCATGGCAAATATATGGGGAAACAATGGAAACAGTGAGAGACTATTTTTGGGGTCTCCCAAATCACTGCAGATGGTGACTGTAGCCATGAAATTGGGACACTTGCTCCTTGGAAGAAAAGCCATGACAAACCTAAAGAGCATATTAAAAAGCAGAGACATTATTTTGCCAACAAAGGTTCACCTAGTCAAAGCTATAGTTTTTCCAGTAGTCATGTATGGATGTGAGAGTTGGACTATAAAGAAAGCTGAGCATTGAAGAATTGAAATACTTAAAGATTATTAGGGGGAAAAAAGCAGTTAAAAATAGAACATTAACGTACAAACAATTCTACTTCAGTTTTATCCTTCCCACACCTACACATCGTTTCTACCTTCTCGTCTTCTCTTCAATGCTTGGCTTGCTCTAGATTCGGCATGACAACTACCTGATAGCTAAAATACTTATCTCAATGAGGCTAGAGATGATTTCACTTGTACAGAGCACATTCAAAGAATAAAATAGTTCATAAACATTCTTTGTCAAAATACTTATACTGCTAAAGTATTGGAAGAGAAATCTGTAAACTTGAAGAGATTATACATTTGTTGGTGCTAAAGTAACAGTCCTTCTGTACACCACATGATTCAACCTTCAGAAGGACACAACGAAGGCATGTCTGGATGAAGTGTTCTGTTCAGTTCAGTCGTTCAGTCATGTCTGACTTGTGACCCCATGGACTGCAGCACGCCAGGCCTCCCTGTCCATCACCAACTTCCAGAGCTTGCTCAAACTCATGTCCGTTGAGTCAGTGATGCCATCCAACCATCTCATCCTCTTTCATCCCCTTCTCCTCCTGTCTTCAATCTTTCCCAGCAACAGGGTCTTTTCAAATGAGTCAATTCTTCACATCAGGTGGCCAAAGTATTAGAGTTTCAGCTTCAGCGTCAGTCCTTCCAATGAACACCCAGGACTGATCTCCTTTAAGATGGACTGGTTGGATCTCCTTGAGGTCCAAGGGACTCTCAAGAGTCTTCTCCAACACCATAGTTCAAAAGCATCAATTTTTCTGTGCTCAGCTTTCTTTATAGTCCAACTCTCGCATCCATACATGACTACTGGAAAAACCATAGCTTTGACTAGATGAACCTTTGTTGGCAAAGTAACGTCTCTGCTTTTTAATATGCAAAGATTGCATATTGAAAAGCATGGTCATGGCTGGTCATGGCTTTTCTTCCAAGGAGCAAGCATCTTTTAATTTCATGGCTGTAGTCACCATCTGCAGTGATTTTGGAGCTCCCTAAAATAATGTCTCTCATTGTTTCCATTGTTTCCCCATCAATTTGTGTATAAGGCATTAATTGTGGGAGAGCTGCTCTGGTCTTCTGGCTCTAGGGGAACTACCCAAAGACCTGCTGCAAGGGCTGTTAGTGAAGAGGAAGAGTGAAAATTTTTACATAACCTCCTGCTCTTTCTGCCTCTGTAACTCAGTTTGTTCCTTGCAAAGTCTAGATCATGTAAGTCTCAGAAAGTGGGGACTCAATACTAGGAACTGGAGCTTATCTCACTCACTTTTGTCCTACTCTTTGCAATACACATCAGGTGGCCAAAGTATTAGAGTTTCAGCTTCAGCGTCAGTCCTTCCAATGAACACCCAGGACTGATCTCCTTTAAGATGGACTGGTTGGATCTCCTTGAGGTCCAAGGGACTCTCAAGAGTCTTCTCCAACACCATAGTTCAAAAGCATCAATTTTTCTGTGCTCAGCTTTCTTTATAGTCCAACTCTCGCATCCATACATGACTACTGGAAAAACCATAGCTTTGACTAGATGAACCTTTGTTGGCAAAGTAACGTCTCTGCTTTTTAATATGCAAAGATTGCATATTGAAAAGCATGGTCATGGCTGGTCATGGCTTTTCTTCCAAGGAGCAAGCATCTTTTAATTTCATGGCTGTAGTCACCATCTGCAGTGATTTTGGAGCTCCCTAAAATAATGTCTCTCATTGTTTCCATTGTTTCCCCATCAATTTGTGTATAAGGCATTAATTGTGGGAGAGCTGCTCTGGTCTTCTGGCTCTAGGGGAACTACCCAAAGACCTGCTGCAAGGGCTGTTAGTGAAGAGGAAGAGTGAAAATTTTTACATAACCTCCTGCTCTTTCTGCCTCTGTAACTCAGTTTGTTCCTTGCAAAGTCTAGATCATGTAAGTCTCAGAAAGTGGGGACTCAATACTAGGAACTGGAGCTTATCTCACTCACTTTTGTCCTACTCTTTGCAATTGCCCTAGCCCCTGCAAACATGCAAACCCACTTAATCATGACTGTCTGTGTATAAAAACACTGTGACCCCTTTGTTCAGGGCTCAAAGCTTGGAGTGTCAACTCCTCTAGGCCTACCAGCATAATAAACCTGAGTTCTCCAATTCTCCAAGGGAGCATCAGATAAACAGACCTGGGTACTTGGGAAAGGGGAGGTATTGTGACAACCTCTGAGTGATTGTGTTTGCATGATTGTTGATTGAAGGAAGTGAAAGTGAGCTCCTCAGTCCTTGGACTATGGAGCCTTAGAGGGTCCAAAACCTGCAGTTCTGCATGCACAGTCCTAAGATGATGGAGGAATAGGATGGGGAGACCACTTTCTCCCCCACAAATTCATCAAAAGAACATTTGAATGCTGAGTAAATTCCACAAAACAACTTCTGAATGCTGGCAGAGGACATCAGGCACCCAGAAAAGCAGCTCATTGTCTCCAAAAGGAGGTAGGAAAAAATATAAAAGATAAAAAGAGACAAAAGAGATAGGGATGGAGATCCGTCCTGGGAAGGGAATCTTAAAAAAGAGAGAAGTTTCCGAACACCAGGAAACATTCTCACTGGCAAGTCTGTGACAAACCTTGGAACCTCGGAGGGCAACATAACTGGGAGGAAAAATAAATAAATAATTAAACCCCACAGATTTCGTGCCCAATGGTAACTCCCAGTGGAGAAGCAGCGCTGACACTGGCATCTGCCACTAGCAAGCGGGGGCTGGGCAGGGAGGCGCCAGCAGCACTGCTTAGAGTAAGGACAGGGCCCAAATGCCCCGAGGGCAATCTGAGGAACGAACTTGAGACAGCAAACCAGACTGTGGGACAGCTATCCCGCAAAAAGCCCTACCCTAAGACACCGCCAAAATCCCTGCGGATGGTGACTGCAGCCATGGGATTAAGACACTTACTCCTTGGAAGGAAAGTTATGACCAACCTGCTGCTGCTGCTGCTGCTAAGTCGCTTCAGTAGTATCCGACTCTGTGTGATCCCAAAGACGGCAGCCCACTAGGCTTCCCCGTCCCTGGGATTCTCCAGGCAAGAACACTGGAGTGGGTTGCCATTTCCTTCTCCAATGCATGAAAGAGAAAAGTGAAAGTGAAGTCGCTCAGTCATGTCCGACTTCTAATGACCCTATGGACTGCAGCCCACCAGGCTCCTCCGTCCATGGGATTTTCCAACCCTGTATGTGAGACAGCAAAAGAGACACAGACTACAGACTCTGTGGGAGAGGGCGAGGGTGGGATGATTTGGGAGAATGGCATTGAAACATGTGTATTATCATATACACACATATACATATATATACATATGTATATATATGTATATTACCATATACATGTATATACATATACATATGTATATTATCCATGATACAGGATGCTCAGGGCTGGTGCACTGGGATGACCCAGAGGGATGGGGTGGGGAGAGAGGGGGGTCAGGATGGGGAACACATGTACACTGGTGGTGGATTCATGTCAGTGTATGGCAAAACCAATACAATATTGTGACGTAAAAGAAAAAGAAATCTGAACCCCCCCAAAAAAGTTGTATTACAGAATATTTAAATAAATATCTTCTCCTCTCTCCCCCATCCATAAAAAAAAGAAAACAAAAAAACAACCCTGTGGTTCCATGACGACCTCATAAGGCTGAAAGGCGGTTCCAGTCTCTGGGGGATTTGATGCCTCCCTGAGAGGCTGGTCCGAGTCAGGGATTTATACCGACCTGCCAGTGCTAAGAGATGTCTTAAGTCTCCCTCGGGAGAGCAGCCAGGTAGATGAAAAATGAATGTGAATGAGTGTGTGGCCTGACTCACTTGCACTTCAGGCTCGATTGTGCAGCTTCACAGCCTTCGTCTCTAAGGAGTCTGAGTGGGCCCTAGCTTGGCGTTCCATGGTGACGTCATATGGCTCAAGGTGGTGTCTGCCTCTGCGGTACCCAGTCCCTCCCTGCGAGACAGATCCGGATCAGGGCTTTATACTGATCCCCCAATGCTAAGAGGCACCTAAGTTCCCCCTGGGGATGCGGTAAAGCAGGCACCGTAATGGTCTCCTCTTTTGAGGAGGCACCCACCCTTGTTTGTCTTTGCACGGCTGACTCAGGGTGAAATACACAAGGAGGGAGAAATTATTGGTTACCAGTTATTCTGTCGACTGACTCCTAGAGCTGACATCTAAGAGATTAGGTTTTCTTCAAAACCTTGCCAAGCAGATTACATTTGTCAACATGGGGGAAACTTCCTCTAAGCCAACAGTTTTAAGATGGTATGATAAAGAAATTTAAGAAGGGTTTTGTAGGAGATTATGAAGTCAAGATGACCCTCAGGAAGCTTTGTAATTTGTGTAAACTCGATTGGCCATCCTTTGACATTGGAAGGCCGCCAGAGGGCACTCTCGACCTGCCCACTGTCCAAGCAGTACACCAGGTAATCACTAGGACTCCAGGACATCCAGATCAGTTTCCACACATAGAAGCCTAGCTTCTAATAGCACAGACCCTTCCCCATGGGCAAGATTTTGCATGAACGGACAGGGACAGAGTAGGGTATTTGTGGCCCAACTACTCAGAAAAAAGAAAGAAGGGAAAAAAACCTATATCCCGGGGAGATCCAATGGAAGGCCCACTACTGCCCCCACCATACATTCCCCTGACTCCACAAGCCCCAACACAGCCAGCACTGGACCCCCAGACAGTCCATCTCCCTGTGTGTCCCCTGCATCACCTCATTAGCAAGAATCCAGCCCCAAGCAAGTAGGGAAGTGGCTCTGGTCAGCCAAACGATCTAACCAGCTGGCCATGGCCCATCAGATGCCACTGCAAGAAACTCAGGGTCCTCAACAAGTGAACGAAGATGGTTCAGTCCAGCCTGGTCGCTCCATCCTCTATTACCAGCCCTTCAGCACCACTGATCTCCTAAACTGGAAACACCATAACCCAGCATACGGTGATAAACCACAGGCTATGACTGACCTCCTAGAGTCCATTTCCCACACCCATCAGCCTACATGGGATGACTGTCCCCAGCTCCTTATGTCTCTCTTCACCACTGAAGAAAGGCAATGCATCTCAACAGAAGCCCAAAAATGGCTCCGAGGACAAGCCCCACAGAGGTCTTAGATGTAGAGGGATAGGCATGAGAAGCAATGCCAGAGATGCGATCTGACTGGGATTTCAATACCAGAGAAGGACGAGAAACCCAGAGTCACGACGGTGATGCCCCTCCACATGGACTCTGAGGGGGGCCCCTAAAGCTTACCAATATGTCCAAAATTACAACGATAAACCAAAAAGCGGATGAGACCCCTACCAATTTCTGTGGAAGACTACGTGAAGCATTCTGGACATACACCCCGTTTGACCCTGAAACAGCCAAGAATCAACAGATGATTAGCACTGCCTCTGTGGCTAAATCCTATGCAGACATCCAACGAAAGCTCCAAAAGCTGGAAGGCCTCACTGGGATGAATGCCACACAGCTCTTAGAGGGAACAAATAGAAGTCTTTGTGAACTGAGACCGTGAAGCCCAATGAGAAACAGATATAAAAATGAAACAGAAGGCAGCCCAGCTAGCAGCAACATTGAGGAGCTCAGATCCAGTGAAACAGACTGGTTCCTTCATGGAAAGGGGAAACTAAGAAAAGACCACCACTATGCTACAACCAGTGCGCCAACTGCAAAGAGACTGGACACTGGAAAAATAAGTGCCCCCATCACAAAGCAACATCTAAAGGGTTGAAGAAGCTCAGTCAACCCAACAAAGAAAGGTACCAAAACCCTATTGACCTGGCCAGAGCAGAATCAGGCTAAGGAAGACTGGGCTCCCTGATCCTGGGCCCCTGGGAGCCCAAGGTCAAGATGAAAGTACGGGGCCAATCAATGACTTTTGTGGTGGATACCGAAACTGAACATTCCATGTTAACCACACCCGTAGCTCCCCTCACAGGCCAAATAACAGCTATTATTGGGGCCACAGGGGACATGGTGGCCCATTCATTTTGCAAGGTCCATTGGTGTCAGCGAAGGGGCCATCTGGTGACTCATGAATTTCTGTACTTTGGATGTCCCCATTTCCTTGCTGGGTAGAGACTTACTGATGAAACTGGGGGCACAAATCACCTTTGCCCCCAGAAAGCCTGTGAGCCTCACTCTGGGGAGCCAATTGGCTCTGATGATCGCCATGACCGTGCCCAGGGAAGATGAATGGAATCTCTATTCCTCAGAGAGGGAACAAATAAATCCCCCCAGACTGCTAAAAGAATTCCCTGATGTCTTGTCTGAGAGGGGGCCCCCAGATTTGGCCAAAAACCATGCCCCCATTGTAGGGGACCCGAGGCCAGGAGCCACTCCTGTTAGACAAAAACAATATCCAGTAACACAAGAGGCATGCCTGGAAATTTGGGACCACATCCAACGCCTACGAGATGCCGAGATCCTAACTGAATGTCAGTCTTCCTGGAATACTCCACTATCACCAGTCAAAAAGTCTGGAGGGAAAAATTACTGCCCCATCCAGGACCTCCACGCCATCAACAGTGCAGTGATCACCATCCATCCAGTGGTGCCAAATCCCTGCACTCTCCTGAGTCTCTTACCCACTCAGGCAAGCTGGTTCACCTGCCTTGATCTCAAGGACACTTTCTTCTGCCTCCAGCTGTCACCAGCCAGCCAGCCCTTGTTTGCCTTTGAATGGGAAGACCCAAACACTGGGAGAAAGACACAGCTGACTTGGACTCGACTGCCACAGGCTTCAAAAACTCATGTACCCTGTTTTGTGAAGCCCTGGCTGCAGACCTTGCTGCCTTTCCAGGAGAAATTCTAAATTGCACCCTACTCCAGTACTTGGATGACCTGTTGCTAGCCAGTCCCACCCAAGGGGACTGCTGGAGAGGCATCAAAGATCTGTTGGCTCTACCCTCCACCACAGGGTACAAGGTGTCATGGAAAAAGGCTCAGACTTTCGAAAGGGTCAAGCACTTGGGGTTTGTCATCTCAAAAGGGCATCAAGCACTCAGACATGAGAAGAAGTAAGCCATCTGTTCAATACCTCAGCCGAACACCAAGAAAGAAGTCTGTGAGTTCCTTGGGGGTGCTGGATTCTGCTGGATCTGGATACCAGGTTTCTCTGAAATTGCCAAGCCTTTGTTTAAAGCCACAGCAGGGTCTGGTAAGGACCCCCAGTAGTGGGGACCTGAACAGGAAAAGGCATTAGAAGAGACAGACTCTTGACCAGTGCTCCAGTATTAGGGCTGCCTTGTGACATGGGACTTTAACCTCTTTGTATATGAGAAAAAATCACACAGCACAGGGGGTCCTCACACAAACAACTGGTCCATGGCAGCGCCCAGTCGCATACCTGTCCAAACTACTATATCCAGGGCCTGCGGGATGGCCGCCATGCCTCCGGGCATTAGCTGCCACTGTGGTTTTGGTCAGAGAAGCAGATAAGCTTACTATAGGACTTTGACTGTGTGGATCACAATAAACTGTGGAAAATTCTGAAAGAGATGGGAATACCAGACCACCTGACCTGTCTCTTGAGAAATCTGTATGCAGATCAGGAAGCAACAGTTAGAACTGGACATGGAACAACAGACTGGTTCCAAATAGAAAAAGGAGTACATGAAAGCTGTATATTGTCACCGTGCTTATTTAACTGATATGCAGAATGCATCATGAGAAATGCTAGGCTGGAGGAAGTGCAAGGTGGAATCAAGATTGCCAGGAGAAATATCAATAACCTCAGATATGCAGATGACACCACTCTTATGGCAGAAAGGGAACAAGAACTAAAGAGCCTCTTGATGAAAGTGAAAGAAGAGAGTGAAAAAGTTGGCTTAAAGCTCAACATTCAGAAAACTAAGATCATGGCATCTGGTGCCATCACTTCATGGCAAATAGATGGGGAAACAGGGGCAGACTTTATTTTTCTGGGCTCCAAAATCAATGCAGAAGGTGAATGCAGCCATGAAATTAAAAGAGGCTTACTCCTTGGAAGGAAAGTCATGACCAACCTAGACAGCATATTAAAAAGCAGAGACATTACTTTGCCAACAAATGTCCATCTAGTGAAGGCTATGGTTTTTCCAGTAGTCATGTATGGAAATGAGAGTTGGACTGGACTGTAAAGAAAGCTGAGGGCCGAAGAATTGATACTTTTGAACTGTGGTGTTGAAGAAGACTCTTGAGAGTCCCTTGGACTGCAAGAAGATCCAATCAGTCCATCCTAAAGGAGATCAGTCCTAAGTGTTCATTGGAAAGATTGATGCTGAAGCTGAAACTCCAATACTTTGGCCTCCTGATGTGAAGAGCTGACTCATTTGAAAAGACCATGATGCTGGGAAAGATTGATGGTGGGAGGAAAAGGTGACGACAGAGGATGAGATGGTTCGATGGCATCACCAACTCAATGGATATGCGTTTGGGTAAACTCTGGGAGTTGGTGATTAACAGGGTGGACTGGCGTGCTGGGGTCCATGGGGTCACAAAGAGTCGAACATGACCGAGTGACTGAACTGAACTGAGGACAAATATAAATGTAAAGGTTCCCTATGCTGTTACTGCCCTGCTGAACATCCAGGGGCATAACTGGCTGACCAACTCCAGGATGACTCACTATCAAAGACTGCTTTGCAAAAATCCATGGTTCCAACTCGAGACTGTGCGGACACTGAACCCCGCCACCTTTTTACCTATGGAAACAGGAACCCCCGGTCATAACTGTGAGGAGGTCATTGGTGAGATTTACTCCAGCAGGCCGGATCAGATGAACATTACCCTCCAGAACCCAGAAGTGGAACTGTTCACTGTCAGAAATGGTTTCATCCAAGACAGGCAGCACAGAGCAGGCTATGCCGTAACAACTGATGAGACAGTGAAGGCTGAGGCCTTGCTACAAGCTTGGTCAGCACAACGGGCTGAGCTTTGGGCACTCGCCCAGGAGCTAAGGCAGACCGAAGGGAAACGAGTCAGGGTCTATACTGATTCAAGTCATGCCTTTGCTACTCTACATGTGCATGGAACAATTTATAAAGAAAGGGGACTATTGAGAGCAGGGGGTGGGGAAAGGAGGTTGAAAACAAAAAAGAAAATTCTCAGCTTTTGGAAGCAGTCTGGAAGTGGCAATCATTCATTGTAAAGGCCGTCAGGGAGGAACTGATCCAATCAGCAAAAGAAATCAGTTGGCTAATCAGGCAGCCAAGGAGGTGGTGACCCAGCCAAGCCCCACATTGGGTCCCAAGTCAGTCTCTAAGCCTCTTGGCACCAGAATTGCCTCTGTCCAAGGAAGAAGATCAATGGGCTCTAAATAAGGGAGAAATAAAAGAAAAGGAGGGCTGGTGGAAGCTCCCAGAACAACGACTCTTTGTCCCCAGCAATATAGCATTCCAGCTGGTAAAACAATGTCTTGAGACAACTCATTTAGGAAAAACTGTGCTGGAGAGTTACTGAGCCGCTACTATTTCATTCCTAAGCTCCCAACCCTGTGTGCCCAGATCAGTGCTGGATGCGTGACTTGTGCGCAAAACTATGCCAGCCAAAGACCAAGACCCAACCCAGGGGTGCAAACAGTTGGGATACTGCCCTTTGATGGGTATGTGTATATGTAAGTAGGTCTGAAAGTGTTAATCACTCAGTCATGTCCGACTCTTTGTGACCTCATGGACTGTAGCCCACCAGGCTCCTCTGTCTATGGAATTCTCCAGCCATGAATAATGGAGTGGGTTGCCATTACCTTCTCCAGGGTATCTTTGCGACTCAGGGATCAAACCCTGGTCTCCAGTATTGTAGGCGGATTCTTTACTGTCTGAGCAACCAGGAAAGCTTATGTAAGTAGGTGTGCCTGTTATGTAAGGAGCTGTGCGTGTGCATAGGCATGTGCATGTATATAAGTGGGTGTTCATGTGTGTAAGTATGTAGATATGTATGTGTGTATGTATATATGTTCATGTTTCTGTTTATTTTTGTGTTTATATGTGTATATGTATATATTTGTGTGCCTGTGTGTAAGCTGGAGGAGGCGATGGCACCCCACTCCAGTACTCTTGCCTGGAAAACCCCATGGACGGAGGAGCCTTGTAGGCTGCAGTCCATGAGATCGCTAAGAATCGGGCATGACTGAGTGTCTTCACTTTCACTTTTCACTTTCATGCATTGGAGAAGGAAATGGCAACCCACTCCAGTGTTCTTGCCTGGAGAATCCCAGGGATGGGGGAGCCTGGTGGGATGCTGTCTGTGGGGTTGCACAGAGTCGGACATGACTGAAGCGACTTAGCAGCAGCAGCAGCAGAAGCAGCAGCAGTGTGTAAGTGGGTGTGTATGCATATGGATATGTGTGTGTCTGTAATTCTTTTTGTTTGTGGCATATACATTCAAATGTCACAAATGTGGCACATGTGACAAATACCACACGATCAAAGTTTTCATGCTTGTTATGCTTTTTAAGCACTATAACCTCAATTTTCTGTACCAGGATGCTTGGAAGACATAAAGTTACAAAATGGATGATCCAGTTTATACATTTAACTGACAATAATTTATTTGTTGACAGTTCTTGTTAAAAGGAATATCATTTTTTTTTCTGGTTTTTATAGAAGCTAAGTTTTCACAAAGGAATTTTTTATTCTAAAGACATACTAACTTGAACAGTGTTACAGTTATCAGGTTTGGAAAGTATGATATATCTCCATACCTATGATCGTTATTAGCATGCTGAATTCTTGCTTTATTTTACTTCTTTTTGCTGTTATTGTTGGGAGTCTTTATGCTAAATGACACAATCACTGGAGATAGAGTTTTTACTCCATAATGGCTGAAACTGGGACCAAAACAAAATTGTCCTGGATACAGGTTTGGAGCTAAGAGAAGATCTTCAGTCCTGTGGTGTCTGCTGAAAAGTATTAAATAAATGAATTAAATTTCTAACCTTACAACTGGCTTCTTAAATGAATGAAACATTCTAACTCACGTTTTTATAAACAGAGATAATTACTTGCATCTTCATTTTTTTTCATTTTTAACTGGGCATTCTAAAATAAATGCTCTGGAATGGAAAACAAGGTGAAATAAGGAGCATAGTTTGTAAGCTCCATATATGATGAGATAAAGGGGGTGGGGATATCTTCTTTCAGATCCAAACTCAAAATATCCCTTAGTAGAAGGTTTTTAGATTATAAAAAAGCCAGTGGGTTTATTAATGTTATAGTCTTCATAAGAACTAGTTTTAACAATGTTTAAAACTACATATGTTTCTCCTTTTCCCCTCTTCTTTCTTTTGATTTAGCTGTTATTTTTCCTGCTTACATGAATGAATGCTTACTGTTTTTAAGCAATTATTTTCTGATATGAGAATTCAAAGCTATATATATCCCTCTAAGGCATCACTGACTCGATGGATGTGAGTCTGAGTGACTCCGGGAGTTGCCTAGCGTGCTGCGATTCATGGGGTCGCAAAGAGTTGGACACGACTGAGTGACTGAACTGAACTGAACTGAACTGAAGCCATTCCACAAGATTTTCCATTATTTCATCATCTTTCAGCTCATAATATTAAAAAAATATCTGTTACATTTTATTCTTTGATCATTGGATTNCTGCGATTCATGGGGTCGCAAAGAGTTGGACACGACTGAGTGACTGAACTGAACTGAACTGAACTGAAGCCATTCCACAAGATTTTCCATTATTTCATCATCTTTCAGCTCATAATATTAAAAAAATATCTGTTACATTTTATTCTTTGATCATTGGATTATGTAGATTGCTGTTTCACAGTTTTCAAGCATAAAAATGTTTTTAGTTGCAACTTTGCTATTGATTTCTAGCTTAATTCCATTGTGGTCATAGAAAGCAGTCCATGATTTCATTCCTTTGAAATTGTGGAGGCTTGAGTTATGGCCCAGTGTTTGGCCAATTTTCACAGATGTTCTGTGTACATGTAGGGAAATAACGTGCAATTCTGAAGAACTGGACATAGTCTTCTTCCTGAAAAAGAAAGTGTTAGTTACTCAATTGTGTCCAAGTCTTTGTGACCCCATGGATTGTAGCCTGCCAGGCTCCTCTGTCCACGGAATTCTCCAGGCAAAAATACTGGAGTGGGTAGCTATTTCCTTCTCCAGGGACCTTCCCAACCCAGGGATTGAACCCAGGTCTCCCTCACAGCAGGAAGATTCTTAACCACCTGAGCCACCAGGGAAGTTGTGTCCGTTAGATTCAAGTTCTGTCTAATCTACTCATTTAACCTATCCACTAAGTTCCTAATTTCAGTTATTATATTTGTAAGTCTTAAAATTCCTGTTTAATTGTTTTATATATGTTTAGTTTTTAGCTGGCTTCCCAGGTGGCTCAATAGTAAAGAACCTACCTGCCAATGCAGGAGATGCAGGTTCCTTTCCTGGTCCAAGAAGACCTCCTGGAGGAGGAAATGGCAACCCAATCCAGTATTTTTCCCTGGGAAATACTATGGACAGCGGGCTACAGTCTATGGAGTCATAAAAAGTTGGACATGACTTAGCAACTGAACAACAAAGTTATCCACTAAATTTCTTAACCCTTTCTTCACCAGATCTGCTTCAGTTATTTTAATTTTCCCCTCTGCATGTCAATTGAGTTTTTCATTTTATTAAATATAAATTTTATTTCTAACTTACTTTTTATTTATTTTATTTCTTTGTGATTGTCTCTAGGCCTTCATTCCTTATTCTTACAAATTTATTTCATTGTCTCATTCATGTTTTACATTTTCAAAACTTCTTATTGTCTCAGTTTTCTTGTTGCAGAATTTTAATTCTCCTCCACTCATAGAGTCCATGTGTTGTTTTCAGTTTTTAAATTCATTTTCTTCTACAGTGCTTTTGATTTGTCTTTATAGAAGTCTTCTATGGTTTGTGTTAGGTCTGGGATTTGATTTGACCCTATTAAGTCTAATAAGTTAGTTTTATTCTGGTAATGAAAAACTGGTTTCATATTTGAAAATCAATCAATGTAATCTACTATGGTAAAAGTTCAAAGAAGAAAAGTAGGATGATCATATCAATTGATACAGAACAATCATTTGAGAATAATTAATACCCAATTACTTAGAAAACTCAGTAATAGCCTGATAAAGAACACCTACAAAAATCCTGACAGATAGCAGCATGCTTAGTGACTAAATGTTTTCCCTGTAAGATCAGGAACAAGGCAATTTCTGTTTTTACTACTCTTTGCAGGGGACTCCACGATGAGCCCATGTATTTAACTATTAACATAATTCAGCACACAGTTAAACTTTGCATTTCATTTTCAGCAGTATCAGTTCTGTGGCTACAAGAAATAAGAGATTTTTTTTTTTTAGGGCTGATATGGAAGCCATCTGGTTCTCAGTTTAGACCAGACCATCTGAGCTGAGAATTAAAAGGCCTGAGCTTGTTCTTTTTAATATATAAATAATTATAATCAAATTAATTCATCCCACATCTCAGCCATCATCACTGCTGTAATGGTCAAGGGCAATAGTCACTTGGGCTCCCAAAGCACATGTTTCAGTTGGCTCTTCATCACAGTTAACCACGGGTGGTTAGTGTGGATTAATTAAATTTTATGTCACTGCCTGCCATGGATTATGAGCATCTCATCTTCCATTAGGCAGGAGCTCAGCACCATGCCAAGCCCAACAGCATGAGCAGACTAACTCCCAAACTCATCTTTATGGTTTATCTTCTGAGACCACTCTTGCTGTCAAATTGGGTCCAATCAGGAGGCAGGAAATCCAGTGATTTAAACAGAGGAAATGAAAGGAATTATTATACCATGATAAGAAAATAACTCTAGAAATGGAAGGAGAACTCTAAAGGTACCTTATGGCTTAGAGAGAGGACCCAAGCCTGGACAACTTGAAAAGGGAATTTGAACCTTGTTGAATAAGCTGTGGTTACACATCACCACTGGAGAGGGGTTTACTGAACTGCCCAAGCTAGAGCTATTCCACGGTCACTGAAAAAGCAGGAATAATGCTCTGGAGCACATATGAGTGGAAGCTTGTAAGAAGGCATTCAGCGGGATTTGGGTACTACTGTAAACACCCTTGAACCTTGGAGTTATACTGGACTTGGTCTGCAGAAACCAAGCCTACTTATGTGTATAGCTCAGGCCAGGATGGCTCTGGTCCACTGTGTGGGATGAAGCTCAGGCACTCAGTTTACCGGCTATCAACTTGCTGTGGCTTACTTAGCTGAGACGAGGGTGCTGGGGAGCCATGACCTGGACTGGGGCAGTTCTTTTCTCTTTGGGGCTCCCTGCTGTTCTTCTGTTGCCTGAATCAAGATTTGGAGAAAGAGTGCTGTGTAAGCCACACTCTGAAAAATCATACATAGTAAATAGAAAATCATACTCCCATGAGGCTGGTGAATGAGTATAAAGAATCATAAAGGAAAACTTAATTTCCCTTCAGTGTCTCTCCAGAGCATTCTACTAACAAAACTTAACATCAAGTCATCAACAGGAACATTTAAATACCCGGCTCCATTGTCTTGGATTAGGCAATTAAGTAAAAATTCGTAGTGGAGAATCGTTAAATTGATAACACCATACCTCTTACCTTTTACCATTTCTCTCTCACACACACCTTCAGTTCAGTTCAGTTCAGTTCAGTCACTCAGTTGTGTCCGACTCTTTGCAACCCCATGAATCACAGCACGCCAGGGCTCCCTGTTCATCACCAGCTCCCGGAGTTCACTCAGACTCACATCCATCGAGTCAGTGATGCCATCCAACCATCTCATCCTCTGTCGTCCCCTTCTCCTCCTGCCCCCAATCCCTCCCAGCATCAGAGTCTTTTCCAATGAGTCAACTCTTCGCATGAGGTGGCCAAAGTACTGGAGTTTCAGCTTTAGCATCATTCCTTCCAAAGAGATCCCAGGGTTGATCTCCTTCAGAATGGTCTGGTTGGATCTCCTTGCAGGCCAAGGAACTCTCAAGAGTTTTCTCCAACACCACAGTGCAAAAGCATCAATTCTTTGGTGCTCAGCCTTCTTTATCGTCCAACTCTCACATCCATACACAACCACAGGAAAAACCATAGCCTTGACTAGACCTTATATATATGTTATTGTAAGAATACATAGTGTCTATGAAAAATTAAAATATGTGCTTTTCAATATAATATACATATATATGATATTGTAAGTATAAGTGTCTAAGGAAAAATTAAAATATATACTTTTCAATAAAATATATTCAGCTATAAGTACATTAAAGACAAAATGCTGTGGTCAGACACATTTATCTGTAAGGGAAATAAATGTGAATGTGGTGTTGAGTGAAGAATGATGTGGGATCTTGACTTAAATATCTCAGGGTCACTGGTGAAGTGATTTTTTTCCAACATGGAAACAACTGTTGATAAATTTCAAACAAATAAAAATAATCTTTTGATCATAAGCAGCAGTTGCATTCTGCATACATTAAGCATGTGTAAAAATCATTTGTAAGTACATAAAAACAGGATTGGTTCTAGATTCTTGCTGTAGTATAAGGGTTTGGCATTAAGCTTCTGATTGCCAAGGCATCCATTTCAGAAGACACCCTTCTTGAATAAACATTTTGCAGCTGTATGACACAGCTACCAGCAAAGCAACTAGCTGTAGAATTAGGCTGCTTCCTTTACTGACCACTTGAGTTATTCCATTTCTTCCTTCCTGTGCCCTAATTCACACTCTTATGCTTTAAATTGGTCTCCCCAGGTGGTGCTACTTGTAAAGAATCTGCTGTTTCAGTGTAGGAGATGTAAGAGACAAGGGTTGGATCCTTGTGTTGGGAAGATCCCTGGGGAGGGCATGGAAACCCACTCCAGAATTGTTGCCTGGAGAATTCTATGGACAGAGGAGCCTGGTGGGCTATGGTCCATAGGTTTGCAAAGAGTCAGATGAGACTGAGGTGACTTAGCATGCACACACTTGCTTTAAATTAGATTGGAAGTTTGTGACTGACATGGGCGCACTGCTATATTTAAAGTAAATAACCAACAGGGACTTACTGTATAGCAAAGGGAACTTAGTTCAATACTCTGTAATAACCTAAATAGGAAAAGAATTTAAAAAAGATTGGATAAATGTATATGTGTAACTGAGTCACTTTGCTGTACACCTGAAATTAACATAACTTTGTACATCAACTATATCTAATATAAAATAAAAATTTAAAAAGTAGGTAACATGGAGTGAATCTGCAAACTTCTAGACATCCCACCCTCTGACCCTAATAAAAGCAGAGCTCCATTCTCTCCCCACTCTCTCCCTCTCAATTCACTACCTTACTGCATGCCCTTTAGGACCCGTGAATAATAAATAATGTTTCTCAAAGTTCCCTGATGATTTTTGCTAATCATAACAATCATAATAAGAACCACAAGAGCCAGTCTAAGCACAAGCGGTGGCAGAAATGTCTTTGGGGGCCTGTTATGAGTAATACAGGCCCAGATGAGTACCCCAGGTTTTCCTAGACAAGAACATCATTATCAAAAGAGACGGAAAGACAAAACCTTTGTAAACACAGTTTTTTCACCTGTATGAATGTGTATTTGAATAATCAGACATTGACTGTGATAACTCCATGTGTGACAGGATGTGTAGTATCCCTGACCTTTATCCAAGTGCCAATCATGAGTCCAAACATGGATAATTTCATTACTTTTCCAAATGACCCTTGGGATTCAGCCCTTCCCAACCCCTGGGAACCACTACCCCATGTCCTCTGTGTCTCTTTGCTTTGCACTTCTGCTTTCCTTCAGGTTCCCCTTGGCACTCAGGGTGTCTGTCTTCTTACCTATGTCTGTACTTCAGAAAGAATCTGGGTGTTAAAGAGGGTGGCTCCCCACTACAATAAATGATGCCTATACCACAGCGACGGAGAAGGCAATGGCACCCCACTCCAGTACTGTTGCCTGGCAGATCCCATGGACGGAGGAACCTCGTAGGCTACAGTCCATGGGGTTGCTAAGAGTCGGACATGACTGAGCGACTTCACTTTCACTTTTCACTTTCATGCATTGGAGAAGGAAATGGTAACCCACTCCAGTGTTCTTGCCTGGAAAATCCCAGGGACATGGGAGCCTGGAGGGCTTCTGTCTATGGGGTCGCACAGAGTCGGACTTGACTGACGCAACTTAGCAGCAGCAGCATACCACAGGGAAACACATGTGAACAAATGATTAGTCCGGTAACCTTCCTTTCTCTATGTTATGACCAAGGAAGATCAGAGCTGTGTCCCAATTGTGCTCTATTTGCTTTACCTTTGCTCTATTGTGAGCCATTTGTTTCTTCAAAGATGCTGTTTAAGCTTTCACTGATGCTGTTTTTCCTATATATTGTGATTTTTTTTCTTGGCTTTGGAGTTGAACTGGCCTGTGTTGAACTATGAATATATACTCAATAATTGCCTAATTTTGTTATATCACATTTCTTAGCTTGAGTTTTACTGTCCTTAAAATAAAGATGGTATTTCCAACATATTAATAACCTATTAGGATGAATTACACAAGAACTGACATGTAAAATATCTAAGGTATATCTGACAAAATATAGGTGCTTAATAAATGATACTTTATTATTATCACTGATAATATTATTGTTACTTTCTATTAAGATTAGGTGAGCATAAAAGTAATTATACCCTTTCCCCAGGACATAGATATCAGCAAGGATACCAGAGGATGCTTTCCCATCTATTTGCCATCTATTTTATTGAACTCTGCTGTGAACACGGTATCAGTTTTTCATCAAACACTTTTAAGCTCTTCAGGTTCAGTTCAGTTCAGTCGCTCAGTCATGTCTGACTCTTTGAGACCCCGTGAATCGCAGCACTCCAGGCCTCCCTGTCCATCACCAACTCCCGGAGTTCACCCAAATTCATTTCCATTGAGTTGGTGATACCATCCAGCCATCTAATCCTCTGTCATTCTCTTCTAATGCCTTCAATCTATCCCAACACAAGGATCTTTTCAAATGAATCAGCTCTTCGCAGCAGGTGGCCAAAATATTGGAGTTTCAGCTTCAGCATCATTCCTTCCAAAGAAATCCCAGGGTTGAGCTCCTTCAGAATGGACTGGTTGGATATCCTTGCAGTCCAAGGGACTCTCAAGAGTCTTCTCCAACACCACAGTTCAATGTATGCCAAAACCAGTAGAGTACTGTAAAG